>OY755210.1:22939809-23532720 GCA_963576765.1 Draba incana | reverse complement strand
AGTTTCTTATAAATATAATAAACTAAATTGTCCTAACGCCAAAAAGTCAAAATGGGCACCTTCTCTTTGCTTTTGTCCCTTCCAGAGCATTTGAGAATATCCATTGCCATATTACTTGCAAGAGATGGGGCAACTACTCTCAAAACACTGATTGCAAGCGAAAAAAAGGGGATGAAACTCGCTTTCCATCCACATGTCCTAAAGGCTACATCGTTAGCGTACCTTGCACTATTTTATCCAAGCGTGGTTAACGAAGGCTCGCAGTTCCAGTTATTTGTTGTTCGTTGTACACTCGCCAGAAACCCTAAAGCGTGTTACCTTGAGGGCATGTGGTTAGCAGTACAAGACGGTGATGTGGAACGGGATATAGAACTACTAGGTGATGTTCTATCAAGTGACGTAAAGATTTTTTTCGCGTTTGCGTTTCTCCTTTTCATTGCCGATAGGAGGAGGGAAGGAAACGAGGAAATGACGATTTTCAACGCTCTTGTTGGATCATTTGACCGCTCCGTAGACGTGGAACGGTTGATGTTCTGGGACATCGACTCAATAGACGCACATAATAGACTACACTTCTCTATTAAATGGCAAAAGTCTTTCCTAAGCCCCCCAATCACGGAAGGATGTTGTCCACTATGTGTTTACAATGAATCGTGTGAAAGATGTTGTAAATGGTGGTGGGATCCTTCATATCCTCCGCTAAAGACATATCCTCCAAACCGCATCGAAGGTTGTACGTTTGCATCTGTTAATTCCGCTTGTCAACAGTGCACTAGTTGGTGGGCTTGTAATCCACTTATAAATTTGTAATTAGTTTATGATTGTCCACCAAGTTTGTATTCACTTTGTTATGGATCTTATAAACTTTTTCTTTATGTGGTATGTGGTCTAAATTGCAATATTGTTTCTACAATTAATATTTAATTCAAATATAGTCGTTTGACTTTGGAGATACTCACTCCTCGTGTGGTGTGAAAAAAGATGTGTATACTACTTTAAGGGATAGATTTTTAGATGTCTATAGTGGGGTCAAATCACTAAGTTTATAATTTACTAGCAACAGTAATCGTACCATAAAAAACCACCATAAATTAAAGAGACATTTTACAAACAGCGATATTAAATATGATACAAACGGTAGTACATTGAAGCACTACAATAAAAGCCGATGTGGATGGACATGAATTGAAAATATGTCCACACCTTGAAAAAGAAAATAAAATAAATTACATATGGTGGGGGTGAAGTAGATATGGAACTGGTAAGCAGGAAGCAGATTAGTTGTAGGTGGCAAATACAGCAAGTAGGATGCAGAGACAAAGAATCACAAGCGACGCCGGGGAAAGGAAGTTCCTGCAACGAAACGCAGCATGGTGTTGAATACGACGAATTTTTTCTTCTAGCTCATTTATTTTCCCATCGTGATGGACAACACGTTCCCATACGACTGGAGGATCAACATGTTGACCATCAAATCCGATTGTCAAGAAGTCCAAACGATCAGCTAGTGCGGCGTTGGCGTTCTTAAGCCCGGCATCGCACCATTTGAACAAGTGGTTTCCTCCTGACTATAACAAAATGGGAAAAATTAGTAGGGGGACCAAATCGATTGGACATAGAAATAAAAAATAAAAATAAAAAGCAAATAAGAGAGGTTCGACTTACATCTTTGTCTACACATTCATAGAACCTTCGGCCAGGGTTTTCCTCGGACTGTGACATGATCACGGTCAGTAAAGCACCATATTGACACTTGTCAAGTAGACCAATAACTAGAGGATATGGCTGGTACTCCGGGAAGTAGTAATCAGACTCATTAAATGGGAGATGCTCATCGGATGATTCTGAAAGAATGTAACTGAATGTTCGGCCCATTTGGTAAGACTCATAGAAATGGTGCTCTTTTAGAATAACCGGGTAGATGGGGGATCGTTGATATAGAGTGATGGTCAAAAATATATAAATGAGAAAAGACAACCCACCATGAGACATTATTTGTCTTTTACATAAAATTTAAAAGAATGTGGTGGGGTTCGATTTTATCACATTGATCACTTATATTTAAAAATATATATAAATTCCTACATAGATTTCAGCGAACGCAAGTGTGTGATTTGAAGTTGCAATGTGTCATTCAGAGGGTTAGTAAGTAGAGTGAACACGCAATTGGGACATAAAGCTTATGTGACAGATACATAATGATACCTACATTGGTCTATGACCCCTGGAAATTGATTATATCCCCAGAGACATAAACACGATTACGTCTACATTGCGTACGATAACAAACTATACACAAATGACTTCCGAATGGACTAGAGTCTGAAAGCAAAGGAAAAAATATTCAAAAGTTCTACATAGATACGAAAATAGACGTTATGAAAATATTTATTGGGATATAGTCAACAACTGACACTTAAGTCGTGGTCGAATTCACGGAATATGTCCACGGAATATTGCATCCGAATGTCATCCATCATCTCGCAGGTTATTGCCTCCAATGACTCTCCTTGGATATGAAGCTCCACATACTTCACTGCGATAGGAACAAAGTCAGCCTCACGAATTGACTGACACGAGTCACGACACCTCCTGACGCTAAACGAAATGGGGGCAGTAGGTCTAAGAGTTTGGTGAGCAAGGACTACAACCTCGAGCATCTCAAAAAAAGGTTTTATTATCTTCACAACTGTCTTGTCATCGTGAGTAAGAAGGCAAGGGTCAAATATATTGATGGTGAGATGAGATTGAGGAGGTCGACGTAAATTGTAACCCAGTGAGCATTCCCCCAGTCCATCACAGTATAAAAGGAGTCTATATCAGTAAACTATGCAAGCTTATTGAAACGTCCAGGGACAATCCCGCGAACATAATTCTTCACACCACTACTCTATGGCCATTCCTAACCCTTTTTCACATTTTTCCACCGGCTCTAATCACTTGAAATCACTCTAGTAAACCATATGTTTAAGACACCAACTCTACTTCTCAGCAGTTTGTCAATGTGGTTGCACCAAACCAGACTCAGTAGAGCATCAATGTGCTGTGTGACAAATAACCACAGTGAGTAAGTAGCAAAATACAAATACATGGAAGACCACAGAAGGTAAACATAATTCTTACATTGGGGGTAAGGGGGCAGTTGGGAGTGTGGTGTTCAATGAAAAAGGACTTCCCAACAATATGTCCATCAATGATATATTCCCTGAGATAGAGAAAATTAAATTATTTGGAGTTTAGTGGACAACTTTGAGTTTGAAAGCGACATATAGGAAATTGCAATAAAATCATACCTCTTTCGTTCAGCCTTAAGCTTGGCAAGGTATTTTGTTTTCAGCTCCTCACCCTCACTAGAGTGGGCACACTTGACACCAGAAAAACCAAATCTAATAGGCTCCTTCCTAATTCTTTTAGCAGGCAGAACTTCAAGAGAGTCTAACCCAATATCCTCTTCATAACTCCTCTTCAGACCTTTAGGGGTTGTAGACGACCCAGGAATTTTGTTTCCAACATCACCAACATTCACCTAGACATAGGTATAGGAATGTCGAGTTAATAAAAGCTATAATTTATACCATATTCATACAATTAACTAAAATAAGCATTCAAACCTCTACAATTGGGACTTCTTTGCTTGCACCATCACTATTCTAACTTGATACCTTCTGCATACAAAACATATGTCCACAAACATTGTGAGGAACATGTCAACCTGCAATCCAAAAACAAAACGAAGGAGGTGTCTAAATTAAGGAGAGTTCTTAGGGATAACCTGCTCATCTTCTTGGAGTTTACCCGTCCCATCATTAATGTCATTTACTTGAAACTCCTAAAAAAGAGGGAATGTAAATAAAAACATGATGGACATTAAGTAACTAGGAATAAAAATTTCTACGCTGGTTACAAACCAAAGATAGAACCTGTCCTTCGGTTGGAAAGTTATCAGCAACTATATTGACTGGTATAAGGGCTAAAGACTGATTCCCAGTAGCCTAGATGGACATTATTAGATTTTTTATTTACCCAATGTCCAATTAAAATGGTTAAGTAACGTTATTTGCAGTGATGTGTAAATACATACCGTGTATTCATCAGATGGGGTGGCGAAAAACATTGCATCTTGTGCATGGCTGGTGGCGTGTGGGATCTTCTGCATCTGCAAACATTCGTTTCCAATCCATTAGATATGTTGTATTCTGTGAGGAACAAACTAAAAGATATACAAAACCTGGATATTTTCTTCTTCAACGCATAGACTTTCTCCCTTTGCCGCAATAACTGTGTTGGGGATCTCAATGTGGTCACCAACCTCCACTTCAGATTGTTTACCAATGCTACTTTTCACAGTATTAGGAGTCTCTTTTTGAACGTCTACCCTTGAACTAGTGGGTGCGTTTAGGGATACTTCCACCTAAATACATGAAAGCAATTGTGTTTACCAGGAAAAAAAATGTTGTGATTATAACCAGATTGGTATGCAGACAAGATTTATCACATACCTCTACTTCAGCTTCATTCCCCTGAGCCATATTACCATCATGGGATGACTTGGTGTGGTTCACACAGTCATAATCTACTCCCTTATCCTACATGGACTAATTAACATATTCAGTAGATAACACAGAGAGTATTTTTGATGAACATCGTACTAAAAAGAAGAGGTAGACGAAATATTTATATTCACATTGTTCTCCCCCTATACACTTCCATCTTCAGAGTACTGTCTTAGATTTTGAAGAACATTGGGTACACCGGCGTATCTTGACCATGATTCCGTATTGAGATTCTCCAGAACACTCCCAGGGCCAGCATCTTGTTGTCCATCATTTCTAGCTTGTTGTCCATCATTTTGATCTATTTATCCATCATTATGCACTGGTGAGTCCTTAGTACAGTCCGAAGACGCTCTAGGGGGGCTAGGAAACTTGGTACCTTGTCGCATTGCGCTGACAATTTCATCCACAATCCCGTCCTTCATTAATTTCTTCTCAACAGAAAACAATTCCTTGGTAGCAATTGTGTGAGTTTTTAGCAAGTCTGTTGTTTCCTTTCCCTGAGCTGCAAACAAAGTTTTGATTTCATGAGAATAGGCAGAAAAAACCTCCTTCATCTCAAGCGCATGGGCTTGATTTTTTTTTCCACCATCTGGAGAACGTGATCCACGTCAGTGGATTTAAAACTTTGCTCAGACCCTGTGAATGATTTCTCATCATCAAATTTACCCTTGCATTTATCCTTAGCCGTGTAGGTTTGCCTTGGAAAACATTTCCTCCTATTGTTTCCTTTCTTGGGTGGAGGTTCAGGGACAATGACTGGGAATTCATCAACTCCACCGAGCCGCAATGATTTGTAGAACGTACATAGGCTTCCAATTGCCCTATCAAGGTACACAACACTCTCATACTCCACATCGTCACACCAAACATTAACTCCACTGTATTGACCATCCTCAGCCGGGATGGAAAGCTGTGATGAAAGTGACACATACAAAGACTTTGTCAATAAACATTATTATTAACTTCCATGTGGACAATAAAGAATGAGGATCACCATGGACAACTTACATCAGCCAAATTCTCAACTCCTATGATGTTGGAGTTGTGAAATTTCCTCAAATGAGTAAGGCGCACAACAGACGTGTCAGTGAAAGTTTTGTCATCGTCATCATCGTTGAGGAACACCTCCAACTCAAGGATCACCTTGAATATGAGCAGCTGAAATGCAAGAGTAAAACCATGTGTAGCTGTATGAGTTTGACTCAGTTTCTTCGTCAGTTCTTCAAGATCTTTGACCTTGCTAACTTTAAACATCTCTGTGGTACACTCAAATGAATCACGACCCCATGGATATTCTTCAAACTTCTCCAGTTTTCTCAACATTTCTACAACATCAACAGATGCTCTAGCAGGGTTACCAGTCACTATTAAAATACCTTCCACAATAACTAATTGTGGAAGGCGAATCCTCCTCCAACCAGGCATCTTTTGGGATTCAGGAAGCCTCTTATCCTTCTTTAGCCAACCAACAATGTCTTTGATTTCAACAGACTTCTGTCTGCTTCCGAAAAGAGAAAACCAGTACAAATCCTACCCCTTTGGAGGTGCTCGCCAACTCTTCAACTTCTTTTCCGAAGGGTAAGGACCACAAAGCAAGCCAGTTAGTACTCCAAACTAACGAAGGGAAAACCGGAAAGGTTGTCCAGCAAAAACGAACCAGATCTCCTAAGGTTTATTCGTGTGAACAGCATGACAGAGAAGTTGATGTACCAGTTTGCCAGATAGAGAACTCTTTCGAACAGGTATATCAAAGAGACCCGAATAACATGAACTCTTTTGTCCCCTCGAGAGCTTCAACCAACTCAAGCAGGTACTCATGTTTTGAGTACGAATTTTTGCGGCCTTCAGGCGGATAACGATCGGTCCGGTACAATCTTCTTGAAAGCAGATATGGGTCCGGCCCATTCAGGAAATCTGGGTGAGGCGGAATAGGAACAGGGATGAAATTATGATAACTTTTCTTCTTCCGTCTTGAAGTGGACATTATTGCATGAAACCTGCAAATTCAACCCACAAACAAATTAGATAGGCACAAAACGCTTTCGATGGACAATACTAGGTGTGGACCAGAGGCCGCAAACACTATAATGGAAAGAAGTAGCGAGGTTCTGTAAGAAATGAGTGAGACCAACAATTACCTGAGTCTTTCTCTTCCTTGCAATTCAACAGGGATGAAGAAGAAGAGTTTTTTTTGTATGAAAATTAGAGAGAGATGGGAGAAATGTCGATTAGATGAATAAAACCGAAAAGGCAGTTTATTGTGTTTTTGGAGGTAAGTTGAATTAAAGTTTCCAGAGTTTTGTATTGTAATTCACAATTTATTTACTCGGTCATGTTGTGTCAGTCAAACGTCAATCAAAGGGTTTGCATGTCACGCGCTTCAAACAGACAATGAACTAAAGTGTGGGTATTTCTGTCTTTTCGTCTAGGTTGTGGTAGTAAATTGGAAAGGAATTGAGGGTTATGGTATAGACGGAAAGGAATTGGGAAATTATGACAATTGTGGTAAATTTCTCATTTCAAAGCGCATATAGATAATTTCAAAATTAGGCTTTGATTGGTAACATGAGTTACCATGAGTTAATTTTGAATTATGGGTGTAACTCATAGTTAAGTAAAGTATAGTTACCGATTTTGTTTTTCGAAGATAGTTAACTATGTCGATCTCCATCGAGCACTATCTTAATTCGTGAATGGAGATTAAGATCTGTGGCAACGAGTTAAGAACAAAATAAATACATAATTGGAGATTTAATTCATGATAACAAGTTAAGATTGTATAATTGTAAAATTCATTTAAAGAAGGGGGAGGGGAAGAAGCACTAGAAGAAGAAGGAGCATAACAAGGGGGAGGAGGAGAAGAAGAAAATCATCAATATGAATTGTAGAAGAAAAAGAAGAAGAAGAAGAAGAAGAAGAAAAAGAAAGTGGCCGGCGGTGAAATTGTAGAATTTGGTATTAGGGTAATATTATTATTTTTAGGTTTTTTTTTCATAAGTTAAAAATCAAAAATAGATTAAAAATAAAAAGGTAATTGTATATTTAATCAATGTTAGATACCTAATTTTGATTTAGGTCATGTTATAGACTTAATTTTTAATCACATGGGTATTATTCATGCCAATTACCCTTAAAAGTTTATATTGGGAGGCATGTATGATTAATGTTGCATCCTCTTTTTTTTTTTCAAATGCAAACCTTTCTTTGTATTGTCAACTATTGCAATCCTTTTATTCATTATTCAGTCGATAATGTTTATATAATAATATATGGTTTACGTACGTAAACGAACCAGTTAATAGTAAACTAAAGACCCATCCATTTTGTTTATCAATGGATATAAAGCTCTTTAATTCACAAGCTGAGATATGCTATATGGAGAAGTATTAACACCGTTATACGCAGAGTTAGCTATCACTGCATTAATCACTTCTGTGGTGTGCACGTTATCCCAGAATATGTATTTGGTTCGGTCTGGACAAACCGGTCCGTTCAACAAACAAAGTTCTTCACCCGGTTTAACCGTACAACAACTCCTATCAGCAACCGTAATCCCTACAAAATTCAAAAAGATCTTATATATATATATATATATGTATGTATGTATACAGGCCCGGCTCAGTATGGAAATGGGCCTTGTGCCTTAAAGCAAAAAAAATTGAAATTATGTAGAATTTAGGGCCTTTATTTAACATTTACAAAATATAGGACCCTTTTGTGAACTTTCCAAACATTTAGGGCCCTTTTTGCAAACAATTTTAGCTGAAAATGTAGGTCCCAGCAGTGGGACCCTGTGCCAATGCACAGCTTGCACAGGGTCTAAGCCGGCCCTGTATGTATATATATATACAAAAGCATATATATGTCATATAATAAGGAAAAAGAAAAAAGAAAAAAAAAACAAAAGCTTATATATGTCATAAATTCTTAGAGCACTTTTTAACGTTAGTTTGCCTATGAAGTTAATAAGAGAATCTAAAAAAAGAGGTTAAAAATATTGAGAAAACGAAATTACCAAGAGCGGCGAAATCTGAAGCATTTCCAGAAAATAGATCAACATAAGTGAACTTAACCCCAGGAAGTTGGCGGTTTAAATCTGTGACAAGGGTTTTGAGTTTATTGTTGAAGATCTCCACGGCTTGATTCACTTCTTCGGCGCAACCAACACCACCACCGAGGGTAGCAACAACCCGTGGTATACACCCAATCTTACCGATTCCGAACAAAGCTACATTCCTTCCTCCTAGTACGTATAATTCCTACATGTATTCAAACATTTATCTCTTTTTTGTCATAAAAACAATAATAATAACAATTTTGAATTTCTTTTATGTAACTAGCACCATAACTAGAAACAAATGATGAAATATAACAATTTTTTTAGTTTTTGTCTAACAAGGTAAATCCTCCCCAACTGAGAGCAACATGACAATAAAGAAAATAATTCTACAAGAGCTTTACATAAACTTACCGTCAAATAAACACGGTAGAGTAGAATGAGAGATTGAGCAAATTGGGTAGGAGTAGGACTAGTTCGAGAACGAGGTTGCAAGAAGTAATTGTTGAGGTAATCGTTGCTTCCGATGCTGATTGTGTATAGACATCGGCGTAGCTTACTCCGTGGCACCGCCGCTTTTGTAATCGCCGACAGGTGGTTGTTTACTTGCTGTCTCAAACTGATTCTTTCACCCTAAATATATCAGTTTAGTTTTGTTTATTTTAGGATGAGATCAATTATGAGATTTATATTATTATGTATATTCAGGGGTTTACCATGTTTTGGCTGGTTTCTTCTCGGATACCACCGGCACCGGAAGCGTAATTGAGTCCGATGTTAGCTTGTGCCGGTGATGCTCCGGCGAACGGTGGAATAAAATCAGTGAAATCCACTAGTTGAGCTAAAAATAATAATTCCAAGTTTTTTTTGTATAATACTTATAGAAATTGATGTGATTAATTAGAATGTCAAAAGAAATATAATTGTTTTTGTAATATTACTTTTAAAATTTAATGCGAAAGAACCACACGTTAAATTTTTAAACTCATATATTTTAAATTCATAAATTATTTTATAACATATATTATTGAAATGAAAATTGTCAAAACTACTATATTTTTATTTTATTTTATTTTTGTTTTCTACGATTAAGTACAAAATCTTAAAATTCCAAACTATCACAAATTTAAGTTTTAGATTGGGTACTAAACGCTTAAGCATAAGTCGATCCTGAATGATCGAATAACTTTTATAAAACTTTTATAAACCACATTTTTTGGTGGTATTTTAAAAAACTATTAAGATACTTCTCTTTATGCGTAACATTATAAAGCAAAACGACGATGATCGTGTGTATGACATCAAACATATATAGTTGTTAGTGTGTTGTTGATAATCGAATAATACAAATAAACAAAAAACTTTGTTTATTAACGTAAATGAAGAAGAAAAGCGGTTAAACTAACCGATAACGTCCGGAACATTACGTCCGTTGCTAAACCGACCGGTTGGACCTTGTGGGAAATCTATACCATAAGGAAAATAGTTGACCTTTGCCATGGTGTTCAAGACATTGTTGTTACCATTGTCGAATACAGAGTCTCCAAACACGAAGTAACACGGCACTTGTTGTCCACGCGCCCCCGGTAGTACCCCGGTGGCTGCTGCTGCAAACACTGTGGCTACAACAATCCACAATGCCTTGGACTCTCCCTCGATCATTAGGCGCAAATCTATTTATACGAAAAATGATGTGAGAAAATGTTGAAGAGAGAGATAAATAGAAAGAAAAGGTTGGCTTATTTATATGTATGAATTAGAGAATAGCAAGTTCTTGATTGGTAAGGTATAAGGTGCTTCGATTGTTAGCAAATTGTAAGACTATATATAATGGATGAGGCCATGCCCATGAGTGAATTAAAGGAGACTTCGAAAACTATATTTATTGTTTGCATGAATTAAGAGAGATTTTCTTTTTAATATTTGTTTACTTGAAGTGGACGTTTAAAACATTATCTTCCATAATTATTATTTTCGTAATTGCACAATATATTTTCCACCAAGCCCTAAGAGTTTTGTGGTTTTATTTCATCTTGTATGCAATTCACACACGGCGACTACCATATTTAAGTTATTGTTATGGTACAACATTGTTATTAATACAAACCAAATCTCCAACCGAATACGTTGTCGTTATTTTCGTATCTTTTACTAGTAAGACAATTAATTTTCAAATCCAACACCAAATATATAAAAATCTAAACTAAAATGTTTTAAAGGTAATTAATTTCTTTAATAAATTCTTTGTAAAAATAAGCAAATTGTCTTCACTAATAAAGTATACTTAGACAGAAGCTCCCAAACTAAACAATTACGAACATGACTGGTTTAACCGCAGCGGATGCGGGTGCGGTTGAGGGAGTTTGCGAAAGCGGACGGTGGCGGTATTAAGCGTTATGAAACGATTTACACGATTGGTGTAGTGTTTGGAAATGGGTGAGTTTGCAGGATATTTACGACTGGTTGACTAGCGGTTGCATAGCGGTTAAACAATAAATTAACAATATAAACACAGTAAATAATTATAAAAAGTATCAAAAATCATATTATTATAATCAAATATAAAATTATTAATTCAATAAAATTAAATATTGAATATCATGTATGAAACAACCAAGCTTTTTTAAAAAAAACCTAGAAATTCTACTGCGGAAATCAATAACTCAATTAAACCATCAAACATCAAATAATTCCATAAAATAAATAACCAATTACTCCAAATGAATTCAAATATCAAATTCAGGAATGAACTGAACTAGCAACCTAACAAACGGTTCGCTAGACTAAACAACAAAAACACAATCTCTATCATCCTCTTCCTACGCCTCGATTCCACGATCACATTTTTCCTTTACCTGCAACACATGAAATAAGAGTTGTGTGAGTATTATCATAAATACTCAGTGAAGCGGTCATCCCGCCTACCGATTACATAATAGGGAAATAGAATGTCAAATACTACGCGAACAATCAACATTCAACAATTATGCAAATTTTCACAAAGTAACAAGTGGTGTTGATCGACACTCCTCCATGGTGTCGATCGACACTCTATTTCCAAAACCAAACTTCGCGATCATAAAAGGGGGTGTCGATCGACACTCCTCGCAGAAACGTAGACCGAGTTGAATCCTCTCGCGACTCGATCCCGTTTTATCGTACGAGACTGATCATGACAAAGCCACACAATATCACACGGAAAACACAGAAATATCAATCATATTCATCACAATTCAATCATTCAATATACTAACAAACTAATCCCGTAATCAAGATCATGCACTCACCTCGATTACGGATTGAAAGGGAACAAAAGAGGAGAGTCACGAATTCATACTCGAAAACGACACAGAACCACTGATTTCCCTCTAACAAACACGCGAAACAACACCACACAATATCAAAACCTCTCTCTAAAGGCCACTAATCAAGCCTAAGAACAAGCAACACACACAATTCACTAAGAATTCTCTCTTCCTCTCTTTCTCACGTTTTCTTACTGCCTCCCTCACCCAAAATGCGACTGCTCATATTATAAATACGAGCTTAGGGTTTCTTTCTCCCAAACCGCAATAAACCGCACTTAAAAATCAAACCAAAACTGGCTCTGAAACATTGGTGTCGATCGACACTCCCCTGGTGTCGATCGACACCCCGTACCAAACTCGACAATCTTGTTTGCGGATGTTATAATTCCCCCCCCCCCAACCCAATGAACTGGATTCGTCCTCGAATCCTCACAAAACCGTCTATCAAAGACCCAAACTGACCCAAAACTGGTTAATACCATCCAAGATCCTAACACCCGATTTCTGAGGCCCTCGTCTAGTCTCATGTTTATACGCCGTTTCCAGAAATTTATTACTCATAACTCATTCCACACCCCTCCCACTCGCAGGACGCATCCTTTGAGTTATTGATACTCAAAATGGAAACTAATCATCCCAAAAGAGTATACAGGAGAACTAATCATCTCCTCTGAGGAACTAATCATCCTCACTGGAGAACTGATCATCTCCAAACAAAATGAATGAGTTATTCAGGACCGCAACCCCTAGAGTAGTGAATTCTAAAACGTCTATAAACATCTATCAACTAAAACTACCTATCGTGGTCAAACTCGATCTTCCCTAACCCGGAATATCTCAACAACAGGGACAAATACCAGCCCACATAAACATAATAATATAAGAACTACTCATCTTATATACAAACAAATAAGAAAACTCCATCTTATAAATCTCCAAAAAGTATAATCGTTATAACAAAAACAAAAATACAACAAAAGAAAACATGTTAAATAACTGAAACTGGAACTACAAAGAGAAATAAAGCTCAAACTGCGACCTGCTTGTCGAACCACTTCCTGAGCTTTAATTTCACCTTTGCCTCAGGCTCCCAAGTCTCCTCTTCAGAACCAGCACAATCCCACAAAACTCACAACAGTGGAATCTTCTTCTGACGCAACTCCTTGACTCTCCTCTCGAGAATCCTCACAAGAACTCCCAGAACCGTCAAATCAGGCTGTAGATCTTCAGGAATCTTTGCCACTAACTCCTTCGATTCATGTAGGCACTTCTTCAACATCAAAACATGGAACACCTTATGAAATACCTTCATAATCGGAGGTAACTCTAGCCAATAAGCAACCGGCCCCACCCACTCCACTACTGGAAACAGACCCATTAACCGCAGACTCAGCTTGTTCTCTGCTATAGATCTGTTAGGACCCCTCAACATAGCATCTTGAGATACACACGCTCTTCCACTGCAAACTCAAGCTCTCATCTCCGCTTATCCGCATAGCTCTTTGGCCGATCTTGAGCTTCCTTCATATTCAACCTCACAACACGAACCTTTTTTGTCGTTTCCTCAACATAAGTAGCCCCATGAATACTCCCCCACTTGGATCCAGCATAGGGGTGTCCTGCATGGCCTCCTATACAAAGTCTCAAAAGGAGTCATCCCAATGATCGCCTGGAAGTTGTTATTATAAGCAAACTCTGTCAAGCTCAAATGATCAACCTAGTGACCACCCCAGTCCAGTACACACATCCACAACAGATCCTCTAAAGGCTGAATCGTCCTCTCTAACTGCCCGTCAGTCTACGGATGGTAACCTGTACTCATATGCACCTTAGTACCCATCTCTGCCTAAAATGCTCCCCAAAACTCTGAATCAAATCTCGGATCCCGGTCTGACACAATACTGGTTGGCACTCAATGTAGCCTTACAATCTCCTTCACAAATTTCTTCGCCAAAATAGCCGCTCCGTCTATCTTCTTAATGGCCAAAAAATGTACAGACTTAGTCAACCGGTCCACAATCACCCATATAGCATCAAAGATCCGCGAATTAGGTAATCCTACCACGAAATCAATCGTGATCATATCCCACTTTCACTCTGGAATGGGTAGACTCTGCAATAAACCACTCAAAACCTTATGCTCAGCCTTAACCAATGAACACGTGTTGCACTTCGTAACCCAATCAACCACATCTCTCTTCATCTCGACCCAGTGATAGTACCGCTTGAGATCACGATACATCTTTGTCGCTCCAGGATGAATCGAGAACTTGCTTGCATGAGCCTCTCGCAGAATCTCCTGCCTCAACTCCTCTACCTTGGGTACACAAACTCGACCCTGAACAAGAATCGCCCCATTCGAAGAGACCTGATACTCAGAGTCCTCTGCGATCGACGCAGCAACCAAACTCTGATCACTCGCCAGAACCACTCGAATCCAACTCAAAATATCTGCCTTATTAGCCGCCTCTAAGCCCAATGGCTCCTGCAAAATAGCACATAACAGCAAAGTGCCAATCTTTCTCACAAGCGACTCGATATCCTGCTCCTGAGCCAAATCTACTCGTTGACGACTCAAGGCATCTGCTACCTGGTTCACCTTACCAGGATGGTAAACGATATCCAACTCGTAATCTGTCAACAACTCAACCCAACGAATCTGTCTCACATTCATCAACGGCTGAGTGAAAATGTGCTGCAGATTCTTATGATCTGTAAAAATATGAACTTTCCCACCGTATAGATAGGATCTCCAAATCTTCAACGCAAATACAACCGCACCTAACTCTAGTTCATGTGTAGGGTAATTACGCTTAGCACCCCTCAGTTGCCTCGAAGCATACGCAATCACTCTACCCTCCTACATCAGCACGCAACCAAGACCAATCCCAGAAGCATCAGTGTACACTGCGTAAGGCTTATCGGCTCGGGCAATGCTAACACCGGTGTACTCATCAACATCTCCTTCAGCTTTGTAAAGCTGTCCTTATTCTCCTGTGACCAAACAAATGGAACATCCTTCCCGGTTAATTTCATCATCGATTGAGCCATACTTGCAAAGCCCTTGATGAACCTCCAATAATATCCTGCTAAACCCAGAAAACTCCTGATCTTGGTAGTGTTAGACGGTCTAGGCCAATCACGGATAGCCTCTATCTTAGCAGGTTTCACAGAAACTCCCTCTGCAGAAACAATATGGCCAAGAAAACCCATCTCTCTCTGCCAAAAACTGTACTTGCTCTCAACTTAGCATAAAGCTTCTGCTCCCGAAGCTTCTACAGAACTAACCGCAAATGCATCTCGTGCTCCTCAGGACTCTTCGAGTAAACCAGGATATCATCGATAAAGATAATCACGAAGACATCCAGATACTCCTGAAATATGTCGTTCATCAACCGCATGAACGCTGCTGGCGCATTAATCAATCTGAAAGGTATAACTACAAACTCGAACTGCCCATAACTGGTCCTAAAAGCCGTCATCCGAACATCTACCTCATCGATCAGAATGTGATAGTAACCTGATGCCAAGTCAATCTTGGAGAACCAAGTAGCACCCCTCAACTGATCTAGCAACTCATCTAGTACTCGGGAGAGGGTGTTTGTTCTTCACAGTGACCCGGTTAAGTCTCCAGTAATCAATGCATAAACAAAAACTACCATCCTTTTTTCACAAACAACACTGGCGCTCTCTACGGTGAAGTACTCGGACGAATAAAACCCTTACTCGCTAAATCCTCTATCTGCTTCTTCAGCTCTGTCAACTCTGCTGGAGCCATCCTGTAAGGTGTCTTGGAGATAGGCGTTGTCCCGGGCTCTAACTCAATCATAAACGGATCAGACCGAGACGGCATTAATCCCTTCAATGACTAAAAAACATCCTCGAAATCTCGAACAACCTGAATCTCACTCATAGCAACCTTACCAACAGACTTTAGCATAGAAATCGTTGCCAAATAAGCCTCGTATCCCCGCTCAATCATCTGCACTGCCTGAACCACAGAAATCACGAGACTCCATAAAGTCGGTCTCACTCCCTGAAACACCAACCTCCCTGCGTCTCACTCGAAGACCACTTTGCCTCGATAACAGTTCAGATGGACTTGGTAGAACGATAACCAATCCATCCCCAGGATAACTTACAACTACATCGGACTAATCACCAAATCTACTGGCATGGACTGCCCAGCAATCTGAACATTAACTGCTCTAGCACGGCCCAAAGTAGCCAGGAATCCTCCTCCAGCCACCTTGACCAAACCCGAACGCTCACCAGCGCTGCTACAGATGCCACTGATCTCGGCATGCTCCGGGGTAATGAAGCAGTTTGATGCTCCATAATCGAAAAGTACATAGGATACGAAACCTCCCACTAACAAGGTCCCTACACAATTCACATGCATTGAGAACCCTACAAGAACTAACACAAGTAAAATAAAAGAAACAAACAACAATTCAATAACTAAAGAATTAACAAAGTCTGAGTCAAAGATTTTACCTGTGATCGACGCACCGCTATGCTGCCCCACCTCTCCCGGGGTATAGACTCGCGGTGTCGATCCGATTTAACCCAACGGGTGCACTGCTGCCACCTGCTGCATTGTCGCCACCTTGTTGCACTGCCGCCACCTGCGCCACTGGCTGAACTGCAGCAACACTCATCTACGGTAATCAAGGATACACCAACCTGATATGCCCCATCTCTCTGCAGTGGAACCAAACCCTCGAGTCCGACTGTTGTGACTGCTGCTGATGGTCACCCTTATGGGGGCAACTCGACAAGCGATGCTCAAAACTAACGCATCCATAACACGCTCGGCCCCTCTGACTCTGACTGGGCCTGGAAGCGCCAGCCCACTTCCGTTTCTGGCCATGCGCAGGCTTGCTGCCTTTGCCGAAACCAGAACTGGAACCACTCAACGGCTGGTGCTGCTGCCTCCTCGGCTGAACAGCAGGAGCAACTGCCACTGGAACTACTGCGGTTGACTGCCCTCTCAGATCCTCTTCGATCCCTGCAACCTCTACCAGCTTCGCCCTCAAGGCGTACTCCGTCACTCTGCATCTGGTACGCAAATCCGGTTGTAGTCCTCTAAGTAACCTCTGGACCTGCGTTCGCTCATCCTCAATGCCCCTATCCGCATAGACCAGCAGCCTTCAGAACTCGGCGTCATACTGTCGCAGAGTACGATCGCCCTGCACTAGCATTATGAACCTCGTCTCGAGACGACTAGAGCCTTCTGAGGAAAGTACTTGGCGTTGAACTCAGCCACGAACTCTCCCCAGGTCCACACTCCACTAGGCCTCCTGGCCTCAACAGCTCTCCACCACGAATGAGCATCACCACTCAGATAGTGGATTGTCAACTCAACTCAGTAATCCTCAGAACAGCGAATCGATCGGAAATTGCGCTCTACGCGCATAGGCATGAC
Organism: Draba incana; assembly: GCA_963576765.1. NCBI lineage: Eukaryota > Viridiplantae > Streptophyta > Magnoliopsida > Brassicales > Brassicaceae > Draba > Draba incana. The sequence continues at coordinate 23,515,371 of OY755210.1, read as the reverse complement.
CACGGTTACGGTTATTGCGGTTACGGTTTTTTAACCACCGATTATGGTTAATACTTTATGTTAACCTTAATCTTAACCATTTAATATACGGTTAAATACGGTACGGTTAATACGGATGCGGTTAGATACGGTTATGAATATGAGACGGTTAATATTATGGTTATAATTATAATACTATTAAAATGAATCAAAATTTATAAGTAAAGTTTTAGAATTATATATTTATAACTCATTCTTTAATATGTTTTGAAAGTGGAATGGTATAAAAATCAAATAAATTTTTATTTTGTTTGCGGGTGAAATAATAAAAAAGCTATAGCTAATCTTTTAACAGATCAAAATTTCTATAAACAATTGTTTAGCTCCATTACGAAATTTAAGATCTATTAGAATTTTCTTAAATATTTTGAACTTAAGATTTAAAAGTTCTATTTGCCATCAAATAATTTTGTTTGTCTTCAAAAACTTTTTTTGCAGTAAAACTTCAACATGTATATACATTTATTTCATTCAAAACATGTTAGGATTAAATAGATTATTCTTATAAAAAATTAAATGCAACTCACGGGTAGATAAATAATGCTTTTATTTTCTATATATTTTAAGATTTGGAGTCCATAAATATAACCATACATAATTTTCTTATGTCATGATAATCACCTAATATACATAACTAATTAGCTATTACATGTAAATTATAGGTACATTTAAATTAAAAAAAAATGTTTACGTTTAAAATTTTAAGTTTTTAACCTTACGGTTAACCGACGGTTTTAATACGTTTATGGTTAATAATGGTTACGATTAAAAAAATGGTTAACCTTAACTAATATATATTTTACGGTTAACTGTTACGATTTTTAACCGTTTAAAACCGTTACGGTTATGGTATAGTTTAAAACGGTACGGTTACGGTCCAAAATACGGTTACGGTTGTATTTTGGTCATGCCTATTCTCGCATACGGCACTCATAAGCAGCCTCGGGGCTAACACCACCCGGAAAAAACGTTGTACTCATATGACGCATCTGACCCACCATCTCAAGGTAAGTCGGACGCACCTCTGCCACCGCAGCCCTTGGCTACACCTCCACCACTGGAGGCACCTCTGGGGCTTGAACCGGAACTGTCGCCGGAAAGCGCCCCATTAACTGCGTCAGAATATCCTCCACATGCCCCCCAAACGATCCAGAACTGGAGCAGCACCCATACCCAGGCCAACTCCATCACCAGCAACACCGGTGCCCTTCCCAACACTCCTCGCAGAAACCTAGACCGAGTCGAAACCTCTCGCGACTCGATCCCGTTTCATCGTAAGAAACCTATTACAACAAAGCCACACAATATCACACAGAAAACACATAAATATCAATCATATTCATCAAAATTCAATCATTCAATATCCTAACAAACTAATCACGTAATCACGATCATGCACTCACCTCGGTTACGGATTGAAAGGGAACAAACGAGGAGAGTCACGAAATCAGACTCGAAAATGACACAGAACCACTGATTTCCCTCTAACAAACGCGAAACAACACCACACGATATCAAAACCTCGCTCTAAAGGCCACTAATCAAGCCTAAGAACAAGCAACACACACAATTCACTAAGAATTCTCTCTTCCTCTCTTTCTCACGTTTTCTTACTGCCTCCCTCGCCCAAAACGCGACTTCTCATATTATAAATACGAGCTTAGGGTTTCTTTCTCCCAAACCGCAATAAACCGCACTTAAAATTGAACCAAAACTGGCTCTGAAACATTGGTGTCGATCGACACTCCCCGTACCAAACTCGACAATCTGGTTTGCGGATGTTACAATGTATATGATACTTATGTTTATTATTATTATAATTATTTTGGATGAAAGTTATGAATTTAATGGAGAAATTGTTTCTTTTGTAGATTAATGTTATATTTTAAAATTTTAGTTTGTTAGATTTAGATATATTTGTGATTGTAGTTTATTAAGAAAATTTGGTGTGAAGATTTTATAAATATAAAATTATAATAAGTTACCAATTTAAAATATCAAATTTAATTATATATTTCATAATTATAATATTCAAATCTTGATTTTTTAAAAATTTATTATATATTTTCTAGTTTTTAAGTGTATTTTATTTTATTTTCTAATAAAAAATAAATCCGTCCGCAACCGCAAACGCTCGAAGAAAGCAGCTTTTGGTTTTAAGCGATTTGGAGCGGTACGGAGCGGTAGAAAAAGTTTTTCATGATTGTTGTCAAACATTATGAACCACTACAGGCTATAAACAGTGTATTTGCAGGTGATAACAAGTGTGCCAATCAAGCCATAAGTCCACGGCGAACCCATGCAAAAATTTTGTTAATATATGCCGGATTCTTCAAAATTATCCACGAATAATTTACTTTTCTTTCCATCGACTAATAATTTACCTCTTTCCCAAAAAGGTAATAATCTTAATTCACGAGTGAGAACACGGATATAAATTAAATTTGTTTGTTTCAAATGTTTGTGTCCGATTTTTTAGGAAACAATTTATTTTGTTACAAATGATAAAAATTTAACTTACAAAATATTTTATTTTTTCGATTAACTATGTCACTTTCGTTGGCCACAATTATATCTATTAAAAGCTAAGTAGTTTTATTGAAAGAGCTTAGGTGTTTTAATTTAATTGGTTTGTTTAAAAAAAATTATGACATAGAATGATGACATGTCTTACCATAAAAGACGACATGACTTAAACTAATAAATAGATAGTTTTCTTAATTAAATTATTGTTATTGTTTTACTAAATGAATTTAAAGAAATAATCTTCATTCACGAGTGAGAACACGGATATAAATTAAATTCTTTTGTTTCAAATCTTTGTGTCCAATTTTTTAGGAACCAATTTATTTTGTTACAAATGATAAAAATTTAACTTACAAAATATTTTATTTTTTCGATTAACTATGTCACTTTCATTGGCCACAATTAAATCAATTGATGTTGCAAATAATTGGTATCATTTTTTTGTCAATGCAACAAGAAAGTTCAAAAATATGGCCAAGATTCTCATGATCTGGATGCAAAACCTATATTACTGTGAAAAATCTAAACACGAGATTTGCATAATAATTTTATTATTTTTCCGATTTTAAAATAATTTCTAAAACAAAACACATAAACAAAATCATCTTAGGAATACGTTTTTGGTTTTAATTTCTAGAACCAATGATATATCAAGAATAATATCACAAAATAACATATGATAAAATAAAAAAAAAGTAATCTACACTCTTTTATTTTTTCATGACTATATCATAATGTCGATCATACCAAAACAAGATTCTCAAGCCGTACTCTTTGACAATATTTTGACATCGTTTGTAACAAAAAAAATTAAAGCTCAAATCATTGTCTTGTGGAAATCTTTGAAGTCTACGTGAAATTTGATTGAGATGAAGAGGTTATTTATTCATATGATAATTTAATATCTTATCAATACCAAAATCTAGGACTGTGTTAAAAATCCTAATCACCGATAAATATCGTCTACAAGAAAATATTTCAAAACCTTCCTCAGTTTCTGCAAATTTGACTTTTGTTTTGTTTAAATTTCTTAAACCAGACTTATGTTCTTTATCATCTTTCATTATTTAAAATATCATTATTGAGTAAGTCATAAACAACATTTTCAATTTAGTTTTACATGCTACGACATCTTAGTTTTTGATAATTCATAATTTATAATATTTTACAATATTAAAATTAACCACGTTACGAATTGATATTCACACCTCCACACGGTGCGGGAAGTCACCTAGTTGTTTTAAAAAGAATAAAGATTCATAGAAATTCTAATACAATCCAATATAGTTTTGACCAAGAGAAGTAGCAATGGTTTGTGATTTGTTGTTGCGTCACCTTCCGGATTAAAACCCTTATAATGCATATTATTAACAAAACAATACCAATTTTATATATACAATTCTAAAAAATACCACACTTTTAATTTTTGTTTTCTAAGACTACCACCAATTTTTAAAAGTTCCAAAAATACTATTTTTTCCAAAAGGTTTAAAAATACCGCAAAATAAAAATTAACTTTAAATATTCAAAACTAAACTCTAAAACCTACACTATATCCCCTAAAACTATACCATAATGGTACAATAGTTAACTCAAACCCAAAAATTTAAATTCTAAACTTTTTAAAATCATTTTTTGTGTTTTTAATATTTTTAGAACTTTTGAAACTTTTTTGAAAAAAGTAGTATTTTTGGAACTTTTAAAAACTGATGGTATGTTTGGAAACAAAATATCAAAAGTGTGGTATTTTAAGGAATTTCTCTATATAAAATTATCTCAACATCTTAATCTTAGATCTTCGTTTTTATAGAAGTTTGTTTTGCGAAAAAAAAAAGTCAATGATATTGATCGTTGAACAAACAAATTATTTGTTGTAGTGGTGTAAAATATACAAAAGAAAGTGAAAATTGAGCAAGTTGATTGTTTAATTAAAAAATTTGATTTCATATGCCGTATTCAGAAGTTATACGCCACATATTTTTCATTTGACTATATGCAACTGTAATATATAGAAGATCCCGTGTATAATACGATCAATAATGTCAATGACTTCCATTTTTTCGGTAAAAATAATAAAAACAGGGTTGGATGAGTTGTAACGATTTGCGACTTTATACAAAATAATGTGTAACCATAAACCCTTTTTTGGCCAACCTGAACCCATAGACTTAGATAGCCAAATTTTATTGAAAAATTCTCTAGGATGCCACCAAACAAAGTTTTTGTTTTTAAGATACCATTAATTTTTAAAAATACCTTATATACCACTTTTAAAAAAAAAAAAACTTTTCAGAAATACCACAAACACATAAATTGATTTTTAAAGTGTTTAGAATTTAAACTTTTGGGTTTAGATTAACTATTGTACAATTAGGGTATAGTTTTAGAGGGTAGGGTGTAGGTTTAGGGTTAGTTTTGACTATTTAAAATTAATTTTAATTTTGTGGTATTTTTGGAACATTTGAAAAAATTGATATCTAAGGAACTTTTAAAAATTGGTGGAAAGTTGAAGTTTGATGGACACCCCACCTACATGACTGGAGATCCCAAGAAATAGGTTCAAAGGGAAAACAAATTCAAACCTAAACTAAAAGAACACTGTGAGATTAATATCTCTACCCAGTTCCTAGGATGAAAAACATTGTTACATCGGTATAGAAAGAGGATAAGCTTTTGGCTTTTAATGATTCTTTAGCCTTACAATAGATAGTATTTCAGAATACTTCTAACGATAAGCTAATGAAGATCACCTAATGAGTGTGAAATGGGCCGGTTTCTAGGAGAATGAAGGAAAGGTTATATTCTCCAAGTTCACTCATGAAAACCAGGCAAGTTCAAGGCCAAAATGAACACAATAGAGAACAAGGTTCTATGAGAAAATGAGCTGTGTTATAGCTATTGTCTAGGTTTACATCGAAATCCGGGTGGTTCAAGACATCAAGTTCACCTCCTGGCCAAGTAAATCCGACAGCTACTAACTACGAGTGGTTCAAAGCTGAAAAATTGCTACTAACTCAGATACAGTAATTTTTCGTTATACTCTCGAAAGTCCGTCTGTCTGTCTAGTCATATAAGTCAGTCTAATCAGTAGAGTCTTAGAGTTTATCGAGTCGTCATATTGATGTGAGTAAGTTTTAACCACAAATATAAAATCCGCAAGTGCACAGACAATCGCAGTAATATATGAGGTATCGAATCCACAGAGACCAAGGTTACACTATGAGATTATGAGATTCTAATTTAAAGCTAAGATAAAATGGGATTGGTTATAACGAAACAATGAACGAAACAGCAAATTAAACAATGTAAATTAAATAAGAGAAAAGCACTAGATCAAGGTCATTCGCCGGTGATTTCGGATTAAGGATTGAGCAACTATTCAGGATTCAATTTAAGCGCAGTCTAGAACTCAAACATAAATGTAATATTGCCCCACTGTCGTGATGCATCAATATCTTTATCTAACAACCTAAATGCCTAAACTGTCGTTTGAATTCAGAGATGTTGACAAGCATTATCGAATGGGTTCAATTTGTTCACAATTGATGGTAACAATCAACTGTCGTTGGCTACACACCAATTGCTCACCAATGGTTTATCTAGCAACCTAGAGCACTGTCGTGAATAAGTTCAACTTGAAATCATAGATTAGGTGTACAGGCTAATCTAAGCGTTATGAATTCCAATTGATGAAGACATGATAATCTATCCGATTTGGCTCAGTCGCTAATCAATCCTAAATCACCATTGAAATCCCCTAATCTAGCTATGAGACTACTCGAACATGGAGAATAAAAACGCAGCAATACAATCAAGAGAATTCATAATATAAAAGAAAATAGGGATTAGAATTCTTCTCAATAGATGATGTGGAATGATTCTCCAAATATCACAAGCAATCCAAAAGCAAAGTAGAACAATAGAAAAGAGTCTCAAAAGAGCTCTGAAAAGAAGCGTCAAAAGAAACTGAGGAAAAGAAAGTGTTTCTGGATCATCTTGTCAGAGGCGGCTCTGACTTATTTATACTAAAAATTAGGTTAAAATCGGATCTGGGGACAGGACCGGTCGGTCCTGTCATGGGACCGGTCGGTCCCGATTCCAGGAGCTTTGGCTTCGGCTTCTTAAGGTCCGGACCGGTCGGTCTCCACCCTGGACCGGTCGGTCCAGTTTCCAGGGACCTTTAAATCTTCGAGTCCTCGGGCGAGCAGGTGCTCGCTCCAGACCGAGCAGGTGCTCGGTTATGAAAAACGCCATCTTTTCTCCGGATTCGTCCCTTTTGCTCCAATGACCCCCAATGAGTCCAATCCATGCTTGAGAGCCTCCTAGAACCTGAAAAGACACAAAAAGAACTAGAAAGAACCGAAAACAAATAGAAAACAATAAGTAAAAGATGCCAAAATCCTAATATATCACATATGTTTAGAGGTCATTTCTATTCATGTGGGGGATTGTTGGAACTAAATTTATATAAACAAATGGGCCATTTATTTGGGTATTTGGTTTATGTAAAATTTAGTTAAAATGTGAATGAGAAAATTGATTTGGGCCAATTTGGAAAAGCCCCAAATGGTGTTGAAGGAAGTGCGTATGTAAAAAGTCTCACATCCCTTAGGGGAAACTTTTTCAAGTTGTATATAAGGAGTTAAAGATATTCTTATGATTAAAACATAAAACCTACACATAGAGAGACACAAGGATACCACGCGCACACCACCACCACCACCGAACCGGGCCGGGCTCGGGTTCGGTTTCGGGTTCGGGTTCGGGTTCGGGTTCGGACCGTAGGTCCATTAAAGACTATTCTTTTTGGGGAAAATTTGTATTAAAATTTTAACCGAAAAATCGCGACTCAATTCAGTCGCACCCGGTCAATGGCTCTTTGAACCCGGTCGGTGACCGAACAATTGCAATCCAAATTCGCACCCCTTCGGTTCTTGTTGTCCATACCATTGCAACCCGCGAATAGCAACCTCTCGGTTCTATAAAAGTTGCGCGCCATCATCATCTTCAAACTAATCTTTTCTCCGCGAATTTTTCTTCTTCAGAAAACTTCGATCCTCCACAAAGTAAGTCTCGAGAGTATTATGATTTTGAGTGTTGCGAAATCGTTCTTCCTTACGGTTTTATCTTGGGATTCGTAATCGTATCAAACCGTCTCACTACGGGCGATTTTTTGAATTAAGGAAAGAGAGTTATCTCGACTCCGTATACGTTTTCTTATCGAGAATTTCTTCTTCTCCTTAATTCGTATTCTTATTTCTTTCGTTTTTCTCAATTCGATTTTCGCGGTTCCTACAACTTTAAATGTTAATGAAATCGGTTGAGCTTCAGTTCTGGGCAGTAATTGGTTATTTTGTTATATGAATCGGCATGACTTTGGTTAAGCTTTTCATTGACATTCAAATATCTTTTGCTATTATTCTGGATTTGTAAAAGAATGTGATTTTCATTGACATATAATGTTATTCAAATATACTTCTATGTAGGTGTTAACTAATTGCTATAGTTCAACAACTTGTAATGGGAATATAGTGAGAACCAAGTTTTTTCTTGATATAATGATATTGTTATGTGATATAATGACGGGTCATGAGTTCTCCTTGATGGAGTTTAGTATCCTCCCAACTTCTTCACTTGTGTTTAGAGGATTTGGTACATGGAGTTTTACGTCGAAAGTGTTTCCGCTTAGAGTGGAGACGATCACAATCAAAGCCGCCTTTATTGCCGCTTCAACTATAGAGACCCGACACCTTAATGTGTTCATGGATTCTCTTTCTCTTGTCAAGTTTCTCAAGTCCAGAGATTTTGTCAATGAGCCGGATAGCATTCTACATTGCATACATTGCCTTTTAGGATCCTTTTTCTATCTATCTCGTTTATGTTTTTTGCGCGGCAAATGTTTTAGCCGAGTCTTTATCTTTGTTTCGTTGTTAAACTTTAACACTTCCTCCATAGTTGGAGTTTAAGTTATCTATAAAAATCGGTTTGATCAAAAAAAAATATGATATTGTTCTGTGACTTGTTAAATGATTCTTCTGATTGCGATTGTTCTCCGTGATGGTAAGATCTAGTAAAGAACAATGACGATAAACTGAGCAGCTAGAAAGAATACGGAGTATGTAAATGAGAATGAATTTACCAAAGGCTTTCTCTCCGGTAATTTCCCTTTATATCTCTTTCCTTGACTTATTAGGAAGAAGAGAACAAAAGATTCTTTTCTTGTGTGTTGATTTTGATATTAAGATTCAGACTATAAGACACATTACAATGAAAGGGTTCCATTGAGACTACTAGTGGGTCAGAATTGCTGGCATGTCCATAGAACCGATTTTTCTGTACCGAAATCCAGATTACCAGATCATATGTCTGAATAATACACATGTCTCCATTCATCTATACTATCTTGCAGCTCCCAAGGAAGCAAAAACTAACCTAGAATCCTAAACTTGTAACCCAAAGGAAGAATAAATCAATAAATGAGAATAGAAAAAAGTTTACATCCCGGTTTGCTCCGGATGCTGCACTGGTTCCTCGGGTTTGCTAACGAGCTTCGAGTGTTCATCAGCCGAGCTGATTGAGAATTCAGCGAGCGAGCTCACAGCAACCGCCATTCCATGGCAGAGTACTTTAACTGCAACCTCAGCCAATTTCTCAGCACTCATCATCTTCTCCTCATCCATCTTTTCAGCTTCAACAATCTCCATGCTCGAACCATCTCTTCCTTGATACGGTTCTTCCTTAAGCTGACGAGCATAGATTGAACCCATCCCAGAGGCAAAGAAATCGAGTTTATCTAACACCGGCTTCTCGTTCAACCCATTGAGCAACCTTGACCATTGGATACAGACTTCGTATATCGGGTGAGGACAAGAAGATAACGTGACTTTCTCTGGGTCAGGGTCACATCTGAAACATCTTAGTAACCAGCCGGTTAAAGACAACATGTAGGATCTTTGCGACGTGATCCATGCTTCGAAGCAAACTCTCCAGTTTCGAAGCTGAGCCACGAGATTCAAAGCTGATCGAGCTAATATCTGAGAGTTTATCTCCGGTAGCAAAGTCTTGTGACGTCGTTTAGAAGGCATGGTTGCAAGTAATAGCTTGGCTTCGTCTAATGTCCGTTTCTGTATTTGGTGACACTCTGCCATCACTTTCCACATCCGAGTTAATCTGTAAAAACTCCATTATAAGTCAAAGAGAAAGAAACCTGCGTTTTTGGGAACATGAAGAAAGATGTTTTTTGGTATACATACCCTTGAAGAAGCTCAAGAAGTTGCGGAAGCAGTTCTTGGTCGCGAAGAGTCTCAATCCTTTCGGAGATAGACTCAATTGAGTGTATGGAAACCTTGATCTGAGTGTGTAGATCTCTTATCGTAGCTCTTGTTTTATCAACCGCGGAAGAATCAGCTCCTTTCACGTCGTGGTTCCTCAGCAACAAACATTTCTTCTCGTACGCAATCCGTACCCGTTCTCCGGACTGTCATCACATCATCCAAGTCAGTTAACTTCAAAAGAGAGAATTAAGTGTAAATTCTGTTATTACCTTAACTTCATCGTAGAGTTTTTTCTCCCACGCGTATAGTCGGTCCAATGTTGATTGATGGCTACCTGAAAGCATACAAGAGTCTTCTGAAAAATCACTGCTCGTTTCAAATCCACTCTCCCTGGAACCTCCAGAAGAGCTGATCAAGAATCTTGATGAGGAAGAAGATCTTGATGAGCCGCCCGAACGGAACAAAGCTACTGGATTCAGCATTTTCATCGCTGCAAATACGAAAAGATTCACAACCGCATCCATTTTATACAAACAAGATTATATTTGTCTTACCGCTGAGTTCATTAGAGGCTGTGTATTGAGCTCGACTAGCTTCTAATAAAACCGAGACTTCTTTAGCAGAGGTACATATGATCGTAAACTGATCTTCAAGATCTTTAATAACTTCTCCCATGCTCGTTGGTCTTCGATTCAAGTACACGGTGAAGCCATGTGTCTCTCCTTTCGCATCATCTGTTGTAACTACATCCCCTGTAGTTCCTACCTCAACGCTTTGCCGTTCTTGAGTTCCAATGCAGTTCTTGTAAGTCTTATATCTACCGTCTGTGAAGTCCTCATTAACATCTTCTTGATCCGCTTTAGCTTCATTACAATCTTCTGTTCCTTTCATGTTATGATCCTCATCTTCTTCAAGATCCGGAATCCCTTCTTCCTCACGAACCTGCTTGAACCGTATCATCTCATCGTCTATACTATTTCCGTTATCATAGTTGTATCCGTAATTATCGAACGGATTCCAAAAGAAGTCCCAATGAGAGTTCTGTGGCGAAGGAGGCGGTATATTGTGACTGTTGTGGTCAGGCGAGTTCAACGGGTTCATGTTCATACCGAAGAAACTATCGGCTCCGTAAGTATTAACATGGAAAGTCTCAGGTGACCTAGGAGGCTTTTGTTCAACTCGAACCGGTCTGCTTCCACTAGCCATCAAGTAATTGACTTCCAAATTCGACTCGGACTTGCTCTCAACCATTTTGTTGCTAATTCTCTTCACTGGAGTGACGAATGTGTCCAACGAGAACTCGTGTGGCTCGTCTCCTTCGATGTATTCGCGTAGAGCTTCTGAAACTTTACTTAGAGATTGGATATAAGCAATGTGACAAAATGCAAAGTGAGTCCTATGTTCCAGTGCTTGTTTGATGAAACGTTTCCTGTCTTTGCAGGTCTGAACAGCTTCATCATCATCTAATTTCGAATGAGAACATCCCATTTCTCTCAGTTTCTGATTTCAGCTTCAATTTCAAAGCTCAAGGCTCATACAATACAAAGTGTTGGAGAAACTGCAAAACTAAGAACAAGATGAGATTTTTAACATTGTGAAACGCTTGAAAAAGCAACATAGCATTGATTAATAGTGAGACAAAAAACGCTTCTCTATGTTTCACTCAGATTCTTTATTTATTTTTGTGTCTTAAATTTGTGACTTCTATAGAGTCAAAATGCTAAAGCCAACAAAAATTCTTAAATAGTCAAGAGCTTTGAAAAGTTAAATTATGAGGTAGAAAATCAAAAACCCTTTACACATTTGATTAGAAAAAGGAAATCTATGAACTGAGGGACCCAAATCCAAAAATTAAAAAAAGTTTAGATTTTTGGAAGAGAGAGAGAGAAGACAAAACCTTTCAGGTGTGGAGCGTGTGAAGAAGGGGAGAGAGAGAGAGAGACGTTGAAGAAGAAAACAACGGTCAAATATTGTAAGAGTGAGAGAAGAGAGTGTGAAGAAGAAGGTGAAGGAGAAGAAGACACAGAAAAGAAATTAATAAATGAGGAGAAAAAGAGAGTGAAACACGGAAATAACCTATATTTTCACGTTTATTTTCGGTTTTGCCACTGTCCTTGTATTGGTTAAAACTTTACTATCAAATGTTTTATATTCATGTGTTTTACAGCAGTCTCAATGAGTCAATTGGTGTTTCCTTTTTGTCTTATTGTTGAAGGTGTACATATATTTATTTTTCATGTCCCCTGTTATTTATGATGGCGTCAGGACATGCAACTTCTTTTATTTTCATCCATTTTGCGTTATGAACTTACGATACGATTTTTTTGTTTGTATTTGTTTATGGGTTAATTTGCGAAATAGCACAATTTTGAATTATAATTAGTATAATAGCCATGTAATAAATATAATTAAAAAACTAACAACTAATCTAAGAGAATTTACGATTTTATCCTTGATACATAATACATAATACTACTAATCTAAGGGAATCAAGGGCAAAATTGTCTATAATACATATTATACACAATAAACAGTAATTTTGGCTATTGAGTAAATTATATATATTTTGTGTTTTTCCTTTGTTTATCACTTTCTTTCATGGGTCAATTTGCTCAATAATCATAAAAAAAAAAAAATCATAATCTAACTAAAATACAAAAATCTAAGGGTTGTGATTTGGCCACATATACCCATTTTAGTTAATTTATAAATTATAGTTTTTTTATAGTTATTCAGGCTAATTTCCCTTTTTTCATCAATCTTGTTTTAGGCGTTATGATATGGAACCTTTGTTGTTTTACTATTTTATAAACATCCTTTATTTTCAACGGTTAAACTAATAAGCAAATCATATATTTTGTTTCCAAGTTCTAGATTTTGAGATGCTTAGACCATGTCCAATAGAACTTTTATTAGGTTTGTGAGAATAAAAATTAATGCAGAATGTAATTATGGGCTGAAAATAACCAGAAATGTATCTGGATCGAGGGACTTCGGAAACGTATCTAGAGCGTATGTGTCAGATTTTCAGTGGTTATAAAAAAAAAACAGATGTGAAGAGAAAAAATCTCTTCATTTCCTCGTGTTCTCTCTCTCTTCTCTCTCTCTCCGATCTTCCTCTCTAATTGCGATTCCACACAAATCTACTCTGAATCGAACCAAAATAAGAGGAAAAATCTCTATCTGATCTCTATCGATTTATCTCTCTATGGTCTCTCTCTCTCTTGGCGATTTCATCAAAGAAAACGGTGCATGAACGAAATCAGAGGATTTGAAGATCTGCGTTTCTTTAGGTATGATCTTTTCGAATTCCTTTGTATATTTGCGTGTATTTAGGTTCTATTCAATTAACTATATAATCAATTTTGATTTTGATTTTCAGATTAGGGTTTCCGAAAATTCGATTGGATTTAGGGTTTTTGATTCCGTAGACTTTGGTTTGATGATGATTCTTGCAGAATTTAGGTTATTTGGATGCACGTTAGGTACAAGTTATAACACGAACATGTGAGGAAGATCAACTTCATCTATATTGTATATCTCTGAATTTTGTTTCAGTTTCTTTTGCTATTTCTTTGGTTTAGAAGCTCATATCTGAATACGATTTGGTGCATTCATAGGGAGCTCTACTTAGGATTTTTGACAACAATTGTTTCGTGAAATTGGTGTATCACACACAAGGTGCCTCTTCTCGAGAGACTTAGTTCATACATATATCAACATTCATGTAAGGCTCTCACAATGCCGCCTTTCAATTTTGTACAATGTAATGATTAATATATGCTTTCAAATTTCACTCTGAAACGATTTTATTTGGAATCGATTGACTATAATTTCTTTATCCTTTTGTCCTCAAGTTTAAATCGCAAGGATAGCGATCAATGTTTAGCATTGCAATTTTTTCACACTTTCATGCTTTAGACGTCTTCCTTCTCTGTCATAATCCTCCCAAAGGATCTGATATGTATCTCATCAGCTCATTTGATTTATCTACTCGTCTTACGCAATTACCTTTAGCGACTCCTCTTGATAGATCTCGAGCTATTGTGATTCCTAGGTCGCTCAAATAGAGCACTACATGTTCTTTTTGTTCAAATTTTTGTGCAACTTTTCTAGGAAAACCTACAACAAATTCCAACCAATGTTTTCTACAAAATGCTCCACGAGAAGCCTACCTTGTGGAATGTCGAGATCCCCTCCCGCAGCACTAAAGTTGTGAAGCCCCGTTTCCCAATCACTTTGAACCCTAGGACTCACGCCCTAGCTTGTGCAACAAGAAATAAACAGGCACACACTAAACTAAAAATAGATACACATTACTTATTACTAGCAGTCACACAATTCATATTTAACATTTTTATAATATTTACTTATCCATTAACTCATACTAATACTAAAGTAACGTAGATCCCACCCTCACCTTAGCCACAAAACTTTCCAAGTTTTTGAGGTTGAAACAGCGTAACGGATATGCGTTTAGGAAACCATGTTTAACGTTCCATTATTAAACTTCCTATCAAGAACTTTACCAGACAGACTAAACCAACAATAAAGTTTTATTTGTACCTTATATAAATACAAACTCAATGTCTCTAGAAAGCTAAGAGTCGGGGCTTTCCAACGATATCCTGATCGTATTCTGGTTCCTTACAGAATGACGAGAAAGCAGCTCGCAAGTTTAGTGATATGATCTGAGAATAACATTTCCATTTAGCAAAACAGAAATGTTCATCCACTTGGAGACTGAATCCCGGATGGACCTTACCTCTGATTTCAATTCTAAAAACAGTTCCGAAAACTAGACAAACAGAGCTTTCCATAGATTTATGAATCATATCCCTACTCTATCTCATCTGATTGTAAAACGCCTGCAAAGTTAGATGGCCGCAGCTTCACTCTACACAGATCAGTCTCAAAGAACCAAGAATAGATTTCAAACCACAACTCCAATTGACAAACAGTTTATGGACGTAGTTAGATATGTGAGTTACAAATCTACTTACCAAAAATCAGCTTCATCCGATCTTCTACAGAACCGTAGCATCAATTCCCCTTTGACTTGTCACAATTCTCAACTGCAATTACAACTAGGAGAAAACATCCATAGCTTCCATATCAAGACTCCGAATAATAATCCGATTTCTGATTCAAGTAAATAAGAGAGTCTGGAAGATCCTTACTAAGATTAAAATCGATCCGAACAGATTTGATCCTCGGTTTCCGTTCTCCATCAAAACTGGTCGGATTTGCGGTTGCTCGAGACTGCGACAGACGACAAACAAAATGCCATAACTCTTGGCACAGATCATGGATCGGGACGATATTGGACTTTTTGGAAATCTGAGACACGGGGCTTTCCATGGATAGGTAGATTGTCACGCAGATCAAGGCGGTTTGTCAGAAAAATGTCTCTCAATCTGGCGGCGCAGTTCTGTTTCAAGTGGCTGCGGGAATTTATGTCTCACCTCTATGCAAGGAGACCATTTATATAGAGAGAGCTGGGTTAAGGTTCTGATGGGCTTCATGGGCTTGGCTTGATTATTGGGTCCAATTCCAATTAATTTTGAGAAGGCTTCCGTATCATAAACTAAGATTAGCTAAACTAATTTCTACACCCTCCTTAGGCATTCTAACTTGATTATTTGTCTCCCCAGATTCATTGCTAAAATGGTTTATATGAGGAACATTTATGGTATAAGAGATGTGATTTGATTTATTTTCAAATTTGGATTTATTGGAAAACCGGAGGAATTAAGAGGATGAGTGATATGCTCAAATTTGCCTTTGAACTACTCTCTCAAACTAAGAGATCGATTTTAGAACTTAGGGTTATCGAATCCACAGGGAATCAGAAACACAATAGATTTAAACGTTCGAATTATGCTAAGCAGAAAATGATGAATGTAAAAGCAAGTAAATAAAGCAAGCAGGAATGATCGGTTGTAAAATAATTAAAATAAAAGTCAGGTGCAGAAAAATCTTAGGTGAATCAGAACTGCAGATATAAATAAACGATAGGAATTATGATGCACAGTTCTTAAACATGAACATGAATATAAAATCAATCAGTTGTCGCTACAGATCCTATAAATCGAAACAAGCATTAAAGTTCAAGTTCAATTGCTCACAAAACCCTAAACCAAATGTCTTTGCGAAAATCAATTTTGCTCATCAAAAACTAGTTTAAGCAATTAATAAAACTGTCGTTTCCATCAATTAACTTAAGATCAAATTCTAGGTCATGAATTTAAAATCAGCAATAACATTACAAGAAAACATACAATGAGTGACTCCTTAAAGAGTCACAAAACAGTCACAAAACTACAATAAGCGACTGTTTTGTGACTAAAAGGGTAGTCGCTAATTGTTCGTCGCTAACTTGTTACTGTTTTTTTTTTGTCACAAATAAACGACTACTTTGATACAAATTTTAGTAGTCACATATTAAAGACTAAATAGTGAAAAATGTTGGTAATCATATTAATGAGACTAATATGTAACTACCTTTGTAGTCACAAATATGCAACTTTTTTGAGACAAATAAGTTAAGAGGCTAATTAGCAACTTGTTTGCAACCATATATATATATAATCATATTTAAAAAGATGAAATTAGAAAGAAAATTTGAATATTGAAATTGCTAACACAAAAAGTGTAACATCCCGAAACCAAAATTATGATTTTGTTTTGGGGTTGTCGATCGACACCAGCTGTGGGTGTCGATCGACACCAGCTGTGAGTGTCGATCGACACCAAGTTTTGCGATCGGTTTCGGTTTTCTTTTAACCACTCGGTTTGCGAAGGTGGTTTAGGGGAAGCCCTAGGGCTCGTCTATAAAAGGGATTTCAGAGTCTTTGGCCGTGGAGATTGAAAAAGAGGAGAGAATTTCTGAATCAAGAGAGATTTCAGCGATAAATCGAGAGTTTTGATTCGTGTTCACTACAAGAAAACAACCGCAAAACCGATGGAATTTTCGACGGTATACCGACCGATTTCCGACAGAACTGAAATTTTTCAATTCTGTCGGTAATCTGTTGGAATTATTTCCGACTGATAAGAAGACCGTCGGAAATCAGTCGGATTAGTGGACCGTGTAACTAGCCGGTGCCGATGCCGGAGGAGATTCTGGATGTTTGTCTAAATCCGTCGGAAAATACGAACGTCGATATTACCGTTAATATTTTCCGACAGATTTTCGACAGACACCCAACTAGCTGTCAGAAATCTGTCAGAAAAATAGCCATTAAATAGCCGTTATTATATCCATTAGCTTTTCGACGCCTTTCCGACAGATTTCTGACGGTCACCATATTTATATATATGATTCCATACATCTTCATTCACTCACAACAACATCAACTTCCAACCAAACATTTGTTAGAAAAAAAATCGTTAAGAGTGGGAGATGTAATCTTCTAGATATTATAGATCGTGGATGGATGAAGAGATGTATGATCCCGAGTCAAAGACATTAAATGAAAGTTATGCACGAGGTATATGCGAGTTCATAGCGGTTGTCGGGAATCGACCAGAGATAAAATGTCCATGTTTAAATTGTTGCAATTCGCGTAATGTTAAGGTAGAACAAGTTTGGCATTACTTGTATACCCATGGTTTTATGCCGGGATACAAAATTTGGTTTTTTCATGGAGAAACTAATTATGATGGTGGTAGTAGTAGCAGTGCACCATATGTTGCAGATAGCTTAGGCGAACATAGAATGGATAGCTTAGGTGAACATAGAACGAATAGCTTAGGCGTACATAGAACGGAAGTAGATTTTGGTGTAGGTACCGCTGAGATGGTTCATGATGCGTTTAGAGAAAATTTGCCATCGATCGTAATAGGGGAGGATAGAGTAGAAGAACCAAATGAAGAAGCTAGAAGATTTTTTGATATGTTTGACGCAGGGAAGCAGCCATTATATCATGGGTGTAGAGACGGACATTCACCTTTATCAACTGCTAGTAGACTGATGACCCTTAAGACGGACTTCAATTTAGCGGAAGAGTGTGTTGATGCGATAGCATATTTTGTGAAAGATATTTTTCCTGAAGATAATTAGGCACCTGCATCATACTACGAGATACAAAAACTTGTAGCTGGTCTTGGTATGCCGTATCAGGTGATAGATGTATGCATCGACAACTATTTGCTATATTGGAGAGAAGACGAAGACCGGAGAAGATGTAAATTTTGTCGTAAACCACGGTATCAGGATACTGGTGGCAGAGTTCCAATTCCATATAAACGAATGTGGTACTTACCATTGACAGCGAGGTTAAAGAGGTTATATCAATCTGCACTAACGGCAGAAGAAATGAGATGGCATGCAGAGCATCGTCAAGATAGAGTGATTACACATCCTTCAGATGCAAAAACGTAGAAATATTTTCAAATGTTGTATCCGGATTTTGCATACGAGTCAAGAAATGTGTACCTCGGGTTAAGTACGGATGGTTTCAACCCATTTGGGAAGCATGGAAGGTAGTATTCTTTGTGGCCCATAATCGTAACACCGTACAATTTGCCCCCTGGTATGTGCATGCGTCGAGAGTTTTTATTCCTCTCAGTTCTTATTCCCGGCCCTGAGCATCCGAAGAGATCACTTGATGTATTTCTCCAGCCATTGATTTATGAGTTACAAATGCTATGGAGTCATGGCAGCAGAATTTTCATATGCGTGCGGTCCTTATGTGGACTATTATCGATTTCCCAGCATACGGTATGCTATCTGGATGGACTACTCATGGAAGATTATCGTGCCCGTTTTGCCAAGACAACACTGACGCTTTCCAATTGAGGAATGGAAGAAAGCCATGTTGGTTTGATTGCCATAGAAGGTTTCTACCGGACGGCCATCCCTATCGTCGGTCTAAAAGATTATTTAAGAAAAATAAACAAGTGTTTGATGCTCTAATTGATGAGATAGACGGTCGTACTATATTGGAGCAGTTGAGAGATTTTGGTGCTGAGAGGACTCCTGATTGTGGGGGTAATGGGTATGAACCGGTTTGTGGTGTAGGGGAAGCTCACAACTGGCACAAGAAGAGTATATTTTGGGATTTGCCGTATTGGAAGGATCATTTATTAAGGCACAACCTCGATGTGATGCATGTTGAAAAGAACTTCTTTGATTTCATCATGAATACGGTGTTAAACGTCCTGGGAAAGACAAAAGACAATGTGCAGTCTAGGATGGATGTTTCAAAGATTTGCAACCGTGATTATCTTGAACGTCTTCCCGATGGTACATATCCTTTTCCTCCGTACCGATTGCAAATAGAAAAGATAAGAGAATTTTTACGATGGATTAAAGACGAAGTTAAATTCACTGATGGATATGTAGCTAATCTGGGTTACTGCGATACCTAAAGTTTATGGGACTGAAGAGTCATGATTATCATGTAGTGATGCAGAGGCTTCTTCCATTTTCTTTTACCCATCTGATTCCTCAAACTGTCCACGAATCTATTGCATGAGTTGGTGCTTTCTTTAGGGATTTATGCATGAGGACACTTACAGTTGAGGGGATCTGTAATTTAGATGCCAATATACCAGTGATCCTTTGCAATCTTGAGAAGATCTTTCCGCCGTCTTTTTTTGATGTTATGGAACATCTTCCCCTACACCTTCCCCGTGAAGCCGAACTAGGTGGTCCCGTTTAATTTTTTTGGATGTATCCTTTTGAGCGGTACATGTTCCATTTAAAGAAAAAGGTCAAAAATTTGGCTCGAGTTGAAGGTTCTATTATCGCACAGAGTATCAATGAAGAATCATCACAGTTTGCGGAATATTACTTTCCACGGGAAGTTCGTACGAAGAGTAGACGCCCTGCTCGTCATGATGATAGAGGTGAGAGAGTCATGTATCCCGCGCTGGTCCCTGAGTTGTTTTCGCAAGTTGGGCGAGTGACTGGGAGAGGGAAGAAACGCTTCCTATCACAAGATGAGTGGAGTCACTTACATATGTATATCCTAACGAATTGTGAGGAAATGGCGGAGTACGAAAGGTAAAACCAGAACTTATTTAAATACTTTTTTTTTTTTAATACCTAAGTAATATATAGGTTTCATATGTTATATATTGTTTTTTGCTTTCAGGATTTACATTGCATCAATACGTCGCTATTATCCGGAAATGACAGAAGACGAACTTGGAGAATCTAAGGAAACCGAGTTTATAAATTGGCTGCAATATTACGTAAGTTTAAAAAAACGCTTATATATCTTAAAATTAGTGAATTAATTAATACTTAATTAAATGTTTGTTTATTCATTTGTCTAAATTATTATCTCAGGTTTCTGAAGGAATGAAGAATGGAGAAAGGTTTCCGACATGGTTACACGAGATAGTTTCTGGTCGAAGCAACTTCATACGTTCGGTATTGCACTAGGGGATTTGCATTTAGGGTTCATAAAGAGCCTTGCGTGCTTTTGGCCTGACAAACACAACTAGATTATCTCCTCTAGGTGTAACTGTATTCTCAACCCTGTAAAAAAATCTTCTAGAAGATATTGGTGGTTGGTTTCTCAAATGATTTAGACTACAAGAAAACAATCCAGAAGTGACTATTGTTTGTGACTGCGAAATCAGTCACTAATATTTGCGACTAACTTAAGACAGATTTGTGACAAATTTGCGACTATGATAATATCAGTTGCAAATCCGTCGTAAATTTGTGACTGATAAACCTAGTCGCAAAGGTGTCACACATTAGCAACTGATTTACGACTCTTATTTGAAGGTTCCCAGGTAGTTGCAAAGTAGTCACAAATTTAAGACTGATTTGTGACGTTATAGGTCGTGGCACATTTGCGACGCTTTCGTAACGATATTTGGAGTCACAATTTAGTGTCTACCAAGATGAAGTCACAAAAGAGTCATAACATTTATGTTGGCAAAATTTTGTAAGAGTTTTAAAATTTAGGGGAGGTTATTAGGTAATAGGGGAGGATAGAGTAGAAGAACCAAATGAAGAAGCTAGAAGATTTTTTGATATGTTAGACGCAGGGAAGCAGCCATTATATCATGGGTGTAGAGACGGACATTCACCTTTATCAACTGCTAGTAGACTGATGACCCTTAAGACGGACTTCAATTTGGCGGAAGAGTGTGTTGATGCGATAGCAGATTTTGTGAAAGATATCTGGCCTGAAGATAATCAGGCACCTGCATCATACTACGAGATACAAAAACTTATAGATAGTCTTGGTATGCTGTATCAGGTGATAGATGTATGCATCGACAATTGTATGCTATATTGGAGAGAAGACGAAGACCGGAGAAGATGTAAATTTTGTCATAAACCACGGTATCAGGATACTGGTGGCAGAGTTCTAATTCCATATAAACGTATGTGGCACTTACCATTGACAGGGAGGTTAAAGAGGTTATATCAATCTGCGCGAACGGCAGAAGAAATGAGATGGCATGCAAAGCATCGTCAAGATGGAGAGATTACACATCTTTCAGATGCAAAAACGTGGAAACATTTTCAAATGTTGTATCCGGATTTTGCATACGAGTCAAGAAATGTGTACCTCGGGTTAAGTACGGATGGTTTCAACCCATTTTGGAAGCATGGAAGGCAGTATTCTTTGTGGCCCGTAATCGTAAAACCGTACAATTTGCCTCCTGGTATGTGCATGTGTCGAGAGTTTTTATTCCTCTCCGTTCTTATTCCTGGCCTTGAGCATCCGAAGAGATCACTTGATGTATTCCTCGAGCAATTGATTTATGAGGAGATCCTTGGATTACAGTGACTCCAATTAATCCAAGAGGGAGACTATATGGAGTTGCTGAGCAAGATGTTATGCAACCAACTAGAATTACTCCGATGGATCCAGTTGATCATTCTTCTGCGGTGGACCTTTTTGTTGATTTCACAGAATTTGGTGATAATATAGTACATTCAGAATCAGAAGAAGAAGTTGGAGAATTTGATGAAGACGAAGACACAATTCCTTCGGAAGGATCAGAATCAGACTCAGATTAGTTACATTATATGTTTGGATCTGTGAACATAAACAAGAATTTCAGATTATTTATATTTTTGTATTTTTTTTTTAATAACTTGATTTTGCGTCGGAAATCTGTCAGAAATACATATATTTCCGACGGATGCTTCATATCAGGCTAACCTTAATGGACGACACGTGTTACCTTTAAATCTGTCGGAAATCTGTCGGAAACGTATCTATTTTTTCGACAGATTTCCGACGGGTTTGGGGATTTGAGGTCAAATAAAAGAATTTCGAGAAGACAAAGTCTCGGCATACAATTCTAACAACAAAAGTAAAATATAAGAGAGTAAATAACCTTGTCGATGTTATGCAGAACATGATTTGCGATTTTGTCATGTTTCAACCAAAAGCGTTTCATACAGTTACATATACAAAACAATAGATGTTTACTGAAAATACTAAAAATACTAACTGTTTAGAATTTGAATGTTGCAATGATCATTATCAAGTATTTTTTCTTCTAAATCATGATCCAACCTTGCTATTAACTTGTAACTACGAAAACGGATCGTTAACAAGCTTAAAACCACATAACTGTCGGAAATCTGTCGGAAAATTGTATATTTTTCCGAAAGATTTCCGACGGATGTGCCAAATTTTACCCGCGAAATGAAAATTAAATGCCGACGGATTTTAGACTGATTTAAATCCGTCGGAAATTCTAATTTATTAACAGATCTTCTTCTCCCCGAAGAACACAATCCACAGGTTGAAAATCGAAAAAATCGCCGCCTCCGCCGCTCGCCCCTTCCGATCTACCGATTTGGCCGGTTGTCTTCACCGGAATTCGCCCCCGACCCCTAACCTCTCCGCCTCCGATCCTCTCCCCCACCGAGCCTCGCCGTAGCCGCCTTCGCCTCTTCTTCTTCTCGTCCTCGCCGGATTTCGCCTCCGGAAGTAGCCGCCGCCGCGTCCTCCTCTTCTCCGGATTACAAATGGCGGATCTTCCTTCTTATTTGTAAGTTTCCTCAAATTATCTATTCAATTCGGAATTAGAAATTAGTTTGTGAATTAGGAATTTAGTTTGTAAATTAGGAATTAGTTTGTGAATTAGGAATTTAGTTTGTGAATTAAGACTTTAGTTTGTGAATTAGGAATTTAGATGTTAGATTTAGGATTTGGGAAGTTAGATTTTAGGGTTTGGAAATTGTTGGGTTTTTGGAAATTTATGAAATCTTTTTTAAAACAATGGTATTTTTATAATTAAATATTTAAACAATTTCGAAATTTTAAGATAATGAATTAATTTTTGAATTTATATATATTTATTATAAATTTTGGAAAACATTATTCACATTTTCTACAAAATTTGAAACTATTTTAAATATTAATTTCGAATTTTAGAATTTTAATATTTTAGAATTTTAAATTATGTAACAATTACTTAAGAATTTTAGAATTTCTTAATCATTTTACAATTATTTCCAAAATTTGAAGATAATGACTTAATTTTTGAATTTATATCTATATTTTGAAAAATTTTAAATAATTATATTTAGGAAAATTAAATTTTATGTATTTTGGAAAAAATTGTTAGCATTTTCTACTAATTTTTAAACAAGATTAATTTAGAATTTTAGAATTTTAATATTTTATAATTTTAAATTATGTAATAATTACTTAAAAATTTTAGAATTTCTTAATAATTTTAGAATTATATGAAATAATTATGATTTTTTCATAACTTTATAATATATTAATATAAATATAGGGATTATAGTGGTTTCGCTGCATCTGCCAGCGGCCAACGTCGTCGTCGTACGAGTAGACCTCCTTCGAGTACGACGTCTACACCTCTACTGTCGTCGACACCTCTACAGACGCCGGAGACACCACCAGCCACCACAACACCGTCCCAGCTTTGCGTCGAGGACTTCATGGGTCTTCCTGGACGAGAGAGGTTGACTAATCTTCATCCAGACCAACGCGGTACAGACATATGGTAAGTGTGTTGTTACATTTATGTAAGTTTTTTTTACTAATTTAATTTAAATTGGTAAAAAATGTAATTATATTGTTACATTTTTTCCGTAGGTTTGGTGATATTCGAAGCGGGATTTCGAAGTCCCTCAACAAGATGGAAAACTCTTTGCTCTGCCGTCCGTATCCAACGTACACCGCCATGCCACTGGAGGATCAAGAAATGTGGTTTCGCCAATTTGCGGTAAGTCATCTGTTTTCACAATTTTTACTTTCATTTAAAGTATTATTTTTTTTATTTAATTTTTCTTTTTGCAGCAAGAATTTAGGTGGGAACCACACTTGACCGCTACGGTCAGGAAGGAATTCGACTTGAAAGCGGGACGGCACTACTCGAAGAAGGTGAACGAGTGGAAGGATAAGTGGCAACACGAGAAGGTGCCAAAGGAGATGGTTGCGAAGCCAGACTTGTGGAACGGGTTCGTCGCCTATTGGCAACGAGAGGATACCAAGGCGAGCTCTACATATCACTCTACCAACCGGAACATCACGCGCAACGGCAAGAGTTTAGCCACCCACAACCTTGGAGCTACCAACAAGAACACAAAGGCTAGGGATATGGTAAGTTTTTTATGTACTTCTTGATTTTTATTAAATTTGTTTTTAGTTTTATACATTTATATTATCAAATAAATATCTAACAACTGCAGGCTAAGAAGTTGGGTCGGAAACCCAACAACTTGGAACTTCTGCTAGCAACACACACCGACAAGGATGGTGTCGTCCAGGATAACCTAGCTCGGGAGATTCAGGAGAGCGTCCGAAGAATGGAAGACGAGTACATTCTGTCTCAGCCATCCACGGAAGGAACCCCTCCCCTCACCCAAGCCCCGGACGACATCATCAACCAATTCGTCTTAAAGGTATGTAAAATTTAAAATAGTTTTCAAGTCTTTTTCATTTACAATTTAATTTATTCTGCAGGTTGCTCCACAGTGCAAAGGGCAGATTTATGGTCTTCCCGACGATGCAGGATCATCGGGGTCTTCTCGTTACTACAGCGAGTCATCCGACCTGAGAGCCCAAATGCAGGAAAAATACGCCGAAATTTCAGAATTAAAGACGACGGTCCAACAGATACAAGATGCACAGAAGACCCTAGAAGCCGACCAGGAGAAGGACAGGGAGATGATGCGACGGATGATGGCGTACTAGGGGCGCAACCCAGATTTTCCTCCGCCGCCCATCGATTAGATTTTTACTTTCAACGTTTTTGTAAAACAATCTTACTTTTTATTTTAATTTAAATAATTTCAAATTTTAAATTAAAATTTTATATTAAATTAATTATTATTTAAATTATTATCATTTTTAATAATTTCTACGAATCCGTCGGAAATTTATCTGTCGGAAATAAAACCGTCGGAAATCTGTCGGAAATTCATCCGCCGGAAAGTTGTTGGAAAGTTGTTGGTTTACAAGTTATCGGAACCCGTCGGCATTTTATCGGAAACAATACCGACGGTTAACCGACGGCTATTCTTCCGACGGGTTGCCGGACTCCGGCAGGCTGTCGGAATTCCGTCGGAAATAAGTCTGTCGGAAATCCGTCGGCATTTGTGACGGATTTCTGACAGAATTATCATTTCCGACAAGATCGAACTGACAGAATTATATGTCGGAAATCTGTCGGAATATGCCTTTTCCTACAGAGTCCTGACAAATTTTGCCGTCAAATTCTCGATGTTTTCTTGTAGTGGTTCTTCGTCGTTCTTCGTAAGAATCTCTCGTGTGATCGTGGGAGGTCGAGTAGCAAGCGTTTCCTCGCTGGTTTGCCGTGTGTTCGTCGCTGTCTCGGTTCGTTCGTCGCTGTTCGTCGACGTTCATCGTTCCTCGTTGTTTTCCTCGTCGTTTCAATCCGAAACCAAGGTGAGTGCGTGATCGCGATTACGGGAACTAGATTGTTAGGGAATTGTTTGATTCAATCGTGATTGTGATGAGTGATAACCTGTGTTATTCCATGATATGTTATGGCTTGGTCGTGTTTTGATCTTGTAGGAGAAAACGAATCCAGTATGCGAGAGGATTTGACTCGGGTTTGATTTCTACGAGAGGTATCGATCGACACCTAGTGGCAGTGCCGAACGACACCAAGTGGCAGTGTCGATCGACACCACTCTTTTTGATCGTAAAGTTTGGTTACTGCATTGGAGTGTCGATCGACACCCATGAGGAGTGTCGATCGACACCACTTGGTAAATTGTAAAAATTTATATATCTGTTGAATGTTGATTATCTGTTGAATGTTGATTGTTCGCGTAGTATTTGACATTCTTTTCCCCTATTCTGTAATCGGTAGGCGGGATGACCGCTTCACTGAGTATTTATGATAATACTCACGCATCTCTGTTTTCCCTTTTGAGTTGCAAGGAAAGGAAAAGCTTGGGATCGTGGAATCATGACTGGAACTTGAGGATGATTAGGAACTCTAGATTATATGTTTTGGTATTACATTTGGTAGGACCGGTATAGGTTGCTAGAAATGTTAATGTTATTGTTGTTCCGCTGGTTATTGGTTGTTAGATTGAGTTAACCGTTGAGAATTAGTATTTATGGGGATACTTAATTCGGGTTAATTAGTTAATAATAAAAAAAAACTTGGTCGTTTCAATTTGGTATCAGAGCCCTTACGGTTCTATAGCTGTTAGTAATTGGTAGATTTGAGACTGTTGTTGAATTGACTATGAGTAGTTAGTTGATTATGTGAGTAGTAGAGTCTTAGATCATCCTCTCCGAGC
Organism: Draba incana; assembly: GCA_963576765.1. Lineage (NCBI taxonomy): Eukaryota > Viridiplantae > Streptophyta > Magnoliopsida > Brassicales > Brassicaceae > Draba > Draba incana. The sequence continues at coordinate 23,488,788 of OY755210.1, read as the reverse complement.
CTTCAAAGAGATTCCACGGTATGTGATTGTCTGACGTTATTCTGTGAATTCTAGTAGCTTAGAATGTGCTCTTGGTAAGTGCAGTGTGCGATGGCTAGAGTTCCGAGAGGTCGTGGTGGGAGAGGTAGTGGCCGAGGAGGCCAGGGTCGTGCTCGTGGTCGTGGTCGGGGTCATGTGTCCTCGTTGTTTGAGTGGGAGACTCAGAGTGAGTCGTCAGAGCATGTAACTGTTTTGGCGACATATCAGGAGGTTTCAGCAAGTGTTGTCAGTGTGTCGGATAGTTTAGCTCGTGCGGCAAGAGGCCCAAGTGTGGATGTTGCTGCAGGTGGAGCCCAGGATCCTGAGGATCGTTTGGCGAAGACGCTTGCATTTATTTTAGAGTGGTTACCGGGTGTGGTACCAGTGCAGACTCCAGTAGCGACATTAAGGGAGCAATATCTAGCGATGTCCAGTGAGCTGCTGCTTATGGGGCCCTTGTCTTTCTCGGGTGGAGGGGGACCATAGGAAGCCAATGAGTGGAGGTTGAAGGTTGAGTGAAGGCTTCGTTCTCTCAGATGTCCCGATGAATTCCGTGTTGATCTAGCGGTTGAGTTCTTGGAAGGAAATACTCGTCTCTGGTGGACCGGTGCCCAGGCCAGGAGAAGGCGGACATTGTGGACTTGGGGCGAATTCTTGGGCGAGTTCAATGCAAGATACTTTCCTCAAGAAGTTGTGGAGCAGTTAGAGTTGCAGTTATGGGCAACCGATCAGTACGTGGGTATGATGCTGAGTTCAGCAGGTTGGTGGTCTATGCGAGTAGCGGCATGGATGGGGAGCGAGCCCAGATGGGCAAGTTCGTGGGAGGACTTCGTATTGGGCTGAAGAAGCCTGGCAGAGCTTCCAGGTATGCCTCGAGGGCGGAGCTGGTAGAGGCACTTGCATCAATCGAGGACCTGGAGGAGCAGTTCGAGGACTGAGATGGTTCTGTTTTTCGGTTTTATTTCCAGTTTCAGATTTTTGAGTTTTGCGTTGTTGTTTCTGGATTTTTTTTCTATTTTTCGTTGGTGTTGAAACGATATACATTTTTGAATAATTATAAGATAGTGTTCCTTATTTATTTTCATATGAGTTATGAGGCGTATGGTTCTCAGATGTGTTTTGTATGGGTGGTCCAGTGTGGGTCGTTTCTTTGAGGATATTCCAGGCTGGGAATATCGAGACTATACCACGTGAGGCGGCTCTAATCAGAGGAGAGGTGTGTTCTCCTGTATACTTATTGGGAAGTGAGTTCCCAGAATAAGTAGCGAGGGATGTGAGATCTCTTGCGGGTAAGTGAGTTCCCCAGATATCGTTGGCTCGAGGGATGCGCCCCGAGAGTGCGAACGGTATGTTTTCTTATGTGGATTAGAAGGAGCCTCTAGATCAAGGGATGATCTAGTGTGGTATTGGCCAGGTCAGGTCAGGGTTTTAGTCCATGTTGGACATGTTATAAGGATTGGGAGAGGAATCCGAGTCGTGTGTTGTTTTGAGCCAGTCGGTTCAGTTCAGGTCCCTTCGAACGGGACATGCATGTTTTAGGCAAGTGTATCGGCCGATGAATGGTTACGCTGAGGCGTCAGTAGTGGATTTGGACCCTTGTGGGGCAGTCCAATTTTTGATATTTAATGCTCAATATTTACTTCTATAGGGACTGCGGTCCCGAATAACTCAGGTGTTTTCAGGAGATGTGAGCTCTCCGGTATGTTGATCGGGATATGAGTTTCCCAGATACCGTTGACTCGAAGGATGCGTCCCGAGAGTGCGAACGATATGTTTTCTTGACGGGCCGAATGATGCGTCCTATAGGTGTCAGGTGTAGACTGAGTTAAGAGCAATAGATATCTGGGGCAGGCGAGAAGTTTGGTTTGGTGGTGTGCTTCGAAGTTGAGGTGTGGATCTTCGGGAAATCAGTTGTGTTAACCAAGTGTTCGGTAGGAGCAGAGTTGTGATGTCAAAGTATTAATGTCGAGTCAACATCATGGAAAGTATTCCTAGTTTCAGGTGCTTGTGGATGCATGTGTTGATTACTCTAAAGGAAACGTTTTCCTAATTAGAGCCAGAGCTTGAGGGAGACGTCCTGAGAGTGGAGTGGCATCGGATTCGTTACCTCGAAGGAGACGTGATGAGAGTGTGATGATGCCGGTACAAGTATGAGTAATCAATGCCTGGTTGTGGCATGGGTATGAGGTGGGATACGGACCTAAAAGTTCTTTTTCTTTTCGTTGGGTTCCAACAACCGGATTAACGGGTGTAGCGTCTTTGATTGTGCATGTTCTTGTTTGATTGTTGCGCGATCGATTGGGCAGACCCAGTCAGGATTATGAAACGTTACATTCCTTATAATCCGAGTTAGGAGCCTTGCGTCTCTTTCAGTTTAGAGGAGAGACAAGGTGTTGCGTCAAAAGGAGATCCCACTGTTGTGAGTTTTGTGGGATTGCGCTGGTTGCGAGGAGAAGACTTGAGAGCCCGAGGTAAAGATGAAGTTAAAGTTCAGGAAATGGTTCGACAAGCAGGTCGCTGTTTGAACTTTATTTCTATTTGTGGTTCTAGTCTCGTTGTTTAGCATGTTTTCTTATTTTGTATTTTCGTTTTGTCGTAACGATTATGCTTTTGGAGATTTATAAGATGGAGTCGTTTCTTATTTATCTGTTTTATAAGATGGTTATTCTTATATGTGATTTATGGTGATATTCCGGCTTATGGAGTATCGAGTTTGACCACGAGAGGTGGGTTATTCGATAGATGTTTATAGCCGTTTTATAAATTTATTACTCTAGGGGATGCGATCCCGAGCAACTCATTCATTTTTTTTTGAGAGGATGCTTTCTCTCGAGGGGGTGATTAGTCTCCCTTGTGTACCCGGAGCTCAAAGGATGCGTCCTGAGAGTGGAAGGGACACGGTGTACTCGGAGCTCAAAGGATGCGGCCTGAGAGTGGAAGGGACACGAGGCACCGATAGCTCAAAGGATGCGTCCTGCGAGTGTGAGTGGTGCGAGACACCGATAACTCAAAGGATACGTCATACGAGTGGGAGTGGTGTGACACCGATAGCTCAAGGGATGCGTCTTGCGAGTGTGAGGGGTGTGCAATGAGTTAAGGTAATAGATCTCTGAAAACAGGCATATAAACATGAGACTGAACGAGAGCCTTGAAGATCGGGTGTTTGATCTCGAATAGTTGACCTGTTCGGGTCAGGTTTTGAGTCTTTGGTTGACGGTTTGTGAGGATTCGAGGACGAATCCAGTTTAGTATGGGAGAATTGTAACATCCCGAAACCAAAATTCTGATTTTGTTATGGGGGTGTCGATCGGCACCAGCTGTGGGTGTCGATCGACACCAAGTTCTGCGTTCGGTTTTGGTTATATTTTAATCGCTCGGTTTGTGGAGGCAGTTTAGGGAAAGCCCTAGGGCTCGTCTATAAAAGGGATTTCAGAGTCTTTGGCCGTGGGGATCGAAAAAGAGGAGAGAATTTCTGAATCATGAGAGATTTCGGCGATCAATCGAGAGTTTCGATTTGTGTTCTTCGTAAAAATCTCTCGTTTGATCGTGGGAGGTCGAGTAGCAAGCGTTTCCTCGCTGGTTCGCCGTGTGTTCGTCCCTGTCTCGGTCCGTTCATCGCTGTTCGTCGACGTTCATCGTTCCTCGTTGTTTTCCTCATTGTTTCAATCCAAAACCAAGGTGAGTGCGTGATCGCGATTACGGGAACTAGATTGTTAGGGAATTGTTTGATTGAATCGTGATTGTGATGAGTGATAACCTGTGTTATTCCATGATATGTTATGTCTTGGTCGTGTTTTGATCTTGTAGGAGACAACGAATCGAGTCTGCGAGAGGATTTGACTCGGGTTTGATTTCTACGAGAGGTGTCGATCGACACCTAGTGGCAGTGTCGATCGACACCACTCTTTTTGATCATAAAGTTTGGTTACTGCATTGGAGTGTCGATCGACACCCATGAGGAGTGTCGATCGACACCACTTGGTAAATTGTAAAAATTTATATATCTGTTGAATGTTGATTATCTGTTGAATGTTGATTGTTCGCGTAATATTTGACATTCTTTTTCCCTATTATGTAATCGGTAGGCGGGATGACCTCTTCACTGAGTATTTATGATAATACTCACGCATCTCTGTTTTTCCCTTTTAAGTTACACGTAAAGGAAAAGCTTGGGATCGTGGAATCATGGTTGGGACGAGAGAATGATTAGAAACTCTAGATTATATGTTTCGGTATTACATTTGGTAGGACCGGTATAGGTTGCTAGAAATGTTGAGGTGATTTGGAATATGTTGTAATGGTTTCATGGTTTAATGTTATTGTTGTTCCGCTGGTTATTGGTTGTTAGACTGAGTTAACCGTTGAGAATTAGTATTTATGAGAATACTTTATTCGGGTTAATTAGTTAATAAAAAAAAAAAAAAAACTTGGTCGTTTTAAAAAGATACATCACATATAATTAAGATCCATAACTTATGTTCTATACTACCACAAAAATGGAATAAAAGATAACACAAGTTCATGTTTAACACAAAAAACATTTAAAAGAAGGGAGATGATGATATGAACATTAAACAGTCACCACTGCATCTTGACAACATTAAGCAGCGTCATCACAGCGGCAGCTCCTGCAGTAGCTAGATCGTACGTATGAGCTGCTGCTTCTTAGCTATCAAAAGCTCCTGCAATCACACGTCAAAGCAGTTGAGTTTTTGCCCCATCTCTCTGTCTCTCTCTCTCTCTGACCAAATCCACTCTCTTAAAAATCTGATCTTTTATGTATATTCGATTCTAAATTAGAGAAATAACCCAGATAAATTGATGAGTTGGAGAAAACATGGGCCAGTGAACGAAGATGAGATCAAACAACAAAACCCAAAAAAACGAAATTAATCAGTTAAAGTTCGGATCTTTAAGAAAAATTTGAGACTTTTTGTGAAATTAGAGAAAAAAAGAGAACCTTGTTTGTCTTTCTTGTTTTGAATCGAATTCCAATAGCTTTTATCCCAAAGATGAGCTTGGAATCTCCCAGTCCATCTATGCCTGTAAAACTCAAAACCAAACAAGCAATATTTCACAAATGCAGTTTTGAAAAAAAACCAAATCGAATCTCATCAAAACCAATTTCGAAACAAATGCACTATCTACACATTAGCTAACAATTAAACAAAGACTACACATTACGTACACTTATACTATCTTCTAAACATTAGCTAACAAATGAAACAACGATCCATCTGCCCTTTGAAACAAAAACAATATCAACACATTAGCCAATAATTGAACAAGAACTCTATAATCCAGATTAAATAAACACTCTCAAATCCTTAAATCAGATAAAACTAACACTCTCAGGTCCAAAAGAAACTCAAATCCAAAAGAAACTAGTTTCTTTGGCGCCTACATCAACACACACATTCCAGAAACCAAATTATCACAAAATGGATCAATATTTCCATATCTATTTGTTAGAAAATGTAATTTGATGTCTTACCCTTTTTATCTTTGTCTTTGAGATCCGAATCATATGTGGAGGAAGCTCCTCTCTCTCCTTGTCCTAACACATGATTTAAGGCCAAATCAATGAACTGGAAAACACAATGTGAGATAACGAAACTATAAACAAGGAGAAGTCTTACCAGGCCATTGTCGATGCACCGAGTAATCATTTAGTTACCTTCTTGTCCCTCCATAGCAACACATCAGCAACTTCAACAAATTACCAAACCACAAAGTGATTAGGTCACATAGTCAGAGACAACATTTCTTAAATTCAGTCCCAACTCATCTACAATCAAAGGCTATGTCCAATTTTGCTACTGAAACCTTAAACGAATTCATCTCCCAAACCAGATCTAACAATTCGGTAAGAGAGTCAAAGAGAAAAGGGGAAAGTCAGACATAGGAGACGTACCATAACTTGAACTCGGGGAACCAGAGGCACGGTGAGCATCTAAGAGGTTTTTGAAAGCGACAGGAGGAAGTTTTGATCTTCGGCGGTTTAGGATCTGAAAAAGCAAGGAGGATTGAAAATTTTCACCAAACACCGACACCAAGCTTCAGGCCTCCTTTAACCCCTTTTCCCCGATTATTTTTACTAGACATTGAAACCGAGACAGAGATTATCAAAAAGAAAAAGAAGTTGAAAAGATTTTGGAAGAAACAGAAATCGACAGAGATTATCGAAACAGAAAAAACAAATTGAAGAGATTTTGGTAGAAACCGAGGCAGAGATTATCACAGAGGGAGAGTGAAGATATTAGGGTTAGAGAGATTATGAAAATCGGATATGAAAGATTCTCGGAGATGTGTCGAGAAGTGTTTTTGGATCTGAGAAGTGAGAATTTTGTGTAGCCGACACAGTCTTAGGGTTAGTTGATAACACTTATGATTTTGATGAGTTGGAGGAGAAAATTCATTTGGATTTAGAGGGAAAATAAAATTGGGCTTAAGAGGGAAAATGTTTCGGTTTTTAGGAGTTAAGAGGGAAACAAATTTTTGGTTTAGAGGCAAAAAATTTTGGTTAAAAGCTTCAAAAATTTTTGATCCAAAAATTTAAGTAGCAAAGTAGTCACACAATTGCTACTATTTTGCTACACTTTATTGGGGTCACAAATGAAACCCTAAACCCTAAACATTTTAAACAACATATTTGAGCCATATGCCTTCAAATTAATATTTATAGTATATATGTTATAGAAAACATGATTATTTAGACTAAACTAGTATAATCTATTGAATTCCCATTTCTAAAAATTTTGAACAAAGAATTGAGTTAAAGAACAAGTAATATATCATAACATATGAAATGTTAGATGAAAACATTAAGAAAACTTATGTTGTTAAAATTGTAAATTGGATATCATGTTTTTAATTTAACATATTGTTCACATGTATCTAATTACATAAAACAACTCTTTGTACTTAGTATTTTTGGTTCGAATTGATGAAAAATTTGGATAAACCCTAAACAATAGCAAATTAGTTACAAAGTAGTGTGTAATTTATGACCAATTTGTGACTGATTTTAAATTCTGGAAAAAAAAATTGTCAACCCCGTTTATGGATATACTCGAACCTGAGATTTGCCCCTGAGCTATCGTAACTAATCGGTATTAATTTCACTTGAAATTAATATGTACACTTGTGTAATTATGACCAATTTGTGACTATTTATAAAACCTGGGAAAAAAAATTTGTTAACCACTCTTTCGGAAACTCAGACCAATCGCTTGGAAGCTAAACAACATTGCATTTACCACTGCGCTATCGTAACTATTCGGTAGTAATGAGTTGCAATTATTATGTAGACTTGTAAAATCGTCATTAAAGTTTCAAACACAAATATATAAATATCTTACAATAACTTAACTTAAATTGACATAAAATAAAAATATATTACAATAACATTATAATAAAACTTGATCAGCTTGAGACCATAAATTTTAAACTTGTTATGTATGTACTAAGTGTTTTATCCCTTAAAACAATGCAAAATAAATTTTGTTTTGTAAAACATTAGAGTTGGACATAACTTAGATTAGAATCATAAGTACTAATCAAACTACTTGTTACGGTTCCTTTGTCATGAAGTTGAAAATTTAATTTCTCACAATTAAATTGTAAGATTAAGTGTAACTTGTAATTCACATCTATGTTAGTATGTAAAATAAATATTTTCCGTATAATCTTAGGTTGAATTTGCCAAAATAATACTGAGAGTCGCTAAACAGTGGCTAGTTAGTCATAAATTTGTGACTAAAAAAACGTGTCGCAAATGAGTCACAAATTTGTAACTGAACTCTAACTCTTAATATTTAGTCGCATATCTGTGACTCAAAATGTAGAAGCTAATTAGTCACAAATGTGTCACTGAAATTTTAGTAGCAAAATAGTCTCTAATGTGTGACTGATTTTAAATCAGTCTTAAAATAGTCGCTCATTTCACACTATTTTCCGACTATAGTTATTGGTCACAGATTTGCAACTGATTTCATACTGTTTTCTTAGTAGTAGCAAAAGTGTCCCTGATCAATCACAAATGAGTCACAAATTTGTGTGACTGAATAAACAGTCACAAGAGTAGTCACTAATTAACTATTTTCTGGTAGTGTAAACACAAGTCAAGATGAAGAACTTCTAATGATATTATCTTAATAGTTGAATTAAATCTAGCAATTCATCAAACACCTTTGTAAATTCCTAAAACTAACAAGAGAATTACTCAGACATATTCAAAGAAGCAAACATCTTATTAACTGAATATATCTCTTAAAAGTTGATAAAATAAAGCGTAATCCTAAACAATAGCTGCGAAAACGTATTTATAAAGTACATAAACCGTCATAGACATAATTGTAAACATCTGGAATTTCTGGGCAAAAATGGCAATCTTCCAAAAACTTGATTTTTGGCTTGTTCGAGTAGGGTGTCGATCGACACTGATAGTGGTGTCGATCGACACCAACTTCTGAAATCGATTATGACTTGAACATTTCGACGTCTTCTTCCGAAATGTTCCAAAACTTCCAGTAAACATTAATTATGCTTCAAATGTCTAAGTACCTGCAAAGACCTTAAAACAAACAAAAAACACCACAAAGTCTCTATATAAAAGGACTTATATCATGGTATAAAATGGGTAAAAACCATGATATATCAATGAGAGCTTCTTTTTGAGGATTAAGATAATAATGTTGATTATAAGACCCTATCTACCGTGAATTGTGCTTCAGCTTTCTGCCATGATGTGCTTCTCCAACTAAAGCAACCAGTCCTCTAAGAATTTTCTTAAGTTTTGAGTTAGTGTGGTTGTGAATCTGATTTACCTTTGGGATGTTATTTGGTGAATTTCAGAGAATCAGGGATCCCTCAGCTGTTAGATAGGCTCTTTATCAAGTTGCATCTTTGCTCTGTGATAATCCACCGCTATTTGAGAAACACTTTCTGTCTTTCTCAAGCAGCATGCATCACCCCGGTGAATTACAAATGAGTATTGCACTAACGACCTCTCACAAAAACGACTCTGCATCAAGATATTTTGCTCATGGAAGAAAATTTATATCCGCTTCATCTATATAGCTGAAAATGTAGGAGCTGTGATAGGAAAATGTGACTATGATGAAAATGATGATTCCATAATTTCCATGTCACCTAAGGAGGTAACAAAGACATTTTATTCCCTCTGTTTATGGAAAAACATTTTCAATATGTGAATATTGAACCAAATAATTGGGTTCTCTAGAAACAATAAAGAATATGTTGGAACCTAACGTTTGTAAAAACATAAAACAGGGGAACAATATGGGATCAACAAGCATCATATTTTTGGAGCTAGTTCTGCAAACAAGGTAAACAAACCATGGTAATTTTCTGCGCATGCTTGAATCCAAAGCTTTTCGTAGGTGAATTTAAGAAAATTATCCATTTATTCGGAAACCGTTTATATCTTAGTTACAAACATTCGGAAACCGTGGTAGTTTTCTGCGCATGCTTGAATCATAAATAATAGTTAGAGTTCTTAGTTATAACAAGATGGCCTCGATTTATTCGGAAACCGTTTATATCTTCTTGTCTCAATGAAGAGGTTGACATTTTGCAACATTTTTTGCAAATAGGATTGTTCGAAGACTTAAAAGGTCATCACTCTTTTCTTTATGTTTGTGTGTTTTCTTGGGTGTTATAGGTCACTGAACATGTCCGTGCTGGTTTGTTTCTGAGTTGTGGTAAGGTTGATTAAATATGTTTCAAGAGAAAGGTGTGGGAGAAAATGAGAAACCAAGAGAAATTATTCACAAGCCTAAACCAAACTTTGTCGTTTGCGCAGTGTGGCATGGCAACTTGCGTAACCATCTTCCTATCATTCCTATGCCTCCTGAAAATCTTCTTAATCGCCTTATTGTAGACTATTTTCGGAGATGGGATAGACAATTCATATGGTGGAGGTTTATTAGTAGAGACTTCATCAACTTTCTTCTTCTTAGGGACACACTCTTTAAGAACTTCTTCTTTTTGACCTTTTTCAGCATGTGGAGCTTTTTCTTGTATATGAGCTTCTTTCTTCTTAGCCTCTATATGTTTTTCCTCCTTAGGTTTAGATGATAAACCTCTAGACTCAACCAACTTATCCACTTCCTCCATATTAGCAAAACCAAGAAGCAAAGCTAACTCTTCAACATCTCTCTCATGTTGTGATATTCCATTGGATCCTTGATGAACTCATAAGATCGTCTTCTCATCCGAGATAACAACATTGCAAAAAGATGGTGGGGTTGATTTGAGGTTTACCGGTAGACTTCCCATTGGACTCTTTGAACTAGAAGCTACTTGCAACTCTATGATGTTCATATGGGAAGCCAAACTCATTATCTTTCCATCCAACTCATTGTTGATATCATCAATACTCTTGTCAACCGCAACGAACCTCACTTTAATGTACTCATTACTCTTGATTTGGTTTTCTAAAACCCTTTGAACTTAGATCTTGAGTTTTTGATCTTGTGGCGTGGTTAGATGTGAGGGATTAGTTTGGCCTTTTACCATGTAAGTATCTTACATTCATTAGATGTGGATATTAAAGAAGACTTGATGCTCTTTTCCCAATGTGATGCTTCATCTCCAAGTGAGAATGGAAAAAAAGCGTAAGCTTTACTACATCTTCGGAGACTCCACTTCTCCTAACTGTTGAGCACAATCTATCGAAGATATCAAGGTGATCTATGGGGTTCTCCTCCAGTTTTCCCAAGAACATATGGTTTAGCACCACTCTTTTCAAATACAGTTTGAATCCCAATCAACATCAACACTTGGTAGAGGCCTAATCCCCATCTTGATACCACTTATAGTCGGCTCATCATAATCCCCATTTTGATACCACTCATAGTCGGCTCATTATAATCCCCAATTCTCCTTTCCATGGTTTGCGATTTGGTACCTACAAATCCAAAGAAATAAAACATAAAAGAGACACAATATATAGATATTAATAAGTGACTTAGTCTTCAAAAGATCTAAAATCCTAGTGCCTAATGCAAATTTCCCCGCAACGGCGCCAAAAACTTGATAACGGTTTAAACTACCTATTAAGTTTTAATTCTAAATGACCACAAATGCATGGTAATGTCATGTAGCATTTAAGGATCGAATCCACAAGGAAACTGATTTTTTTGTTTTTGACAACCAAACATTTAATTATATGAAACTCTCCCGATTGCTTACCCAAAATGGAGCCAAAATGCTAACATAAGAAAAAGAAAAAGATCAAAACCGAGATGATCGAGCTAAAGAATCGGCTTTCAGATTGGAGGAGCGGGGAATCAACGATAAAGAGAAATGGGGGAATTGGGCATACAAGGCTTCAAATCTTCTTGCAAAAATGGCGAGCGCTGGCCAGTCCTCCGTAGACTGAGAGAACTTTAGTAGGTCGGCACAAAGAAATTGATTAGGACAATAAGAATACAAAGAATTCTAAAAGGTAAGTCTATTTAAATGATTTGGGTTTGGTTTTAACTCTAGCATCCTAAATGAAATCATGCAAATAAACTAAATAAAAGACAAAACAACACTAATCAAACTAAATGAAACCAAACATAGCGATACTAAATAAAAAGCAAGATAAGTAATGCGATTTAAGAAAAGTCAAATAAAAGTCAACGAAATTAAGCAAATAAGATCAACAATGATAAAAGCATGGATCTTGGGTAGAGATCATAGATCAGTGGTGAATAACATGTGACTAATGATGCTAAGCTATCTAGTCAATCATTTCCAAAGCATGAAACCGGTTTATCTAGACTAATCCACTTCTGTGGCACTAATCACTTCCTTATTCTAATTAGTCATCATTTACTTCTGCATAGAGACTTAATCAAATTAAGGAGAATTGTTCAACATGTTCATATAAGCTTACTAATCCACCTAGACATCAACTTCCATTGGCTAGTCTAAGAAAAGCATGATTAAAGTTTTCCTTGACATTTTAACAAACACCTTACGGGCGTGAAAAGACCATGTTCTAGTTCTAGGTTAGCTACTCCTAAATCTAGCATTGAACACACTTTAATCAATAGAAAAGCATAGATAATAAACACCCAAAGCCTAAACATCATTAATCATCAATTCAACAACCCTAATCTACTCTACCCTTAATCCATAGAAAATACTATTCACTAATCATGATAGAAATCATAGTGGTAGAAGTAGATAAAGACATAATAAAAGGATTAAGCAAAGAAATTAAGAAACTTGCAAATAGATAATAAAAAGGTGAAGAATTTATTCTCAAATCATCAAGAACACAAAGGTTACTCCTTCGTTCAATACATAAAAGAAATGAGGCAAAACTTAGTGTTTTTAGAGCTTAAAATATAGGCAAAGGGTAAGTGTACCCGGGTCAAACCAGGTCAAAACCCGGATTTGGTGCGAAAATACGGCCCGAACAACCATCCCGACCGACAATGTCATCTAGGCCGGTTGATCGGATGCAACCAGCAGGTTTTCTTTCCCCTTTGTAGCTTGGTTCTTGAGCAGGACTGGCAGACATGTATTCACTAGAAACGCCATATCTCTTGAACCACGGCTCCAAATGACTTGAAACTACCTCCATTGGAACGCTAACTCAATTTACTATCAGCTCTACAAATTGCTGATTAAAATACGCAAAAGAAGGCCTTCATCCAACATGATGTTCAAGACACTTCAGATCAAGACTGTATTTGTATCCATGATTCTTTTCCCTTCTTCATTCCTTTGGTTTCTCATTTGATACAAGACCCCTTTCTTACCTAGAAATAGAAAAAATATGCAATGTAATGCAAGAAAACACCTAAAGGACTCTAAGACTCAATGTAAACTAAATGAAGCTAAAAGAGAAGAAAAATATGTAAAAATTAAGCTAAATGCATATAAAAACCATGTAAAATGCTACCTAGTATGGGTCTAAATGCGGTTACATCAACAATATACACTGAAACTATCGTCCCTGAATATATACAAAATCATATTCAATAATTTCAGGTTATACTTTGAGAAGAAGAAAAAGAGATGGTTGTGATCAGTCTTGGAGAGTGATGTCATTAATGTTGGAGAAATGGTTATTAAAAAGAATCAAAACTGAGCAACTCGTATGAACTTGAAGCCTGTAAAAACATTGACTTAAGACAATTATATTGTTGTGTTAATCCCATCTTACGAAAATAAAACAACTTTGTGGTTTTGTTATGGAGTTCTTGATCTTGTTGTTTTGATAATTGATATTATGTTTTATTGTCTCCCAACGAAATGTCATATCGGTCATTCGTTGTTCTCTGTTTTATGTCGAAGCAAAGCCGGATCTGAGGCCTCGGAGCCCTTATTCAAAAAAAAAAAAAAATCTAATTTAAATATTTTTTTTTCAGAAAATGCAATTTTTAACAATATACACTCGTGATTTCTTATTTTCATAAAGTTATGAAAAAACTACTTAAAAGTTTTAATGTTTTTATCATACAATCTCACGAAATCTTTATTTTTTCCCATCAAATAAATATATTTTTCATAAATTAATAAATATTTTTTTTTTTATTAATTGGGGGCCCTACAAGTTGGGAGTCCCATGCAAATGTTTCATTTGTTTGTCCCCAAATCCGACTCTGTGTCGAAGACACAAATGGTTCAATGGTTTAGGACCATGGGATGGGAAGAATATTTTACTTAAATCTTTATTATAATTGATCTATACATGTCAATGCTATTTGGTGTGCTTACTTTCAATATTTTCAACATAATAAACACCCATCGCATCCTACAATTATAGATAAGAGTTTATAATTTTTGGCTCAGGAATGTTAAATCCGTTATTGAATATACAAAATGTTAAATAATACATTTTATAACATTTTAAGAATTTTTAACATGTTAAACTATTGAACTTTTGACAAAATACAAAATGTTAAACTATTTAACATTTCTGACAGAATTATACATTTTGTTTAACGATGATTTTTGGCCGATAATTTACGCAATATTATTTACTGTTTCTACTAAAAAGAATCATAAAAATGTATTTTGTGTTATTGTAAGGGTTGATTCTGAGATTAGAACATTAGGTAACTATACAGTTTTAGCAACACAAAAAATATTGGGAAAATTGCTAAATTATGCCACATTTAGTGGTAAAGTGTCCCAATAGAATTTATTTTTTTATAAAAAAAGTCCCTTTAAGCTTCTAAATTTTCAAATCCCAAATATAACCTCGATTTAAAATTACTAATGATATTTATTAATTCTTATAATAACTTTAAAAATCAGAAAAGGAAATACAATAATTGTTTTTATTATAAATCTGAAAAAGTAAAATAATTAATAATAAATATTTCAAAAACGAAATTCAATTAAATAAAAAAAATCAGAAAAATACACAAAATTTTTTGTATTATAAATCTGAAAAAGAAGAAAAATATAATAACATATATTTGTAAAAAAAAAAATTAAATAACAAAAAATTTAAAAAAAATCAGAAAAGAAATACAATAAATTTTTGTATTATAAATTTGAGAAAATAAAAAAAATAGATATATATATTTAAAAAACGAAATTAGACTAAATAACAAAAAAATCAAAAAATCAAAAAGGAAATAAAATAAACTATTATATTATAAATCTTAAAAAGAAAAAAAATATAATAATATATATTTGAAAAACCAAATTAAATTAAACAACAATATTTGCTCCTACATTTTAGGAAAGTGTAACTTATTTCACATATAAATCACCCTTTACTATTATATTTCATATTTTTACTAGAGAAATTTTGAGTTATGCCACTATTGGCATGCCACTTTTCAATTATGCCACTGTTTTAAAATTATTACCAGCGTGCCACTGTTCACTTAAATGAAAAAAAAAAACATAACTATTTTTCTCTCTCATCTCTCTCACATTCATCTTCCAGATCCAAAATTTTTTTTCTCATCCAAATTTTGTTTTTTTGAGAAGATTTATGCTAAGATTCGAGAGATTTAGGAGGAGGAGGAAATTCAAACACAAACGACTATAAATTTTTGAATTTGGGCTAACTATTATGCATTTAGGGTATAGATTTTGGGTGGGGGGATGGGGGTAGGGTTTTTCCTTTACTTTATAAAACTATAAAAAAATCTTATAAAACTGTTAAAAAAAATTATAAAGTTTTTAAAAGGTTTAGTAAAACTGTTAAAAAACCTTATAAAACTATTTAAAAACCGTGTAAAACTGTTTATAAGGTTTTTGTAAAGTTTTATAAGGGTTTTAAACAATTTTATAAGGTTTTTAAACAATCTTATAAACATTTTAAAAACTTTACAAACCTTATAAAAACCTTATAAACCTTTTAAAATCCTTATAAACCTTTTAAAAACCTTATAAATTATCAAACTCTTTAGTTTTTAATGACATGTAAAAAACATTTACAGAGATTTACATGGACGAAAGAGAATCGAAAATCCTAGATCCATAACCTAAATCCGATTTGCAATTTCAAAGAAGATAATTTTGTGAGAGAAAAAAAATTCGGATCTGGGCTGGAGAGAGATGAGAGAGAAAGTGAGATTTTTTTTCCCATTAAATCAGTGAACAGTGGCACGCTCGTAATGATTTTGTGAACAATGACATATTTGATTAATTTTTGGTGAACAATGACATATTTGCAATAGCCCCTTTTTACTATCAGAAAAGATAATTAATTACTCTTAGCTTAATTGGTTACACCTCCTCCGCGTCACTGTTTTAAATCAAGAGTTGGAATGTATGGACTGACATTTTTTGCAACTTTTTAAACACAAATAAAACAGTGTTATTTATGTATTTCATAGATGCTGAAAGAACAATAAATAATCTATAGCTTAACTGGTTACACTATGACATGGTTATAACATATATATCATGAGTTCTAGGAAAAGTTGTGATACATTTTATATTTTTTAGTTTCGGATTTTTAATTAATATTTACTAACAAAAAAACGCAAAAGCCAGAAGATGCTTTTGTCTTATGTATTGTAAGGAGATATTTTGCTACATGTGCAACATATTTGTCAAATCAAAAGACAAAATTCAAAGGGTTACAATATTATACTGGAAACATGTTTACTGAATAAATAAAAAAACATGTTTTTAAATTAAATATTTAGTAATTAATATTTAAAATTAAAATCATGAAAACGGAAATTAAATATATGTAGAATATTACATTTTAGGAAATTGAATATTTGTTCCTAAATTTACTCCTACATTTATGGGAGCGGTAACTACTTGGTTGAATATATGTTCTACAAATTGGTAGATAGAAGAATAGAAGCTATACGCCAAACTAAAATTTCCAAAAAAAATATTGAGAAAAATTCTTTTAAAGTAACCGTAATATGCTCACCTAGATTTTAGGTAACTTTAATATTTTACAAAAACTTATATTGGAGAAAAATCACTGATTATTACGGTTGACACATTATAAGGAAACATAATACTTCAAATATTTACCAAAAACGATCATTGTTTGTTTTACAAGGCAAATATATCATTCCCAACATAAGTTTATAATTTTTGTTTGTAAACATGTCAACATATACCATCTTCAGCTTAACTGGTTGTATTCACTTGGTGACTTTCCTACACGAGTTCACCTTCGCAAGTTTGAAGGCATGGTGCTACAGTTTTTTATTATACTCTATGATGGTTAGTATTTTAATTTTGTATAACAAGAGAGTCCAATGAATACATGCAGCTTAACTGGTTACGTATCCTTAGTAGTTATGCGGACGTCACGGGTTCGAGTTCCATTAGCCTATTTTTTGCCATTTTTACAAATATTGAAAATTATAAAATAATTAATATTCAGAAAATAATTAATATATTACGTGATTAATATTTAAAAATAATAAACGTGAAAATGGAAATTAATATACAGATAATATTATAATTTAGGAAATAAAATATTTATTCCTAAATTTACTCCTATATTTATGGAAGTTGTAACCACTTGGTAGAATGCCTGTTCTACCATTCGGCAGAGAGAAGTTAAAATGGTAGAAAGAGACGGTACAATCGGCAAACCGGTCTGGTAGAATTTAGTAAGATGGTATAACTTAAATACTGCGAGCCGTAGATAGTTGAAAATGGTAGAATTTAGACTCTAACTGTCGTAGATCACTGACAATTAGGTAGAATTAACGTTCTCCGCTTGGTAGAATAACAATAACTGGCAGAATCTACTTTCTGCTAAAGGTAAAAAGAAAAACTCAAATCATTTATAAAACATGTTGTTTAAATTTTTTAAAAAAATGTTTTCATAAAAAGTATTATGCTTAATATGTTTATAATTATAAGAATTTTTATAATTTAAAATACCTTAAATTTAAATTATCTTTAGTTAAATTAAGGGTATTTTGGGAAATAATTCTTAAAAGTGTATTAGAACATTTTGTCACTAAATGTAGGGTATTTTGGCAATTCTCCTAAAAATATTTTACATTGATAGGTCGTCTTTCTAGCTCTCTCATTAGCCTTCTCTTTAGCTTAAATAACTCACATTTTCTTCTCACATGTTTTCTGGGTAAAGCATGTTTCCTTCCCTAATATTTAATTCAAAGAGAATAACCATTAAGCAATATCGATTATTTATTTAAAGCGACCATTGCAAAATCAGTTTATTTTTCTTTTTTACAATAATGTTCTAATACGCAAACTCTATTACATTTGACATTTACTTCGTCTACTGGTATGATTTTCCCAATTATATAAGGACAAAACACTTCCTCAATATATGGCAATGGCATCAAAGAATACAGAATAAATATGTCATGGAATCTTAGTATAAAGTTATTTTAGATTGAGAAATCTTGGAGACGAACCAAAACGGTGTAAGAATCATGTGTGATTATGAAGCACACTACAAGAACTTGCATAAGAAGGGTAAAATACATTGAAAACCATTTACAGTCCAAAAATCTGACTCTGTGAAGATTCAGAAATGGTAATTACAACAAGATCCAAGTTTAAAAATTAACAAATAATTTTTACGGACGTTAAAACTCAAAACATTAAAATGCTAAAAGTTGTTATGAAAGATGCTTTTTAAGACACCGTTTGGTTATGATTCCCCTAAAAGCATAAAGTTTACAGTTTCCAATATAAATCCGTTATTGAAAATACAAAATGTTAAATAATATAACACGTAGGAGTAAATTACAGTAATTTTATAAACTAATTTTAGTTTCAAAGAACACACTGTAAATTACAGTAACCACAATAATTTAAATAACCACAATCTTCTTGATTTGGTACCACTCCGAACCAAATTACACCGTTGAAACTTTTATTCTAAGGTAATACCAATGACAAACCGTTTAAGCCCTACCTTGTCCAACAAGCAAACATAAAACTTAATCCGACCCGATTCCGTCAACACTCGGAGCCAACCTTGGTTTAGGATGCACCACCAAAGGAACCGCTCTTTGCAAAGTAATCCCATAAGTCTCCTCCATATTCAATTTCTCCGACTTAACTCCTCCGGCTAATTCCCAATCAAATCCATGAACCAAAGTTGTCGTCAATAACTGAATCGTCCTTAACCCTAAACTCAAACCGGCACAAATTCTTCTACCAGCTCCAAACGGTATAAGCTCGAAATTGCTTCCTTTCACATCAACGCCGGATTTTTCTCCGCCGGGTAAGAATCTCTCGGGTCGGAATGTTAACGGATCGTACCATTGATCCGGGTCACGAGCTATGGCCCAAATGTTGGTTAAGAGGGTTGATCCTTTAGGAATTTTATACCCGTTGATCTCACAACTCTCTGATGCAATGTGTGGTAGTGAGAGTGGTGTTGGTGAATGTAACTGGAAGTTCTCTTTGATAACCGCCTGATTTGAACCAAATTAAACCGGATTAGAAATGAACCAAAATATATCAATTGGTTATTGAGTAATTTGTTTGATTGACACGGGTACCTGAAGGTAGGGAAGCTGAGAAATGTCTGACTCGTTAATAGATCTATTACGGCCCACTACGGAATCGAGTTCTTCTTGGGCTCAGATCATTATAGCCAGGTGACGAACTAGTTCAGCTATGGCCCAATCCACCGTGCTTGCTGACGTGTCACTTCCAGCAGTAAATATGTTCTGTATTTTTTGACCAAGTTTTTTTTGATAATTGTCTTAACCAAAATAAAAATAAATCCATAATATAGATTCCTAGGTTTTCCGATAAAAGATTTTAGATTCCGACACTTAATGAAAACACCTCACCTATATTTTAACAACTAGGTGACTCCCCGCGTTATACGCGAATTAATATTTCTTTAAATTTAACAATTATTAATGTTCAATTTACTTTTAGTTCATTTTTGGGCTTTATGATTTTTCCGATTTTTAAAGTTTTTTTTATCAATTATATTATCTAGAATAAAACATATAGCGGGATAATATAGTTTTTTTTTCTATATAAATTTTGGTCAAATATCTTTTTTCAAATAAATTTAAGTTTTAGATTAGTATCTAATTATTATTTCGGTTTTGAAATATCAAATATCAAATAAATTAAAAAAAATTATTTCATAGTTAAAAAGTTTTTTATTGTGTTTAATATCTATTTGGTTATAACTGTGTGAATTATTCGATTTATGAAAAACAATATCTAAAGTAAAATTTTATTAAAGTGGATAATTTTGTTAGGTTTGATTTTGGTTTGTGTTTGTATTTTAATAAAAATATCAAATAACAAATGCAATTGGTGAGAGGTTAAATTAGACTTTTAATGGATTTGTGAAACTAGCCCACTAGTTATATTGGTTTTCCTAAAATTCATCATAGATTTGGCCCACTATAACTCTCATTTTTGTCATTTCATATTTTAGAGGATGTCAACTCACATTTAAATTGTGAGAGTGAATGTGAGGATGACATGTAGGATTCTTTAGGAGAATCACTTCTCTAATAATATATAGGAGATTTTTATAAATAGATAAGTTTATCTTTTACTCAATAAATATACATAATCTCTACAAAAAAATATATATCCACAAAATCACCATCATATTTTTATATTCGGACGACAAATCTATGTATGGAATAAGTATTCAAAACTAAATTTGTAAACAAAATTATCCAAATAATAGTTCTCAAAATTTGGAATAAATAATTAATAAATCTAGACATTTTAAAAAAAAAAAAAAAAATTTTGAAAAAATTATCGGAATAAAATTTTTAAAATATCAAATTTAACAAATTTAGCAATTCATTGGCCTGGTAAAGAAACACGATAGTGACTTCATGTATTTCTTTTGGCAAGATAATTAATTTTGATTCTCCAAACCTACGAAAAAAATCCTTAATTTTGTTGAAAAATGGGTGACTTTTAGTATATGATAATATAAAATATAATAATAATATTAGTTAATTAAACTAACTAGTAGTAAGGCTTTAATCTCGGATCAAATTCTCAGATGGTGTTAAGAAGGAGAAGAAAAATCTCGATAGAGCTCACTTGTTCTACATGGCGTTGGTGGGTCAGAAAAGTCCTTTCTAACCTTAATGAATCTAATTCTTTTTATTTGAAAATCAAACAAACCAATTCTTTTTCTCAAAATCAAACAAACCAATTTAATTCAAACCAACCACTCAACCACCAATTTAATTCAATGATGAATTGTCTCTCTCTCTCCTCGTTTCCTCGTTGCCGACCAAAGAAGAAAAAAGTGGATCTCTCTCTCTCCTCGTTTCCTCGTCTCGGATCTCTCTCTCTCTCTCCTCGTTTCTTCCTTTTCTTTCGCTAAGGTTTGTTCTTCCTCTCTCTATGTTGTTCTTCTTCTTCCTTCTCTTCAATGTTCTTCCTTTCTCCTTTTTCTTCTTCTTCCTTCTCTTCAATGTTCTTCCTTTCTTTTTTTTCTTCTTCTTCCTTCTCTTCACCGTTTATTTGTTATTTAAGAAACTGTTTTTGGCTGATTTAACTTGTTTTCGAAGTGTAATAGCATTCACTAGCGTGTTACATTGATAATCTACAGACTGTATAGCATGATACAACTAGTACAAATGGTATAACTAGGTAGTGGGTACAAATAGAACAACCGGTCCAAATGGTAAAACTCTGTAATGGTACAACTAGGATAAGTAGTACTAATACGTTACCGGTACGAATAGTGTCGATGGTTCAACTAGTATAAATGGTCCAACTAAAAACTAGAACACCTAGAATTACTAGTACGACTTTTATGAAGTACGAGTAGTGAGAATGGAACGACTAGTATAACTAGTACGACTACTATGGTACAATTATTATAAATGGTACAACTGAATCTTGATAATGATGTTTGTTGTTTGTTTTCAGGGGACAATGGATAGTAATCGTGGCACGGTCGTACATTTTGATTATGGGGGATATTATTCAGATGGAGTGGTATGGAATAATAAAGATGATAAGATTTTTAGTATTGTGATGAAAGGAACTCTGGAGGACGTTAGTTATTTTCGGCTGGTTAATAGAATTTGTGGGAAGCTTATGGTAGATGCTGGTACTACGAAGCTTCGGCTGAGTTACATTCCATTGATCGTGCATCCTAGAAGTCCATCATATATCTTGGATGATGAAGATGTGTTAGGATATTTGATGGAAGTTAATCAGGATCAGTGTAGGAGTCTTTTGCATGTGGAACTCGCTGAAGTTGTCTCAAAAAAGCAGAGTAATCAGTATCTTTGTACGAATGAGGAGCTTCTTAGAGATGGCAGAGTTAATCATGGTGATATTGTTGGAGCTAGTGATGTTAGAGCTAATGATGATGATATTGTTGCAGCTAGTGATGCTAGAGTAGATGATGATGGTATTGTTGCACTTGGTGAGTTGGTGACTATTCGTCAGAGTTCAAATATGGATAATTCTTTCATGTTTAACTCTGGTGAACTTGAACGAGGAGAGGCTGTAAGTGCTGAAAGGCTGTAAGTGCTGAAAGGGAAGATGGTTTGAATCTGACCCTAGGTCAAGAATTTAGTACTAAGCAGGAAGTGATGCGGGCAGTGGAGAGAGCTATGCATCAAGAGTGTTTTTAGATTTATATTGTGGAAACGAGACCTACGGTATATGCAGTAAAATGTCGTTCTGTTGGTTGCAACTGGTACTTAAGAGCTTCAGTTCCTAAGAATTCTAATATATTCTCGATTGCAACATATCAGAAGATGCATACATCCTCTCGGTTGAAAATGGTTACAGTGAAAAGTAAATCGAGAGGCACACCACGCTTGGTTGCATCTGTGCTGCATGAAGATTACCCGGGTTCATTCAAAACGCCAACTGCAAAAGAACTTCTTGGCTTGGTGCATCGAAAAGTTGGCGTTGAAGTTCCATATTCTACAGCTCGGAGAGGGAAAATGAAAGCTTTCAGTGATGTGCGTGGCACTCCAGAGGAGGGTTTCTCTATGCTTCGTTCTTACTTGCACATTTTAAAGACGAAGAATCCTGGTATAAAGACAAAAGTGAAAGTGGATGAGCAGAAAAGGTTTATGTATCTCTTCATCGCTGTGGGAGCTTGCATTGAAGGGTTTAAAGCCATGAGAAAAGTCATCATTATTGATGGAACTCACCTGAAGACTGTATATGGTGGAGTGCTTATTATTGCTTGTGCTCAAGATCCAGATCGACACCATTATCCTCTTGCTTTTGGTGTGGTTGATGGTGAGAAAGATGCTAGTTGGAGGTGGTTTTTGAATTTGTTGAAAACACAAATTCCGGATGATCCAGAGCTTGTTTTTTTTTCTGATATACATCAAAGCATCATAAAGACTGTACGCGAGGTATATCCAAAGTCCGCGCATGGTTATTGCATATTTCATTTGTCTCAGAATATTAAAGCGCACATAACCAAGGGCCAAAGGAAAGACACATGTTCAGAAAATTTCAGACATTTGGCTCAAATTTACGGAAAGTCTGAGTTCAAGAAATACTATGCTGATTTCAGAAACAGGTATCCTGGTTTTGCTGTGTATCTAGACGAGAGTGTTCACGTGAGCAGCTGGGCAAGAAGCCATTTTCCAGGAGAGAGGTACAACATAGACACCACTAATTGTGTTGAATCAATGAACAATGTTCTGTTAGAGCCAAGGGAGCTGCCGCTATTAGCAATGCTTGATGTGATTTTGGGAAAGATTGTTGAGTGGTTTAACAAATATCGGAAGGAATCCGCAGCAGTACAAGAGGCACAAGTACTGGTGCCGCATGTTCATAAAGAATTGGACAGCATGTGTAAGGAAGCAAAGTCGTTAGGTGTCATTGAGCTGAATAGCTTTCTGCTTGAGTAAAAAGTGAATGGTGCTGATGGGAAAGGATATGTGGTTGATTTGAAAAAGAAAAGTTGCAGCTGTAACCATTTTGACATTGACAGATACCCATGTGTACATGCCATAGCTGTTATCGACTGGGTTACAGAACACACAGGGGTGCCGATTGATATATGTGAGTATTGCCATAAATATTACTGGATGGAGCAATGGAGCTTAGCGTATTGCAGGACTGTTTATCCAGTGCCACATCATACTACTTGGGATATTCCACAGAAGATTCTAGATAAGGTCGTCCTACCTAAATATTATTCTCCAAAGAAAGGTAAATTAGAAACGACAAGACGGCCATCCGTTGGAGAAGGTCGTAAAAAGAAGAAGAGTTCAAGACCATCCGATGGAGGTGAGAGCTCGGGATGCTGATTTTTTGTGTTTTGTGTAACTTTTAACTTGTTGCGTATGTTGTTTGTGTTTTTGTACCTTTGTAAGACCTATTTGTGTTTATAAGAACAGGTTCAAAAAACTAGTTCACATGTATCAGGAAACTAGTACTTCTAGTTGTACTACTATAACCTATAAGTAGTACTAGTAGTCGTAGAAGTACCTATACAGTAGTCCCATTGGTCCTAGTATTACCCACACGGTGGTCCTAGTTGTCCTATAATTACGGTTGAAGTAGTTCTAGGTGGCCTAGTATTACCTATAAAGTAGTCCCATTGGTCCTAGTCTTACCACGACAGTAGTACTAGTCGTTCTAATATTACCGATTTGCTGTATTGTTAGTAAAATGATGTAAAATTACATTTGTAAACATTATTCCACACCAAATTGGCCATTAAAACATCATAATTTACATAAACTACATAAATAAACTTAATTTTATGGAATTGGTTACATGATCATCTAATGTGTACATGAAATACCTTATACTTCTAAGGTTTGTTTTAAAAACTTAACCATACTAACATGACCAATGACTGAAAATAGTATTTTTATAAATTTTATGGCCTGGGATTATGTTAAATGTAGTTTCTATAGTAAATGTTCGAAGTACTACTAAAAATTTTAAATATAAAATATGGTACTACTGATTAAACTTAAAAACACCCAAAGTACAACTCTTTAGAAAATGGTACAACTAGAAAACTGGTACAACTACAAAATGAAAAGGCGGCACACGTGACCATTTCTCGGCGCGCACGTTTTTTAATTCATTTGTTGCTCGCATGTGTTTAATTCATTATTGATCATTTTTTTCGGCTAGTTGTACCAATATTTCTAGTTGGACCGAAAATAAAATTCAACACATAATATTAATAAAATTCATAGCAACATAAATTCAACACATAACAGAAATTCAACACAACATAAATAGTTAATAAAGTCACTTAGGAACATAAGGGGTCATCAATGTAAAAACGAACCATTTCTTACCAAAGTGTTCATCTGCAAACCTCTTATCTTCATCTAAAGCATCTGCAATCTTCTTCGCTTCATCTTGAGCATCCTTCTCCTCTTGCGTCTCTGGAACAGACTCCTGAGAGAAATACAAAACTGTAAGAGTACTACTAATCATACTAGTAATACCAATCTTACTAGTAATACTAATTAATACCTCTTGACAGATAGGAGACTGAGTCTGAGGCTGAGGTTGAGTCTGCGTATGCGTCTCTTGAGTGGCCACTCCCTCATTTTGCTGGAAAACAATACAAAATTTTTAAACTAGTAGTCCTAGTATTACAAACACAGTAGTTCTAGTTGTCCTACTATTACTAACCTGCAATGCTTCTTCTTAAGTATATGGAGGTTGACTCAGAGGTTGAGTCGGATCGAGATCCTCATTCTCATCCTTCTCCTTATCCTTATCCTCATCCTTGTCGTCATCCTTGTCCTCATCCATCTCTTCATCCTTCTCATCTTCCTCAGCCGTCTTCTCCGCAGCAGCCTTGTCCGCAGCCTCCTTCTCTTTGGCAGCCTTCTTCTCTTTGGCTTCCTTCTCCTTGGCAATTTTCTTCTTCAAAGCCTCCTCCCAAGCTGCCTTCTTCTTTACAGCCTCCTCCTCTTTGGCTGCCTTCTCCTCCGCAGCCTCCTTCTCTTTGGCTGCCTTCTCCTCCGCAGCCTTCTTCTCTTTGGCTGCCTTCTCCTTGGCAGCCTTCTTCTCTTTGGCTGCCTTCTCCTTGGTAGCCTTCTTCTCTTTGGCTTCCTTCTCCTCGGCAGCCTTCTTCTTCTTTGCAGCCTCCTCCTCCTCAGCTACCTTCTCCTTCAATGCAGCCAACTCTGCCGCAGCTGCATTGAAGGCAACCGCATCATTACCTACACATAGTAGTCCTGGTTGTCTTCATGCAGTACTTCTAGCAGTCCTACTATTACCAATCAAGTAGTTCTAGTCGTTCTAGTAGTCCTACTATACCAATCAAGTAGTCCTACTATAGTAGTGCTACTACACATAGTAGTTCTAGTAGTCCTAATATTACCAAAAAGCGT
This sequence comes from Draba incana, assembly GCA_963576765.1. Classification (NCBI taxonomy): domain Eukaryota; kingdom Viridiplantae; phylum Streptophyta; class Magnoliopsida; order Brassicales; family Brassicaceae; genus Draba; species Draba incana. Next base: position 23,463,016 of record OY755210.1, on the reverse strand, counting down.
TTTTAGTAGAGATTCACCTCGGAAAGATGATCCACCAGTTTCAAATTGATTACCAGGCTCGTAATCATCGTTATAATCTACCGATTTCAGTTGATTTTCCACAATTTTCAGCATTTCGTTCATTAGCTTAACCGTCTTGTTAATCAATTCCATATTTTCTTGCATTGGTTTCATCATCAACTCCATCATCTTCTTAATCTCTTCTTTCAATCCGCCTTGATGATGTCCCCTGCCAATTGGCTCAACTCATCGTTGGCCTTCTTCTTGGGCTTCTTCTTCGCCTTCTTCTTGGTCTTCTTGGTCTTCTTCAATTGGTCTACCTCGGCATTCAATGTCCCTGCGATAGAGATCCTCCCACCATCTATTCACTTCGTCCCTCATCAATAACTTGTTCCAATTGTCAACAACAACGTCATCCCTATCGTTATCATCCTTAAGCTCATGGTCGAACAATGTGATTTCATCCAAGAGGTTGGACAGAAGCCTGTGCTCTGCATCCTTGGGGACCAAAACAGTCGTGATATCCTGATAGAAACAAAAAAAATAACTTCAATTACTAGTACAAATAGAACTACTAAAGCTAGTCGTACCACTATTACTAGAAATACTAGTACAAATAGAACTACTAAAGCTAGTCGTACCACTATTACTAGAAATACGAGTACTAATGGAACTACTAAAGCTAGTCGTACCGCTATTACTAGAAATACTAGTACGAATATAACTTTTTACATACCTTTGTATCTCCAACCGTGCGGTAGATGGCCGCCAGACTTAAATCACTGGTCCCAGTCTTTTTGAACTACCTTTTGCACATTCTGGGACACTCCTCACCGTATGATGTATCTGCTGGTTTTCGATACACAGCATCCAGAGCTGGGATACATTCGAATGCCAAAATCTGCACATATTGTTCAACCAATTATACCAATTGTACCATAATATCAATTATAACAATTGCAAAAAATAATTCGATTTTACCTCCAGACCGTTGATAAACCCAGGAAATGTGTAGCTCATACCGTCTGGAATCCTTCCTCCAAAATTCTCCCCTACGGAGTGTATCTGATCGATGCAGTCTTCAAATGTGTAACGTCCCCATGGGAACGTTCTACATGCATCGAGATCATCCACAATTCTCAGAAGGAATAGATCAATGGGTCCATTATGCTTTGCTCTCTCTTTTAATACCGTGGCTAGGAAGTAGAGGACCAACATTCTGAGGCGATTTTCACCATGAAGACTTGTCATCCCTCTAAGCGCATCAAGGACATCTGCTACATTAATGGATTTGCGGGCTTTCGCCTTGCCAAAGTGGTTCTCCACGAACCTCATCTTTCCCAGCCTCTCCTTATTCGCCGGGTATAGGTGGCAGAACAACCCAGTCAGTAATGCATGCTCCTTGATGGAGTATCGAATGGGTACTCCATTAACCACGAACCATGCCTGGTTCTTCTTCTCACTTTTCGCTGTCCTCAGAAGCAACATGTTGACAGACTTCAGCTTTCGAGATTGCTGGACAGGCATGTGTAAGATGTGCTTGAACTGCGGGTGCTCTTCTAACCACCTCTTCTCGTGGTCATCCAAACCCAAAGTTTTAAACTCCTTTTGGAATCGGTGTACATGGCATTTCGCACCGAGCTTTAACGAATGAGAGTAGTCCTCGGGTGGAAAGACAAAGCTTTCAGGTTTCATTGCGTCAACAACCTGAAAACAAATCAAACAAATAATTTTAGAATTTCTTCAATACGACCAGTTGTACTATTATTACTACTCTTACTAAAACTACTGGGACAACTAGGGTTCTAGTTGTACTGATTAAGGAGTACTATTAGTAATATTGGAACAACTAACACAAATAGGATGTAGTTGTTCTGGGACTTCAGTTGTGCTAGTTGTCCTGTTTTATTAGTAATACTAGTAATATTGGAACAACTAGTATTACTGATAAAACCGATACAACTAGAACAACTACGACTCCTACTATCTCCTATTATCTCCTAAACAACCTCAAATTCAATAAATCATTAGTTCTTACTCTCCAAATTCAAGTCATTATGCCAAATTCAAGTCATTAGTACAAATGAAACTATCCTACTAACTAGTACCACTAGTATAAATAGCAAATACAGTACAACTAGTATATATAGCAAATATTCACAAAAATCCTATTACCCTTTGCGACGTTGAACCTTCCGGAGCCGAGGTCGGAGACGGAGGCTGAAGAGATGGCTGCAGAAGTGGCACAGCCGCCGGATCTGGAAACCCTAGTCGAAGATTTGAAGACTGAGAATGAGACTGCTTGTGCTGAGGACTTCGCGCCGCCGCACGAGTCAGAGAAGAGGAAGAAGATCCCGATTGTGCACGCGGCGGAGGAGACGGAACCGCCGCAGACGTTAACAGAGCCGGTGTGCTTATCTTCTTTCGGACATTGCGACCCTCGCTTTGCTGTTCGGCCGCTTTACGTTTACCGGCCTTCGACCCACCTCCTTTAGAAGTCGTCGCCGCCGCCGCAACCGGAGCTTGCTTCGACGGAGGAGGATCCCGAGGTTTCTTCTCGGCCTTCTTTGGGGATTTCCCACTTCTGGTATTAGGCCGCATTGTAGAGGATATCGAAGAATGGAGAGGAAGAGAAGAGAGAAATTCGAAGAGGAAGAGAAGAAGAAATCGAAATTGGAGAAGAAATCGAAGAACAGAGAAAAGAGATATCGTCGGAGGAGAAGAAGTGTGTTGAAGAAGTAGTTGAATTAGGGGTTAATTAGAAGTGAACCGAAGAAACCGTCTCGGTTTGGGAAACCGTTTCGGTTTGGGAAACCGTTTCGGTCTGGGTTTCTCAAATGGTTTTCGTTGGGTAGGTTTAGTTGTAAATAATATGAACTATAAAAGACATAAATGGGTTTTCATTCGATTTTTATTATTAAAAAAACAAAAAAAAAATTTAATTTTCTCAACACCATCCGAGATTTTTCTCCTCTTTCTCAACACTATCTAAGAATTTGATTCTTTAATCTCTGTGTCGGTGAGATTTCCTCCGTCACCGTCAAAATCAGTCCCCTTGAGTGATATTTGAGTACTAAGCATATCTGTATGCTTTTGATCTAGACCGTTCATAACCTCGTGCTCTTTTAAAATCGACGATAGAAAATCGTCGAATCTTTTGTGAAGTCGTTTCATTTTACCAGCTACGCCTTGTAAATCTAACCAATCAAGCGCCGGTACGAAATCTCCGATGTTAAATACTCCGGCGAGAGCCATCATTTCTGTACCATTGATCGGAACTCCTCCGCTTTGTGGTCGGCTCCGGCACCGAACAGTCGCCGCCCGATCATCTCTAATTGTCCTAAGTTTACTGGCTTCGTGCCTACACGCGCTAGCTTGCGCGTGAGCGTACCAACCTCTTCCTACAAATTATATTATCGATATTTAATTATTATGAAAACTTACGAAGATTGTCTTTTTTTTTGTCATATTTACGAAGATTGTCTAATAATAATAAAGAGCTAATTAAATTTATTAATTATTGTTGACAAAAAAAAAAAAAAAAAATTGATTAATTATTATTGCATAGCTTTATTAGTGTTGATTAATAATAAAGCTATGTAAACTTATTATAAGCACAGAAAGGACATGAGTAATAGCAATATAGATGAGGTAGCGTTATAATAAACCTAGGAATTTTCCACGTTTGATTATAAATTTTTACCTGTCGAACATGTTTGAAATCTTCAAGAGCTTTAGCTGAAAACAAATGAACAGCACTAATCTTACGCAACATTCTCCATCTTTGTCCATAAGGAGCAAATACAAGATCTTGGTAGTTATATGCTATATGTTTGGCTCCTGAGTTAGGTGGTCGGCTTGAGAAATTGGCGTCGTGGGTTTTCAAGAACTGCTCGGCCACAGATTTAGTAGACGCAACCACAACGTGGAGGAACCCTAGACGAAGGTGGATGATCGGGCCGTAGGTAGTGACCATGGAGGCTAGGGTTTGATGGGGCTTAGGGCCCATGTGAGGGAGGTTTCCAATGATCGGCCATGGGGTAGGGCCCGGTGGGAGACGGTTGTTACGGTTGCGGCGGAGAGAGAAGAGGAAGAGGAGGAGGAAAGTGGCTAGGAGGATTGTGAGGAAGAGAGTGTTCATAATGTTGGGTTTGATTTGAATGGTGAGGTTTTGAGAAACAACTAGCATAAGGTATATATATAAAGGTTTTTTTTTTCTTTGCCAAAATCTGTATGCATGTTCGGTCTTGGGTTTTGTCTGTTTGTTTTCGAATATTTGTAAAAAACAAAATTTTGCTGACGTCAAGAATATTAGTAGTTTACAGAAGCTGATACTCGTATATAAGGAACGGTTTAACATGGTTTTGGGTCTAATTGTGAACCTAAATTGGTATACAAAAAATAGATGTAAATTAAAACAGTAAGGGTTGCCAAAATATGTAAAAAATTGCAGTAAAAGAAAATGGTATAAAATATTGAATATAACAATTTTTTGGTATTGTTTTTTATGATTCCATACTAGAAAACGCAATATATTGTACGTACCACGATAATATAAGGTTATCAGTCACACTTACAATTATTTTAATTTGAACTTTGAGTATACATATATACACGTGACGTGAGTACATTTACAAGTGTTAGAAGTTTTGATATGAAAATAAGGAATTTTTCTTACTAGAGCGATGCATGTGTCAAATACTGCTAACATGCACAAATACTGCTAAAATGCAGCATCCAAAGTTAAGTACTACAATTCATTAAATTGGCATGGTGCCATTTTATGTATGTAGCTGGATATTCACCCTTTGGTTTCTAACTTTTAATAAATAGTCCTTTTTATATAAAACTGGTAGTCCTTTTGAATTATGTTTTCCACCTTTTTGTAGACTAGTGGCTAGAAATCATATCAACATATCTAATTGGTATTGTATTTTGTTTCGGAACCTTTCTTGATTTTCATTTATTAATAATACTTTTCATGTTTTTAACTTTTATATTTGAATCGAATTTACAAGTTATAAGGAAAAACCTTCAATGTTATCCAAGTATTTGAGAACGAGATGTAGTGTACTCACAACAAATTTTGTTTCCCATACGAGGGATAACTAATTAATTTACGTTTCTTAAGAGTTAAGATACGATTACAATCGACTAACATCATACATAAAATACATAAGGGATAACTTACATAAATTACGACTTGTGTGCTTTCTCAGAAAAAAAAAAAAAAATCTAATAGTATTTTTGTTTTCGGTTTAAGTCCGTCGACGGCATGCACCCACCAAAAAAGTGCATTAATATAAGTTGAAAAAGTTTGAAGCGAAAGGGATAGAGTCGAATGGTAGGTGAGATTTCTTCGTTAGATTTTGATTGATATATATGAAAGGTAGCTAAATATTAAAAGGGAAAAAAGCCATTTAAATTCTCAAAACTTTCAAATTTTGGTAATTTAAGTCATCAATTTTGGTATGGATCATTTAAATCCTTAAGTTTTTGTTGATTTTCATAACAAATCTCAAACTTTTGTTAACCGAGTCAAATTAGGTAGTCCGTTAAATTGATTAACAGAATGAATTAACGATGTTAATTATCCGTTGTGTACTTTAATTTCCATTTAATTAAAAACGACATCGCAATCATTAAAAAAATCAAAAATATTTGCAAACAAAAGGCTCGAACCCATGACATTCAATACCTAAACATGCCTAAAACTATTGAGCCACTGTAACTTTTGTATACAATATGAAAACAACTTGTATACAAGCTTAATTGTGAAACGATTTTTATAACATAAACCTTAATTTTCACGTTCATCATCTTCTCCACAAACTGGGCTTTGACGCACTAGAGGAGCTTCTTCGTCAACATCATGTGCCTTTCCCCGATTTGTTGTAGCTCACAATTTCAACATCTAACACAACGATATTTTTTTTAATTAAACGGAAAGTTTTTAATGGATAATTAACATCGTTAATTAATTTTGTTAATTAATTTAGCGGCGTGTCTAATTTGGCTCAATCAACAAAAGTTTGAGATTTTTTAAGAAAGTCAACAAAAACTTGGGGATTTAAATGGTCCACACCAAAGTTGATGATTTAAATGGCAAAAACTTAAAGGTTGAGGATTTAAATGACTTTTCTCCCTTTATTTTTTATTTTATTTGAACAAACAGATTCTTTGATTAGAAATCCAACTAAGTGGACGAGTTTAAGGTAATAAGGCCAAACTTGGCTAGCGAATTGGCTAAAACATTGTCCGATCGCGGAATAAAAGCAAAAGCGATAGAAATAAAATCCTTTTTAAGACAACGAATGTCAAATAAGATAGGACGTAACTCGTTAATCTCCTCATTCGTCTTGAGTAAGGTGATAAGCGAGAGAGAGTCTGAGAAACAATTACTTATTCGAAACCCGGAATTCTTAACCGCAATTAAGGCGGCTTTCAATGCAAGAGCTTCTCCGATCAATGCCGAAGTCACCTTTGAAGCTGTTGCCGACTGTGTGGAAAGCAACTTCATGTTCGCGTCTTTGAAACACCATCCAAATCCACATTCTAAAGAAGTACTTATCCATGCCGCATCGACGAAACAATGAGTTGCTTGTTAAGTCATCTTCATTGGAGGGGGCAGATGTCGGGGAGTCTTTGGCCTAATGATCACCGGTTGTGCATCTTGACACGCTCGAGCTTCCTTAATCGCCCGCATGAGGACCTCTTCGCATGAGTTCTTTCGATTCTCAAAGACTAAAAGATTTCTTGCTTTCCACAAATTCCATACTAACCATGGAAATAAAGAATATTCAGCGAGTCCCATTGGTGGTAAGTTAACATGCTTCCGAGAACCCATCGAGAATTGATTCAAAGATAGGGGAGCCGTTGATTCCGCCTTATGCAAGATGGGGGCTAGGTCCCATGTCTTTGTTGCAAAGGGACACGACCATATGATATGTATCTCATCTTCTAAGACTCCACAATGTAGATAGTTGGTGCCATTTGTTATCCCACGAGTGATAAGATTGCGACCCACCGCTAAAGCCTTATTCTTCAATTTCCAAAGAAATGTTTTGAGTTTCGGAGCCGTCTTTACCGTCCATATGCATGATCTCCAATTGAACTCTTCCACTTGGATCGGTGCTATATTAATCTTTGACAACGCATAGCCCAATTTAGTTGAATGAATTCCCGATTTGAAGGATAACCAAACCATCACATCTTTCATCGAGAAAGAGCTAAGAGTGATAGTTGTTATTAAATCCTCATAGTGATGTAAGTAGTGCCGAATTGCCTCCAAGTTCCACGAGTTTGATGATTGATGAATGAGACTCAAAACTCGCAATTCCACGGAGTGCTTTAGTGATGGTCCATATGGTCTTTGCGGTTGAGATGTAGATAGCCACACATCGTTCCAAACATTGATATTCTCTTCATTACCAACTATCCATCCTAGACCATGGGCTAAAACCTTTTTCCCGGTTAGAACCCCCGACTAACCATGTGAACCACTTGTTGATGATGAGGTTTCCATGAACGATGAGTAAGGGTGGTATTTACCTTTGTAGATTCGAGCTAATAAGAAGTTTGGTTCATTTAGTATCCTCCAAATTAACTTTGCAAGGAGCGAGTCGTTAAAATCTCGAACTTCTCAAAATCCTAATCCGCCTTCCGATAACGGAAGTGTAAGCTTGTCCCGGTTTGTCATCCCACCAAAACCGGGTGAGAGAGGATTGAATCTTGTTGCAAAGAGATATCGGTGGATTGAAACACGAAATGGCATACGACGGGAGAGATGTGAGCACCACTTAAAATAATACTTGTTTTTCGGCCGTGGAGAGAAAGCGGTTCGACCAACTTAGGGCTCTCTTATTTATCTTGTCTAAGATTTCGGCAAAGATATCCTTTTTCTTTCTCCCAAAGTACTCGGGTAAGCCTAGATATTTTCCCATGCCCCCACGGTTTGTATTCGAAGAAGTCTCTTTACTCGATGTTTTAGTTCCTCTGAGGACTTAGCGGAAAACGTAACCTCCAATTTTCCTAAATTAATCTTTTGTCCCGAAACCATCTCATATTTGTTGAGATCAAGAGAAGATTTTAACAGAGATGAGGTCAAGAAAAGATTTTAGAGATTCTTTTTAATTATATACCTTAATTATATAGATTCTTTTAATTATATTTATTTTAATTATAGTTATAAGGGTAATTTTGTCACATTTTTTATTCTCTCTGCTAATTACCTAAGTATAATTTTGGACATGTTAGTTACCTAATTCTTCCTTCCAAAGGTAATATTCTCCTAATTAACCCATAACTATGCACTGATATTATTATGGGATAATATTCATATCTACCATTTCTTGGAAATAGACTATACATTTCTACCTTTCATGAAATTGCCTTTCAATTTCTACCACTTTTGTCTTCTTCCAATTGCTGAAAGGACAAATTTAACCCTGCCATAAGTGAGCTGATTTCATAGACAATATTATCTCCGGTACAGACGTCGTCTCTGATGCACATATCTGTTCACCGCTGTTGTCTCCGACGTTGGATGATCTCTGGTGCAGACTTTTTTGTCTCCGACGTCGTCTCTCCGGCGTCGGATTGTCTCCGGTACAGATGTTTTTGTCTCCGACATCGTCTCTGATGCACATATATGTTCACCATCGTTGTCTCCGACGTCAGATTGTCTCCGGTGCAGACTTTTTTGTCTCCGACGTCGGATTGTCTCTGGTACAGACGTTTTTGTCTCTGATGTCGTCTCTAATGCACAGATCTGTTCACCACCATTTTCTCCGACGTCGGATTATCTCTGGTCCAGACTTTTTGTTCTCCGACATCGTCTCTCCGACGTCGAATTGTCTCCTGTACAGACGTTTTTATCTCCTACGTCGTCTCTGATGCACAGATCTGTTCACCGCTGTTGTCTCCGACGTCGGAATGTCTCCGGTGCAGACTTTTTTTGTCTCCGACGTCATCTCTCTAACGTCAGATTGTCTCCGATACAGACATTTTTGTCTCCGACGTCGTCTCTGATGCACAGATCTGTTTGCCGTTGTTGTCTCCGACGTCAGATTGTCTCCGGTGCAGACGTCTTTATCACCGCCGTAGTTTCCTGTACAGACGTCTGTTCACCGTCATCGTCTCCGATGTCGGCTTGTCTCCGTTGTAGACGTCTGTTCACTGTCGTTGTCTCTTACATTGGATCGGATTTTACTATCACTGAATTTGATTTTCGTCAGCTCTAATTTCACTATCTCTGATCTCTGTCGCGATTTCCGCTAAGAAGATTTGAGAAGGTGTTGTTGTTGACGAAGAACGTGGATCTCAGATTAGATCGAGCAGATTGAGGAAGAAGAAGAAGAAGAAGAAGAATAGATCTCAAAGCAAATTCAAACACAAACGACAGTAAATTTTCGAATTTGGGTTAACTATTATGTATTTAGGGTATAGATTTAGGGGGGGGGGGATGGGGGTAGGGTTTTGCCTTTACATTATAAAACTATTAAAAAAATCCTATAAAACTGTTAAAAAAAATTATAATATTTTTAAAAGGTTTAGTAAAACTTTTTAAAAACCTTATAAAACTATTCAAAAATCGTGTAAAACTGTTTATAAGGTTTTTGTAAAATTTTAGAAGGTTTTTGTAAAGTTTTATAATGGGTTTAAACAGTTTTATAAGGTTTTTAAACAATCTTATAAACCTTTTAAAAAATTTACAAACCTTATAAAAATCTTATAAACCTTTTAAAAACCTTATAAACCTTTTAAAAACCTTATAAATTCTTTAACTGTTTAGTTTTTAATGACATGTAAAAAAGTCTTATAAAACTGTTTAAAAACTTTATAAAAACGGGAAAACCCTAAAAATAACCAAAACCCAGATTTGACCAAAAATTAACCAAAACCCACATCTGACCAAAAATTAACCAAAACCCAAATATGAACAAAAATCGAATAAAAAGCTCAAATTTGTAACCCAAATCGAACAAAAAGCTTAGATTTGTAACCAAAATCCAATCAAAAACTCAAATTTGTAACCAAAATCGAATTTTTAAAAACAAAATTCATGGATTGAACTTCTTCTTCTTCTTCTTCTTCTTCTTCTTCTTCTTCTTCTTCTTCTTCTTCTTCTTCTTCTTCTTCCTCCTCCTCCTCCTCCTCCTCCAATTCAGGAAATCAAAATCGATTTAAGAAATTTACAGAGATTTATATGAATGAAAGAGAATTGAAAATCCTAGATCTATCCTCTGCATTTGCGTCCAATGAAGTCGGAGAGAAAATCAAAAACTCTAGATCCATAACCCAAATCCAATTTGCAATTTCATAGAAGAGAATTTTGTGAGAGAAAAAAAATTTGGATTGAGATGAGCGTGAGAGAGATGAGAAAGAAAGTGAGATCTGTTTTTTTTTTTGAATAGTGGCACGCTCGTAATAATTTTGTGAACAGTGACATATTTGATTAAACTTTTATGAACAGTAGCATATTTGCAATTGCCCAAAGAGAATTATACATGTTTATAATAGTAACATAAATTTATGATAGTTTTTGATTTATTAGCTTTTGTGTTCTTGATTGATTTAGATTTTGGTATTCGTTTTGAATTCTTTTTCTTATTAAATTTTATTTTATTTATGATTTTCATGTTTTAATTTATCTAATTTGTTGCATTTTTTTCAATTATTATTATTGGAGAATATTGGGAAATTAACATGAGTATTATTATTTCTATATTCTTGTGTATAAATATTACATAATGACTTCTTTGTTTCAAGAAATGATTAAAAAAAGATGTTGTTTAAAAAAAGGTGAAATAATAGGCTCATTTAACACTTTTTGCAAAAACCGTATGGGTTTCAGCACTTACGGATTTCCCTTGTTGGGCTTGACACTTTTGGTGTCAAATTGACGATGTTGCCCCTCATGCGCCTTTGTGGCGAGCAGTCCCGTCGATTCCCGCATGTACGTGACAGATCCAGAAGTGGGTCCCATTCAAATAAGAGGAAGTTGATTTTGGACTGTTTGGTTTCTCTTCCAAAGACAACTTTTTCGATTTTACACTCCTTTTTTTCCATATTTTATGACTATATTGTTTCCGATTTGGTTTCTAAGATGACCAGGGAAGAAGAGCTTCAACGACTGCAAGGTTAGTTATGGTCGACGATTTTAATTTGTTAATGTCTTAGTCCAAAAATTTCCATTTAATCGTTTGCTTTTGTGTTGTATTTGCAGAGACAATCATGGCTCTAAGGGTTCGGCCTCTGCAGCCGCCGAATGAGGCAAAATGGGATACCGCACTCCTAGCTCGGGTTTATGTTAGGGATTTCTACCCAACTAAGGGTAGGGTTAACGCTTATTCGAAGCTAGAGTTGCTCGCAGATATTGTCGAGGCGATGGACGGTACTGAGGAATTGAAGAAATTGTACGAATCCCAGTTTGGGAAACTCTTCGAAATTCTGGTACACAAAGCGACTTTTTCTGGTAAGATTGTGCATAATCTATTGATACGACAACTTTGGTCTGATAAACTGCAAGCGTACTGGTTTGAATTTGGTGGCCAACCAATACGGTTTTCTCTTTGGAAATTTGGAATTTTGACCGGGCTTAACTATGGCAACTTCCCACCCAAAGCAGAATTGAAGAAACTCCAGAACATAGAAGATATTGACTCCATGTACATCTCTGAACTCGTATGCAACCAGAGGTATGCGAAGGTTCCATACCTTGTCCATATGGTGAAGACCAACAAAGATTGGGCGTCGTGGAAGAAGCTGAGTGTTGCATTACTTATTATTCTGGACAGGGTTTTTGCGGTGAAGTCGCAGTTGGGTCTTGTGAATGGGAATTTAGTGGAGATGTGCAAGGATATTGATTTCTTAAGAAGTATCTATGAGGTCGTCATTATTAATGACACTTGAAATGAAATTATTCTGGACAAATCAGCCAAATCATTGGTTTCAATGGTAGGGAGACTAAAACTAGTCCATCGCCATGCATGGATTCCCTCTTTCCTTGTAGCTCCTTGCTTTTAAGAGTATATATGGTTTTGACCAGATCCACCGAGAGCATGATGATATGGTAGATCCAACCCGTCAAGTTCTGATCCTGAAGAGAGAAATTACGCAAGAAGATATCATCTCTTGTGAATTGGCTGACGATGTAAGTCTAAATTTACCGTACATGCATCTATTTATTTAATGTACGTAATAATATACCTTGTACTCGGATTGCAGTTAGTTGTACGACATATATTGCTGTCGGAGGATAATTTTTTTGGATGATACATCGTGGGATGATGATATCATGGATCCGAAGGTTGCACACCTAAAGAGCTTGATTACCCAAGGTCATGTTTTTCGTATTCATGACTGGCCAGGTGGTCATTTTTCTTGTGAGCGGGTACACACTGTTGCTGAAAAGATGACTTTTTAAGAGTATGAAGTTGAAGTTGCCAAGAGGGAAAATAAAGTTGTGGATGCTCAAAGTTCATGTCGAGCAAGCAAGAGGAAAAGGTTTGTGAAGGATATTGTTGGTCCGGTTGAGAAGGTTGATTTTGCATCTCCAAAACGTGTTAGGCGGGAGCCGAAACCAAAGGCGAAGGATTCATGTGTTGCAATATCGTTATTTGATGATGTGGATGAGTTGAAGAGTTTTTTGCACCAAGCTTACGCATGGAATGAAACTAACTGCCTCGAAGAAGAACATTTCCAAGAAGTGTACTGCGAGGAAGAAGGTAACTAGGGCCAACCAGGGACTAGTACTTTTAAGTTCCGAAGAGGGCGTGCATGAGGTAGAGAAATTTGAATCAGGGGAGGGTGTAGATGGGTTTGAAGGTACACACACAGATACACATGTGGAGGTGCAGGTGGTAATGGATTGGGTATAAAGATTATTTAACATAGTCAAATAAGAAATATCAACTATACCAAAAAATAGATGTCATCAAACACAAGTAAAAATTATGCATATGAGTTTTATCTATTTAAGAACTCCATTCCCTCTCTAAATCATGGCCACATAACAACAACAAAAAACTCAATGGGCCATGCAATAAACCTAAAGAAACTACTCCTCATGGCCTTAGACAATAACCGAATTCACACAATACTTCTCTAACTTTCATGTCTTTCAATGTATAATATAAAATCTCGGATTTTAAAGAAGCTAATTAATTGACATCATCCAAAAATGAAAGTAAAAGGCAGACCTTCAAAACATTTTTGGAAGACTTTAGTTACCTCAAGAGTTAAAAGATATCTATCTCTCAGCTCCTCTTAATGTTTTTTGATTCATTGCGCATGCATTCGATCCACGTTATGTTGATACTCTTTTCAATTTGCATTTTTGATATCTTGAAAATAACAATTGGTTAATAAAATTAGTTGCTTATGAGGTGGATATATTGTGAAAGTAGAAAAGAATTTAATATGGAAACCATATTCCAAAGTTAGGAGGTGGTATATAATGCGTTTCTACACGACTACCAATTATTTCTAAAGAGAAAAGAATCACAAAATGTAATAGAAGTGAAGAAATATGTTATGTGTACCTTAGCAAAGATTGATCCATGAATATGCATGATCTTTAGAAGAAATTAGGGTTTTTGATACTACTCCTGCAGCGGTTGCGTCTTCTTTATGTTCTTAACAACTTTCTTAAGGTCAACACATGAAGTTTCCTTGATCATGATGATATCCCTCATCTTTCTACGAACCTAAAGAAAGCATCCAAAACAACGAATGAAATAAATTCATTGCAACCTTAGTTTGAACAGTCATCAAATAAACAAAACCAATAATGATCGACAAAAAGAACAGTCAAATAAACAAAACCAATACACCCTACATAATTCGTTGGCACGAAGAAATTAGGGTTTCTAATACACAAATTAGAACTTTGGAGATGATGATATAGATTTGATTTTGTAGGGTGTATGCGAATGTTTTGGGTCATGTAAGATTGTAAAAGGGTTGGTTTTATATGGTGGAGAGAGAGAGATCATGAATTACGAGTGTTGATTTTGAGAGTTAGAATGAGTAAGTGGACAATTAATACAATGAAGTGATAACGGTTGTTGATTTTCAGAGTTTTTAATCATGTATAATTAAGAATGTGGTGATGAATTGATGTAGGTTACGGAGAAAGAAGCACGTAACACTGAAAAGCAGGTAAAACTACTAGCCTCTTACATGTCGTAAAGAAGGATTTTTAGTGGTTGATTATTTTGGTTATTATTTTTTATAAGGTGGAGGGCCTTAAAAACTTAGATTTCTTTCTATTTTATATTTAAGAGATAACTTATACTAGTAGTGGCACTCTAGTTTATTGACATTTTTCTTTTTAAGGGGGAAAACAAACGCATACGCTACCCAAAATTTTCAATTTCAGTCCTTTTGGATTTCTTTGCTAGAGTTTATCTTCGTGCCTTTTTCCTTTCCTCTAAAATTAAAGTTGTAGTATCTTTTCTTCTATATCATCATTTGTCTTCCCTGAATGTGTGGAAATTGGTAATAATTGGGATGGCATTCTTAGTGGATATTCTCATGTAAATTGAAGAAATAAGAAACGACTCTTTCTCTTTTCAATTCAATAAATTTGATGCTTTGTGCTTTTCTTCCCTTGGTTCAAGTACTAAAACAATTTTTTTTATTATAGTTCAATGATGTTGGAGTCTTTAGTTGAGAGATCACCAACATGAAAAGGATTGATGTGAATGAGAGGATAACAACAACAAAGGATTGATAGAAATATCTATCTCTATTTTCTATACTCTCATGTTCGACCGCATCACATTTGATTATTAAGCATACAAATCCCCATGATGCTTTGTTCTGGTATTAAAAGCAACCGCATCATTCACAGTGACCATCTCCGCTTCCCTTTTCTTTATTTCGTCAAAACATTCCGCGTAAATTTTAAAGAAAAATCTCAATTTCTTAGTTTCATGTCATGGGTTTTGGTTGTTCTTACCACACGTCATTTTTCCCACCATCGTTGGTTAATATATTTCGAAATTGATATCAAACTCTTTTTCTTCCTTATATGTAGGGTTTGACTATGATTCAAGAGTTGGCTTCCTCTGTAATTAAAACTTTCCCCTTTTGGATTTTGAATCTTCTGCCAAATGCTCTCACATTAGTTTGATTTGGATCCTTCCTTTGATAATTATGCTGAATCTCAAAACTCTTCTACGTTTGATTTAATTTTACTTGATTCAGGTTCACCGCCGTTGAATAGGGGATTGAATTGCTGTTGGAGAAGATGAGAAGACCGTTGATGCGAACTAGACCCAAATATTAGATAAAAGTAAAGGAACTCCTGGATGGATCCGGTTACGTCTCTCTCTCTCTCTCTCTCTCTCTCTCTCTCTCTCTCTCTCTCTCTCTTCTCTCTCTCTCTCTTTCTCTTTCTCTCTCTCTCTCTCTCTCTCTCTCTCTCTCTCTCTCTCTCTCTCTCTCTCTCTCTCTCTCTCTCTCTCTCTCTCTCTCTCTCTCTCTCTGACTCTCTTTTGATCCAAATTAATTTTATATATCTTCGATTCATATTTGACAAACGGAGAAAAAGCACAATTTTAGATAGTCTAATTTTGTGTGTAAGTTGTTGTCACATATCAAGATTCTTCAAGTTGATAGTGATTCCTCTTGTGCTTCTTAATTCGTTTTTCTTAGTGCTTTCTGTAATTTGAAGCTGATAGAATTTTCTTTTCTTGCAGGCTTCTCAGGTTACCACAAGTATAAGGGGCACCAAAAGCCAAGACTCGCAAGTTATAACTGTAAGAGAAACAATGAAACAAGGTAAGAATGTGTTCGCTGAGAGAGTTCATTCTTTATCTAAAGAATTGTTACACCATCAATTCGTCTCATGGCATATGGTATTGCGGCTGATGCGGTTGACAAATACCTCTGGCTCGCTGCAAGTATTGCTCTTTCATGCTTGGAAAATTTTGTCGAAGGAATAATATCTTTGTTCGGAGATGAGTACCTAAGAAGCCCCACACCAGAGGATGTTCAATGACTATTTGATTTAGGAGAGACACGCAGATTTCCCGGAATGGTAGGAAGCAACGATTGTATGCATTGGGAGTTGAAGAATTGTCCCACCGCTTGGAAAGGGAAGTATTCATGTGGATCAGAAAAACAAACAATCGTTTTAGAGGCTGTAGCTTCACTGGATCTCTTGATATGGCACGTGTTGTTTTGGACCTCTAGGTACCTTAAACAATATCAATGTTCTTGATCGCTCACCAGTTTTTGATGATATATTAAAAGGTCAAGCTCCACAAGTGAATTACTTTGTCAACGAAAGGGATTATCATTTGGTTTACTATCTCACATATGGTATTTATCCTAAATGGAAAACTTATATCCAATCTATTCCAATTCCACAAGGTCCAAAAACATCTATATTTGCTACACATCAAGAATCTACCCGAAAAGATGTCGAGCGTGCTTTTGGAGTTTTGAAAGCTCGATTTGCTATTGTTAAACATCCAACTCTTTTTGAGATAAGGTAAAAATAGGAAATAATATGAGAGCATGTATCATACGGCACAATATGATAGTAGGAGACGAACGAGATCGATACACTCAGTTTGACGTATCAGAATTCGACAAGGAGAAGAAAACAGAAGTTCACATGTAGATTTAACATATTATACAAATAAGCCTACAAATATCGGCAATATGATGGACATTCGAACTCGAGTTTATGATAGAATAATGTATCAACAATTGAGGGCTGATTTGGTTGACCATATATGGCAAAAATTTGGACCAAGTCAAGATTACAACTGAGCGTTACTTTCCGTTTATGATTTGGAAATCTGTATTTTAAATGTTTTTATGTCATGTATTTTTGAAATTTCATTAAATGCAATAGTTTTAGGTTTTATTAAATGTATTATTTTTTACAAATTAAAAAAAAAATACTACTTAAAATAAAATAAAATAATTTCAATTTTTTTATTTTTTTATTAAAAAACCCCTAATGTGGTACTACCATTGGAGGAGGAAAAAAAAATCTCTTCAAAAAGTTCTTAAACAATGATGATGGAAATTTTATAATAAAAAAATTAGTAAGAATTCATGACGAGTTCTACCATTGAACATGCTCTTAGAGCATCTCCATTGATAATATCTCATTGAGATACCCTTGAGTTTTTTTTATTAATTTAATATTATAACAAGGCAGATATCCGCGCATACGCGCGAGTTTTCTTTTAAGAATTAGTTTAATTTATTATAAGTTTGTGTGTTGCATCAATTTCTTAGGAACTGATATTATAATATCGAATTAATGCATGCATACTTATAATAAAAAACCAATAAAAGTAGAAAAAAAAATAACTTGAATTTCGAACATTCTTTACCACCAAGTTACTATAAGATTTTTTTTGTTTGTTGTTGCTAAAAACAGGTTACTATTGGTCATCCTTTTACAAAGCTATCTGACAACATAAATAAGAATTCAAAGCTATAAATATTTGCAACTATATGTAAACCATACAATCATATTTGTAATAATATTTTTAGTCATGAATTCTTACTAATTTGTAAATTTAGTGTTTTAACCTTTGAATTGTTTAATGTTAATTACTATGTTTTCTTGAATTTCCATTGACATGCAGCAATGTAGATTATAAGGATTTACAATTACAATTTTATTGATTGAGATATCAATTAGAGAGGATAAGAAACGTTTGGATCTTTAATACCATCATTGGCTATTGGCTCCTTCTTACAATTTAAACCATGCATAAAAAAATGGAATCTCATTTATCCTACACTTGAGATGTTTTTGCGGTCAATGTGACCTCGGAGTTCTTAGTTGCATTGAAGCGCCATTGGATTTGGTAGATCCTGAAAGGCAAGAGTAAAACAAAGCTTAGTTAAATTTTGACTAGAGAGAGCTCTCGAGAAGTACCAAAGCTTCCAAAACCAATACGAACAAGAAGATTTGTCCTTAGGCCTTACCAAACTGTCCAAACATGTTACCCTGTGAATGAGAATTTGAAAAGAAGCAGTAAATTAGAAACACAACAGAATAAATATTAATCGATAAGTACTAACTTTGTTGAGCCATATATTTCTTTAGTTTATCCATTCTTCCAACTATGAAATCCAATCTTTGATCGAGCCACAAACTTTAAACTCTTGTTTAAAAAAATTGTTGAGTAGAGACCACACATATATACACAATAAGAGTTTCTAGACGACAATTACTTTGTTAACCACACTCTCTTTCAAGAATCTCTCAACTCTATAAATAAATTAAAAAAACAAACTTTGAGATGGACATTTCATTCACACTATAGAACTTCAAAAACTTAAATGGACATTTCATTCACACTCTATAACTTGAAAAAACACACAAAAAATTACATACAAATGGTTAAAGTTCAACTCAATGAAAATTATATAGATCAAGTATGAATTCTCTCCGTGAACACCTATGCACCTTGATTCACTTGTTCTCTAACGGAATTTGCAAAGTATAATTATCACTTGCGAGTCCTAGCATCTGCTCCCCCTCATACTTATGGTAATCTGAGAAGGTTGCATTATTTTAATATTTTATCTACCATTTATGTTACATTTTTTTTGGTCTATATTGGAAAAAATCCGAAACGAACCTACATACAAATTGTTATTTATATGGTTTTGAGTTTTTAAAAACAAAAATCCGAACAAACCGAACCGCCTACCCCTGTTTTCATATTTTGCTAAGATTTTGATTTGTTCTTGCATTGCATTAGTCCTTGAATTCTCAAGATGTAAATAGTTGATCTAAAGTTTAAGCCACACTTCTTCCTCAGTTTTTCAGAAAACGAATCTAAAGTAATGAGAGCTTAAGTGGAGAAGATATGAAGCAACGACAATTTTAAAGAACCATGAAGTTTCTTTTACAAACCAGTAACAAACATTATGTTTGTTTAACTAAACTATGTAATCCTAATTTTCAAAAGCTTCTTACTAAACATGCTTGATATATAATTAGTGATGAAATCTTATAACCCTAATTAACATTAATGAAGTTATATAAAAGTTCATAACTAAAAGAGTAGAAGTCATTTTCAATACAGATACACAACTTCTGAATTTCTTGTAAATTTCTCCTCATTATATATGATTCTTCTTGCTGCTGCACAATTAATATTTCCCCCCATTCTCCTCCTTTCCATGTCAACAAATTTCTGAGTTATATATATTTCAGCACTGTAAAAAGTCAAAATACATGCTTTCAGACATTGATCACCATACTATTGCAAAAGCAAAGAGACAATAATAGAAAGTCAAAGCCAGATACGTTGTTGGGTGTAGCTTCATATGTAATTTGTAAAGAAACAACAAAAAATGTACAAATAACATACATTTTGCGTGCGTTGATAAGCATAACACATTATATTATAGACCCTTATATTGTTGATAACAAAATCTATTTTAATTGCGTATGGGAAATCCCAACATTGACATTTGGAGAAAAACAAAAAATCGTAACCAACAAATACCAATTTTCTGTCACCGAAAAATAAATAATTAATTTGAGACTAATAATAATAAAATTAGTTTAGCTGTCCCCATAAAGAAAATTTCAAATGTTATAAATTGTAATTAATAAAAAGAAAAGTAATAAATTTCCCTCCGAGTAGTACCCATCCCATAAAAGCATCTCCTCGGATCTCTCTGTTCCGCAACGATGTCGGACGTCGAAGAGACGAAGAAGATGAATTTACAGACAAGCTACTTCGATGTCGTCGGAATCTGCTGTTCGTCGGAGGTTTCAATTGTCGGAGACGTTCTCCGTCCCCTTGACGGCGTCAACGAATTCTCCGTCATCGTCCCTTCTCGAACCGTCATCGTTGTCCACGACCCCCTCTTGATTTCTCCTCTCCAAATCGGTAAATTAAACCCTTTTCGTGTCGATTTTGAGATTTGGCTCTAAAATCTAAATGGGTTCTTTGACTTTTAAGGTTAGGTTCAAAAAAATTGAATCTTTTGTGTTTTTTTTGACAGTGAAGGCTTTGAATCAAGCAAGATTAGAAGCAAGCGTGAGACCATACGGAGAAACAAGCTTGAAGAGTCAATGGCCAAGTCCTTTTGCTTTGGTTTCTGGTCTATTTCTTGTTCTCTCCTTCCTCAAGTACTTCTATAGTCTCTTTGAGTTTCTCGCTATTGTTGCTGTGTTGGCTGGAGTTTTCCCTATCCTTGTCAAATCTATTGCTTCGGTCGCAAGGTTTAGGCTTGACATCAACGCTCTTACCCTAATTGCCGGTAAAAAAGATCAAGTTTTTGTTTGATGATGGATTTATCTCAACTTTAAATGCATCTAATTTGGTTAATTTTGTGTTCTTGACAGTGATCGCAACGGTATGTATGCAGGATTACACAGAAGCCGCTACAATTGTGCTTCTATTCTCTGTTGCAGATTGGTTAGAGTCAAGTGCTGCTCATAAGGTTAGTTTCTTTAAACATTCAAGAAACAATTAGTTTGTTATTGTTCTCAAGTAACATTGGTTTATAGGCAAGCACGGTGATGACGTCGTTGATGAGCTTAGCGCCACGAAAGGCAGTGATAGCAGAAACTGGACTAGAAGTTGACCTAGATGAGGTTGCGATAAACACGGTTGTTTCGGTTAAAGCTGGAGAAAGTATACCGATCGATGGAGTTGTGGTTGATGGAAGCTGTGATGTGGATGAGAAAACATTGACAGGAGAATCATTCCCTGTCTCTAAGCAAACAGACTCAAATGTTTTGGCTGCAACCATAAATCTTAATGGTTATATAAAAGTGAAAACAACAGCTCTAGCACAAGACAGTGTGGTTGCGAAAATGACTAAGCTCGTGGAAGAAGCACAGAAAAGCCAAACTAAAACTCAAAGGTTTATAGACAAATGTTCTCGTTACTACACTCCAGGTTAGGAATCATATACTACAATCTGATGTGATTAAGAGAGGACAATGAAGTTTTGATCCGATTTTTTCGTTTCGTTGTTTCATTCAGCTGTTGTCGTGTTAGCAGCGTGTTTTGCTGTCATTCCGGCTTTGTTAAAGGTTCATAATCTCAGCCATTGGTTTCACTTAGCACTTGTAGTGTTAGTAAGTGGTTGTCCATGTGGTCTTATCCTATCCACACCTGTTGCTACATTTTGTGCTTTAACTAAAGCAGCTACGTCGGGGTTTCTGATCAAAACCGGTGATTGTTTAGAAACACTGGCAAAGATCAAGATTGCTGCTTTTGACAAAACAGGAACTATTACCAAGGCTGAGTTCATGGTCTCTGATTTTAAGTCTCTTTCTCATAATATCAGTCTGCACAATTTGCTTTCCTGGTAAGTATGTATGCTTAGACTTCTAGACCTATGTGATGCAATTGATGCTTAGACTTTTGAGAGTTTTTATAGGGTTTCGAGCATTGAGAGCAAGTCAAGTCATCCGATGGCAGCGGCGCTTATTGACTACGCGAGATCAAACTCTGTTGAGCCGAAGCCTGATATCGTCGAGAACTTTAAGAACTTTCCTGGAGAAGGAGTTTATGGGAGAATAGACAGTCAAGATATCTACATTGGTAACAAAAGAATCGCACGAAGAGCTAGATGCTTAACAGGTCTCAGAGCTTTGGAATTGAACTTACATTTGTTTTTTTGTTTTGTTCTGCATCTATCTAACCTTTGCAAGATCTCTTGTCTGTGTGTGCTACATGAAGTTCCGGATATCGATGCTAATATGAAGCGGGGTAAGACCATTGGTTACATATACATTGGAGAAGAACTGACCGGAAGTTTCAACCTTTTGGACGGTTGTCGATATGGGGTTGTTCAAGCTCTCAAGGAGCTTAAGTCCTTAGGCATTACAACTGCAATGCTCACTGGTGATAACCGAGATGCGGCCATGTTTACTCAAGAACAGGTGAAGCAGATTCATTCTCTAATCATTCCGTTGTCTAATTTTTATGAGTCATGTAAATCAAAAACGTTATAACTTTCACAGCTAGGGAATGGTTTGGATATTGTTCACACTGAACTTCTTCCACAAGACAAAGCAAGAATAATCGATGAGTTCAAGAGTCAAGGGCCTACAATGATGGTAGGAGACGGGCTTAACGATGCACCGGCCTTAGCTAAAGCAGACATTGGCATATCCATGGGGATATCAGGGTCAGCACTTGCAACAGAGACAGGAGATATCATTCTTATGTCGAATGACATAAGGAAGATCCCGAAAGGGATGAGACTAGCGAGGAGAAGTCACAGGAAAGTGATTGAGAATGTGGTTTTGTCGGTGAGCATAAAAGGAGCAATCATGGTGCTTGCTTTTGCTGGTTATCCTTTGGTTTGGGCAGCTGTTCTTGCAGATGCAGGAACATGTTTGCTTGTGATACTTAATAGTATGATGCTTCTACGCGACGATAATGAAGCCGCGCCTACATGTTACCGTGCTTCTTCTTCTTCTTCGCCGGTGAAGCTTGAAGAGGATGAAGAAGAGGATCTAGAGGTGGGATTGTTGCAGAGTAGTGAGGAAACAAGTAAAAAGAGTTGTTGTTCTGGTTGTTGTAATGGCCCCAAGGACAATCAGCAAAAGTTAAAACCTTCTTCGGATTTAGAGGATTCTATGTAGACTCTATTCGAACCGGATATGTCACGGGTCTGATTTTAGAGGGTTCTATTCTATCATCTATGAATACTGTAGAAAAGCAAAAGGCAAAGCATATAAGTGTATTTTCATGTGGTAACCAAGAATTATACTCAAACTAAAATTTGTTCGCGCTGTGTGCGAGTGTTTCTTTTACAGTTTTATTATATTTATTGACAAATATTTTGATAAATAAATGATTTTTTAAAACTAAAAATGCTAATTTGCTTGAAAAGAAATAGTTTTTTTCTCTTATATAAACTGCATGAACATAAAAATATGAAGTGATTATTAACCATTTTTGAATATTGATGATCACTATTTAAAAGTGTATATGTTTGATTACTATTGGCCTGTTCGTTTTTCAGACGCTGGCGGCTGCGGCTGCGTCCTGCGGTCAGACGCTGCGACCATATGCTGCTTTTGTTGTTCGTTTGGCTGCCGCGCGGCTGGTCGCAGCGTTTGGTCGCGGGTCTGTTCGTTACACAAACGCTGCGGTAGATTTTTATGTAATTTTTTTTTTTTTTTTTTGTAAATTTATACATTATAAAACAAAAATTATTGTTTTGATGCAATGGATTTATACATTATAATTTTATTTTATTTTTATAAATTTATACATTATAAAGCAAAAAGTTACATTTGGATTGCGTCATTATATTTACAGTGTCGATAAGTTGTCATCCGAGGACAAAGTCGATGTGCAAGACTCCATTTTTTTTTGGGTTAATGAAGTTAAATGACATATTTTATAGTTGTCTGCTTGGTTCACATAAAGGTTGTTCGAAGTGGAATTGGTGGAGTCAAAATACGCATTTCAGTTACCTGAATGAAAGTGGTCGATCCACACTAAGTTTTTAAAGGTACAAAAAGGCTTACAATAATGCACCTTGGCAGAAATGATATGGTCTGGTTTTACAAAAATTACATAGATAAGAACATAAAATTAACAAGCATATATGCCAAAGATCCTATAGCATTCAACAGGCTAAACTCCAAGAAGAAGTCAATACCTGCTCAAAAGAAACAAACCCAGGAATATATCATCAGTTCATGCTAAATTGATAATGGAGCTCATATCAAATGGGTTTGGACAAGATCAAATCAAATGCAAGAAAAGGGTTCCACAATGATGAAAATGATCGTATCATTCTAATATACAACAAATTTGGCTAATATAAAACAAATCTGTATCATTCTATCTAATCATCAACAAGTTTTTGACTTTCCATCATCAAAGCACCAAACTTGCAAGTCAACTTGTAAAATCCCAATTAGCTTATACCATAAGAGATCTAGGGTACGTAAGATTAACCAATACAAAACAAAGATTAGTAAATGCAACAAGATCTCAAAAGGGCCAAAAACGATTCAAAAAATTAGGTGAATTTAGTTTACCAGAAAGTGGAAGAGGGCTAAAGATTAATGAAACTCACTGGAAGATGAACTCACTATTGTCCTTTAAGCTACTTTCCATGGGAGGTGACTTCAATATCTCTGTAAATAAACATGAAAAACATCAACATGGTTTTAATGTAAGATCAATTTCATAGAAACCCAATTTCGATTAGCTCAAATTGGAAACGCAAACATATGAATCAAGGTCTATCAAAGCTTAGACTAGATCAAGGTCTATCCCAGACTAAAGCGACTTACGATTCTTAACCATGACTGAAAGTGCTCAGAGATGTAGAGAAATCAGAAAGCACAAGAGAGATGAGATCTTAAGAAGCAAACTTACCCTTTGTTTGATTCTCGAATTGGAATATTGTTTCTGAAAGAAGAAGAAGAAGATGGAGAAATTTATCAGACTTGAAGAAGATGGACTTGAAGAGGATCGGCGTCGGAGACTTGAGAAGATGAAAGAAGTATCGAAGTCTGATTCAAATTAGGGTAATGGCAATGTTTTGTAATTCACAAATAAACAGAGGGATAATTTTGTCTTTTACATATTCAAACGCAACAATTTTAGACGCACCGCTACATTTCTCCAGCGGCCAGAATTTTAAGTCGCAGAACGCTGCGTTTGGACGCAGGAACCTGCGGGAGGGAAACAAACATAAACTGATCGCATACCGCAGCCGCAGCCGCTAGCGGCTAACAAACGAACAGGCCTATAACTTTTGCTTTGTAATGTTGATAATATGAAACTAGAGACTATTGGTTGAGTAGAAAGTTTAATTATTTAAAATTAGAAATTCAAAGTACTTTTAAGCTTAAAAATGCATTTGTTTGTCAAACATTTGAAATTCCTCTCGTATTGTTTATTAACTAAAATTACATCATATGATGTATATTATATCATTTACTTAATAATTTAGCATTTTTATTCTCTCCTCATGTTATAGTTACATTTAAATTATCTTTTTAGGTTAAAACAAAATCGTAAAACAAAATAATATTTCAATTTTTTAAGCATATATTATTTTTTATAAACATTTATAATTTGTTTCTTAAAAAATAGTTTCTCTTATTCTCTTTTGCACTTTATTTAGGGAGGATTGGTTTAATATTCCAAAATTTTTGTAAAATTTGAAAACTAACCTTTGTTATAAAAAAAATTGGAAACTAACTTTTTGTTGACTAAAAGAATAAAATATTTTGATAATTTAAAGATTCTTTTAAAGTATTTTTGAAATTAATTTAATTTAGGATAAATATGCATGACATTTAAACATTTAAAAATATATCCTAAATCGCAAATGGCCAAACCCAAACCCTACCCCTAAAAACTATACTCTAATTTGGGAATAATTAACCCAAACCCAAAAATTTGAACGACAAATTCAATAAAATTATATTTTGTATTTGTAGTATTTTTATAACTATTTGAAAAATATATATCTTTTAGATTTTTATCATAAAAACTTTGATTTTGATTAAGACATTTTTCGTTTTAAAATACTATTTTAATATAGAAAATGTTATTTTTCTAAGCTTTTAAAAGAGGGGTTAGTTTTCAAATCAAAAAATATTTTGAGAATATTTTTACAAATTTCTTCCTTTGTTTATGTACAATTGGATAATTGCCTTTTCGATATATCATTTGAAGATATTCTTTTACTATGACTTTTGATGACTTTTATTTAAATTAAAAACTTAATTGTTTAAAATTAAAAATACAAAATGTTACAAATGTATATATTATGTGACACATCAAACTTTGAACTTTCATCTCGTATTGTCCCCAATATATTATTTGCACTAACATCATTGATATATTATATCAAAAATTTAATAGTTTAGAAATTTTATTTTCTCCTCCTCCTATAGTTACATTCAAATTTTTCCTAAAATCATAAAACACAACAATATTTAATTTTTAATGTTATATTATTTTTGGTGTAAAATTGCAATAGTTGTCTTCTTCTCTTATTTTAACTTTATATATGCATAATTGCAATAATTCTCTTAAGTTACTAAATTTAATTTACTTTCTTTTTATTTGATGTAAAACTTATAAACTTATATTTTGGTTGATGAATTTGGTTGTAGGACATGTTTAATATTTGATAATATATGCGATACAACTTAATTAAATATTTATATTGTGATATATATTAGTATAACCGAAATTGTTTAATTTGTTATTATTTTAGTAAACTATATTCATATAAGTTTTGAGGTTTCATAACTTTTCAATTTCTTTTCATAATGTTACAGCCAAAATATTAAATGTGAAATTATAAAATAATAATTAAAATATAATAATATATATTTGGAAAATGATGTGGATGGATGAAAAGAGAGGAAAGGTTATATAGATTAGAAAACTAACCAAAGTACGTTTCCAGAGAAATCCTAAAACTTTTAGTATATTTTCCGAATTATAATATGATTCTTTTGTTTCTATTTAATTAGCTCAAGTATATTAAAAAAAAAAACTCAAGTAAATTTCAAGATAGATCTTCTTTGTTATGCTATATACTCTATCTGTTTCAAAATATAAGTTGTTTTACCTAAAAGCACAAAGATTAAGAAACTACTTTTTCTTATAAAAAATATTATTTAATATACATAATAAACATAATTTAATCAAACCTAAAAAAGACTACATAATATTATTGGGCACACAATATTCAATAAAGATGAAAAGTACCTAGGATTCTCAAAACAACTTTTATTTTGAAACACAAAAAAACACCTAAAACAACTTATATTTTGGAATGGAGGGAGTATATTTTATAATTGTTTAAATTATTTTGCATTGATAATGCTTCTGAAATCGCACATGTACTCATTAATACTACCCCAAGAACATGTGAGAGTAAAAGAGACGTGTGCAGAGTGTTGTTGTAAGCTTGAAATAACTTATGGAATTATATTTAGGAGAATCAAAATATATGTGAGTTTTCCTTTTATATATATAGAATAGGGTTTTAGAGTTATGTTTCTCTATATAAGGAGGTGCTAAGTTGTGGCACAACTTATGAGTTTGTGAGATTAAAAACCTAAGGTTTTGAGTGATTTTCCTTAAGATAATAAGAGAGGTATTCTTATTAATCATTGGTGTTCTTAATATTGAGGTTCTATATTTGGTATCAGAGCCAAAGGAAGCTTTAAAACTTTCAACAAGGTGTGTTGAGAGTAATCGTGTGCGCTATGACTAAGGAGAAGAAAGAAGTTATGGAGATCAACCCCAAAGAAACCGGATCCTCTTCGATACGGTGTCCTATGCTCACCAACGCGAACTATACGGTGTGGTCCATGCGAATGAAGATTGCTCTTAAGGTTCATAAGGTCTGGGAGACTATCGAACCCGGAATCAAAGACGGAGACAAAAATAACATGGCAATTGCTTTGTTATTCCAATCCATACCCGAGGCCTTGATTCTACAAGTCGGTGACCTTGACACCTCGAAAGCAATATGGGACGCGATAAAGACAAGGCATGTTGGAGCTAAGAGGGTAAGAGAGGCTAGATTACAAACCCTAATGGCAGATTTCGATAGACTAAAGATGAAGGAAGCAGAGACAATCGACATGTTCGTCGGCAAACTTTCGGAAATCTCTTCCAACTCTGCAGCTCTTGGAGAAACTATTGATGAATCTAAGCTAGTGAAGAAGTTTCTCAATAGTCTACCGCGGAAAAGATACATACATATCATCGCAGCTCTCGAACAAGTCCTTGATCTTAACAATAAGAGTTTTGAAGATATTGTAGGAAGATTAAAAGCCTATGAAGAAAGAATTGGTGAAGAAGAAGAAGAGAAACATGATAAATCAGAACAAGCTCATGTATTCTAACATGGATACATCACAACCGTATCAAGGAAATTATGGTAGTAATAGAGGAAGAGGACGAGGGGGTCGATCTTCTTGGAGAGGATGAGGTCGCGGAAGATATGGAGGTTTTCAAGGTGGAAATTTCAGACAAAACCAAGATAAAGAGTATTTATCCAGAATCACATGCTTCTGATGTGATAAACAAGGACATTTCGCTTCTGAGTGTCCCGATAGGTTACTCAAACTGCAGGAAACGATGGAGAAGAGAGATAATGAGAGTACTCAAGAAGTTGATGAGTTGATGATGCATGAAGTTGTGTTTCTTAATGAAAAAGGTGAATCCGAGAGTCTTTGAAGCTGAGCTAGACATGAGTAATGTGTGGTATTTAGACAACGGGGCTAGTAATCATATGACTGGAAATCGTGGCTTCTTCTTGAACCTTGATGAGAAAGTTACAGGAAAGGTGAGGTTTGGGGATGATTCGCGTATTGATATCAAAGGAAAAGGTTCCATATGATTTGTAGTCAACAATGGTGAACGGAAGATACTACATAACATCTATTTTATTCCAAATCTGAAGAGTAACATCATCAGTCTGGGTCAAGCCACAGAAGCAGGGTGTGAAGTACGAATGAAGGAGAATCTTCTCAAGTTGTTTGATCGAAATATTCAACTACTTGTAGAAACCACTAGGTCGAAGAATCGGTTATACAAGGTGATTATGGATGTTGATGATATCGAATGCTTACATTTAAAGGAAATCAGCGAGTCAAGTAAGTGGCATGCTAGGTTGGGACATGTCAACCTTGAAACCATGAAGATGATGATCAACAAAGGTCTTGTGATGGGCATACCAAAACTAGTTGTTGGTAAAGAGACATGTGTGTCTTGTCTACTCGGAAAACATACTCGACAATCGTTTCCTCAAGCAACCTCATATCGTGCGTCTCAAGTGCTTGAGCTAATCCACGGTGATCTTTGTGGACCCATCACGCCAACTACACCAGCACAAAAACGGTATGTGTTTGTTATTATCGATGATTACTCGCGCTATATGTGGACGATTCTCTTACGGAAGAAAAGTGAAGCCTTTGATAAGTTTAAAAGTTTCAAGATCATAGTAGAAAAGGAGACAATAGCCACGATTAGAACGTTTCGTACGGATAAAGGTGGAGAGTTTACATCGTTTGAATTTCAAGAGTTTTGCGAAAAACACGGGATCCATAGACAGTTGACTGCACCATATTCTCCTCAGGAAAACGGAGTAGTTGAGCGAAGAAATAGAACGCTACTTGAGATGACAAGAAGTCTTTTAAAACACATGAGATGTCCAACCTATCTATGGGGAGAAGCTGTAAGAAACGCTACCTACTTGATCAATAGGATAACGACAATATTGCTCAAAGAACAAACGCCGTATGAACTCTTCAAAGGCAAGAAGCCAAACCTCGATCATCTTCGCGTATTTGGTTGCATAAGTTATGCAAGAACAGAGGTTATTGGTATAAAGAAGTTAGATGATAGATCAAGGATGTTGGTGCATCTGGAACAGAGCCCGGGTCAATGGCTTATCGACTTTTGGATCCAAGTAATAAGAAGATTGTTATCAGCAGGGATGTGGTCTTTGATGAAGATAAAATTTGGAAGTGGAATGATTTAAGAGAAGAAAATGATAAAGAAGAAGGAACTTTTGCATTAAGTTTTGGAGAGTTTGGGAACAGGAGAATATGAAGAAATCTTGAGATCGAAGAGATTGAAGAAAGTGAAGAACCAGAGGAGAATGGAGAAGAACGTAATCGTGAAAATGAGGAACATGGTGTCGATCGACACCATGATGGTGTCGCTCAACACCAAGAGGATTTCAGTGTCGCTCGATAAGGAGAACCCGTCGCTCGACATGACGAGTCTAATTGTGACGAGGACCATGAGCAAGCTCAGCCGGTCGATCAAATTTCAACAAGACCTCGTCGTAGACCTGCTTACCTAAGTGATTATGTTTGTCTTGCTGAGATTGAAGGAGAACACCTCTTGCTTGTGATCAATGAAGAGCCATGGGATTTGAATGAAGCTAAGGATTCAAAATACTCAATAATGGCGTGTGAAGATGAGACGCGTTCAATCATCAAGAACGACACATGGGAGTTAGTTGATCTACCAGCTGAAGCCAAAGCTATAGGGCTTAAATGGGTTTTCAAGATAAAATGCAATTGCGATGGAAGCATCAACAAGTACAAAGCAAGAGTCGTTGCAAAGGGATACGTACAAAGACATGGTATTGACTTCGATGAGGTAGTTGCTCATGTGGCATGTATTGAGACAATCCGTTTCATCATCTCTCTTGTTGCTTCAAATGATTGGGAAGTACATCATCTTTATGTAAAGACTGCTTTCTTGCATGGTGAGTTAAAGGAAGTTGTATACGTTACTCAACCAGAAGGCTTTGAGATCAAAGGAAGTGAGAACAAGGTATACAAGTTAAAGAAAGCACTTTATGATTTAAAGCAAGCACCAAGAGCGTGGAATGATAAGTTGAACAAGATTCTTAAGGAGTTGAATTTCAGTAAGTAATCTAAAGAACATTCGCTCTATCGAAAGGAAGAAAAGGGAAAGCTCCTTATTGTTGCTATCTACGTGGATGATCTCTTGATTACGGGAGCTAGTTTGAAGATGATAACCGATTTTAAGGAAGAAATGGCGACGAAGTTTGAGATGAGTGATCTTGGGAAGCTAATATATTATCTGGGTATCGAGGTGCATCAACACAAAGACGGTATAACACTTACACTGGAGACATATGCATCTAAAATCCTGGAATAAGCTAGAATGAATGAGTGTAATGCATCTCAAGTTCCAATGGATCAAAGTGTGAAGTTGTCAAAAAATACAAAAGAAGGTCGTATTAATGAAACTGATTATAGACAAAGCATCGGGTGTCTTCGATATCTTCTTCACACTAGGCCGGATCTCTCTTATAGTGTAGGCATACTTAGCCGGTATATGGAGGAGCCAAAGGAGTCTCATGGAGCAGCGTTGAAACAAGTGCTACGGTATCTATGAGGAACGTTATCTCACGGTCTTATGTTTAAGCGATCGAATGGCGTAGGATTGGTAGGCTATAGTGATAGTACTCACAATGTGGATCAGGATGATGGAAATAGCACAACAGGACATGTGTTTTATTTTAATGAATGTCCTATCACTTGGTGCTCACAGAAACAAGAAACCGAAGCATTATCGTCATGCGAAGCAAAGTTTATGGCAGCTACTGAAGCAGCAAAGCAAGCAATTTGGCTTCAGGAACTTTTTGCTGAACTTATCAGAAGAGAGTGTGAGAGGGTGACAATTCGGGTTGATAACAAATCGGCAATCACACTCACCAAGAATCCGGTTTTCATGGACGTAGCAAACATATACATAGGAGGTATCATTTTATTCGAGAATGTGTTGCGAATGGTCAAGTGGAGGTTGAACATGTTCCAGGAAACGAGCAAAAGGCGGATATTTTGACGAAAGCTCTTGGGAGAATTAAGTTCAAGGAAATGAAGAGTCTTATTGGAGTTGAAGATGTGAAGAAGGAAGAATTCAAGCTTAAGGGGGAGAATGTTATTGTAAGCTTGAAATACCTTATGGAATTATATTTAGGAGAATCTAAATATATGTGAGTTTTCCTTATATATAGAATAGGGTTTCAGAGTTATGTTTCCCTATATAAGGAGGTGCTAAGTTGTGACACAACTTATGAGTTTGTGAGATTAAGAACTTAAAGTTTTGAGTGATTTTCCTTAAGATAATAAGAAAGGTATTCTTATTAATCATTGGTGTTCTTAATATTGAGGTTCTATACAGAGATATTTTTTTTTTCCGCTAAATGTAAGTGTGCAGAGATGGTTCCCACTCTGATCAGTAAGTGAATCCGAGCCATTCAATCCATTTTTGGTTTCATTCTTAAACAATTACCAAATGAAAATTACTAAATGGAATGAAATTACAAAATACTAAAAGGCAAATGACACACAAAGATAGGAAAATGCAATAAATAAAGACACCTACCAAGATACACTACATGGAATTTACTTTTTGAGTATTTGCATCCGTAAGCAATGAAACATAATATATTTAGGTAAATGGAAAGAGATGTTTTTTGCTAGTGGAGAGAGTGAAAAAAACCATACAATCGGACTAATATAACCCTGTGCGATTCGGATGCAAGTACTCATACACGGGCCCACTAAATAAATCACCACTCCAAACATGATCCATTCTTCTCCTCTCAATCTCCATCCTCTCAATCATTTATTATAAAGAAATAAAAAGAATCGTATTATTTCTCTCAGTACCAAAATCTATAGATTTTGGGTTTTAAATTCACGTTACATGTACACAACTATTATTTTATGTGCGTATCCAAATGTTATCATTGTAAGACATTTTTTTTACGTTTGCATTCTACAATGGTGCATAGTAGTTTACGTTTTAGGATGCCTATACAATTTTTATAATTGCCTATCAATTTTTAAGATATGAATGAAAACAGAAACTTGTTGATATGTACTTAACTTGACAACTAAATTAAAAAAAAAAAAAAAAAACTTGACAACTAAATTATTAGATGTCACTGTCGATACAATTATATTTATCAGTGTATGAGATGAATATGAAAATATACCTCTAATTTTCTACCTAACGAGATAACTAAATTGTTAGATGTTATTTTTCATAATAATGTTAGTTTTCATAGCAATTAACGCCATTAATGTATTCGCCCAAATACACCTACCACGAGTAATTAATCTCATTAATGTATTTGCATGTGTTTAATACTCTGTCAGTGTCTTGCTTACGTCATTCCATCTGTAACATCCGGAAACCAAAATGGTGGTTTAACAACACTACTGTCGATCGACACTAGTGTTGTTGAACTGGTTTAGGTTCGATGTTAATTACTGTTTGAGGCGGTTTAGGTTTTGTAAAGCTCTAGACCTGATTATATATCGTGAGCAGTCATGTTTTTAGAGGAAATGAGGCAGAAATCAATAGAAAAGAGAGAGTTTTGAGAATCTTTAGTGTTTGAGAGTTTTAGAACCATAAGAAGTGTTATTCGCAAGGTTTGAGAGTGTAGAATCAATTGTGAGACGAGTCTTTGGTTCAGGAGGATTCTGTCTTGGTTTCGTTGTGTTCTTCGCTGTCTCGAACCCTTTTTGATTCTAGGCTAAGGTGAGTGTGCAACCGTAGGCTCGTATATGCTAAAAACGATTAACGATTGATTTAGGTGTTCACATTATGAAATCGTTGTTGATTGTGTTGTTCCTTGTGATGAAATCGTGGTAGATTGTTTTTTAATCGTTGATGAATCGTTTGTTCGTGATTATGGCTTGGTTAATGTCCTCTGTGTTGTTCTGCAAACAGAATGTCGATTGACACCTTGTGGTGTATCGATCGACACCTATGTTCATCAAGCGTTGATCGATATCGTGCGATGTGTCGATCGACACCCTTGTTATTTCTCAGTTTAAATTTTTAAGTAATTATAGTTGGTGTTTGGTATATGCGTACTTAGCTTGTAGACGGGAGGACTGTCTCACTAAGTAATTAATACGCAACTCTTATTTCTATGTGTTGCAGGTAAAAGAAATGTGTGATCGCGGAATCAAGGCCGATGAAGAGGATGATAGGGCTATTGTTATTGTTTAGTTCTAGTGAATCTGGTGTTTAGGTTGCTAGAGTTTTTATGGAATTGGTTACTGGAATTAAATTGTTGGATATGATATTTGGTTACTGGATTAATTATTTTATTGGATTATTTTTTGAGAACTTACGCAATTGTTGAAATAGCCGTAGAGGGTTAGTATTTATAGGAATATTAACTCGGGTTATTTAATAATAAAAAAATGTTTGTTCTGTCATTTTGGTATCAAAGCATCTACGGTTTTAGGACAGTAGATTAGGATGAATTGAGACTATGTATTTAATTGTTTATGAGTGTTTAGACAATTATTAGTCTTAGATCATCCTCTTCGGCCTTTAAAGAGATTCCACGGTAAGTTGTATTTTGATTGTTTGTGACTTTTGGTGGCTCATGTATCCTGTTCTGTGTGAGTGCAGAGATATGGATACCCGAGTGAAGGGTCGTAGTAGATGAGGTAGAGGCCGAGGTCGTGGTCGTGGGCCAGTGATTGAGTCGTCTTGTAGTGTGGTGCCGAGTGCAACGCAGGAATCCCAGGCGCATCATATGGGATCCAGGTTTGAGACCTGTGTGAGTACCAGTGTGGGTACTATGGGTGCCGGGAGAGGTGTCGGGCTAGATGGTAGAGGGATGGGCCCAAGTGTGGGTGTCGTTCCAGCTCTGGATTATTTGGATAATCTTGAGGGGATGATGACTTAGCTGTTGGGGCAGTTTCCAGCAATGGTTCTGGGGCAGTCTCCAGCAGTGCCTCTGGTGGTTGAGGCGCAGCCGAGGGCTGCAGCGGTTGAGCAGCCGAGAGTTGTAACAGCGGTTTAGCTGTTAGGGAGAGGGTTCAGTGTGTTAGTATGACACCGAGTTCAGCAGACTTATGGTTCATGCTGGCTGTAGCATAGAGGATGAGCAGACCCTGGTGCAGAGGTTCTTGCAGGGGCTTCGTCTGAGCATTAAGACGCAGTGTATAGGTTCCAGTTAAGCCTCAAGGGCGGAGCTGGTGGAGCTTGCTGCTCTATTAAGGAGGATTAGTGTGAGTAGGCGGGGACAATGATTATTCCGTCTGTGGTTGCTCTTGCTGTTTAGCCGAGGCGTAGCATGGGAGTTGTGCTCTGGCAAAGGTGGTAGGCCTGTGCAGGGTGAGAAGAGGAAGTGGAAAGCACTTCTAAGGTGAGTTCGGGGACTCATGCTTGCTAAAAATGTGAAGCACTGAGCACTAGGTTGCAAATTGTTTTTAGGCGTCGAGGGAGGGTAAGGTTTGCTTCATGTGTAGAGAGACGGGGCAGATCCGGCCGATATATCTACAGTTATAGGAGATGGCGGTTACAGCAGTTCAACCTTTAGCAGTGCAGCCAATGGCTCAGATTGGTGGAGCACCGAGCCTGTATACGCCGGGAGAAACAAGCCAGCAGAATGCCGGGCCGATCATAGGTAAATTTCATATTTCGGACTTTTAAATTTTTATGTGTAAAATTAGATTGTTTTTTCTGCTATTTGTTACAATTGAAATATTAGGCTTCATTAGCACATGAGGTTTGTGCAAGGACCTTATTAGTCGGAGGCTTTGAGTCTCATGTATTTTTTGATTCAGGAGCATCTACTTAATTCATTACTTTGGAGTGTGCCGAAAGCAACTACGAAGCGATGCTTGTAAGCCAGTGAGTATGATCAAGGTGGCTAGAGGAGGTTTCCTAGCTACGCTTGTTCGAGCGAGAGGCATCGATGTGAAGATCGCGGGAGAATTTATGCCGGCAGACTTAGTGAATAGTCATGTGGAGATGTATGATGTTATTTTGGGGATGGACTAGTTGGAGCGTTACCGGGTTCATCTGGATTGCCATTGAGGCCCCGTTGTGTTTAAGAGCGAGGGATCGAGGTTGGTTTATCAGGGAGTGAGACCGACTTGAGAAAGTCTTATGATTTTTGTGGTTTAGTCAATGCAGATGATTGAGTGGGGATGCAAGGCGTATTTGGCGACGATTTCAGTGCCAGAGTCTATTGGTGAGGTTGCTATTAGAGATATTTAGGTTATTCGGGATTTCAAGGATATTTTTTTGGTCGCTGAAGGGATTACCGCCGTCTCGTTCTGATCCTTTCATCGTTGAGCTAGAGCTCGGGACAGTGCCTATATCTAAGACATCTTACAGGATGGCTCCAGCAGAGTTGGCTAAGTTGAAGAAACAACTCGTGGATTTGGCGAGTAAGAGGTTTAGTCGTCCAAGTACTTCACCGTGGGGAGAGCCGGTAGAAGAAGGATAAGAGTTTCCGATTATGCATCAATTACCGAAGATTTAACCGGGTCACTATGAAGAATAAGTACCCTCTCCTGAGGATTGATGAGTTATTGGATCATTTGAGGGGGGCTACTTAGTTTTCCAAGATTTACTTGGCGTCGAGATACCATCAGAGTCCAATAATTGAGGTGGATGTTTGGAAGATAGCTTTTTGGACGAAATATGGACATTTTGAATTTATGGTTAAGCCTTTTGGATTGACGAATAGGCCATCAACATTCATGAGGTTGATGAACAGCATATTTCTGTAGTATCTAGATGTCTTTGTGATTATCTTCATCGACGATATTTTGGTTTATTCGAGGAGTCCTGAGGAGATCAAGGTGCACTTGAGGTTAGTTCTGGAGAAGTTTCGGAGCATAAGCTTTTTGTGAAGTTGAGTAAGTGCAGTTTTTGGCAGAGAGATATGAGTTTTTTTGGCCATATTTTTTCTGCATATGGAGTTTCTGTGGATCCGGCTAAGATAGAGATTATCAGAGATTAGCCTAGACCGTCTAATGCTACGGAGATCAGGAGTTTCCTAGATTTGGCAGTTTATTATCGAACATTCGTCAAGGGCTTTGCGAGTATGGCGCAGTCAATGACGAAGTTGATTGGGAAAGATGTCTCGTTTGTTTGGTCTCAGGAGTGCGAGGACAACTTTGTGAGGCTGAAGGAGATGTTGATGCGTACACCGGTGTTGGTATTGCCTAAGCTGGGTAAGCCATATGCAGTGTACACCGATGCTTCTGGGATTTGTTTAGGATGTATGTTGATACAGAAGGGCAGGGTGATTGCTTATGCCTCAAAGCAGTTGAGAGGTGCATAACGCAATTATCCTACTCACGATCTGGAGTTGGAAGCTCTAGTGTTTGCTCAGAAGATTTGGAGATCGTATCTTTATGGTGGGAAAGTTCAGATTTTCACGGATCATAATAATTTGCAACATTTTTTCACTCAGCCATTGCAGAATGTGAGGCAGAGGTGTTGGGATGAGTTGCTGGCAGATTACAATCTAGATATTGTTTACCATCCTCGTATGGTGAACCACATGGCAGATGCTCCGATTCGTCGGAGAGTAAATTTGGCTCGGGAGTAGGATGTTGAGGCGCTAGTAAGCGAGATTAGCACCTTGTGTTTATGTGCTATTTCGGAGCCGTTGGGTTTGAAGGCAGCTGATTAGGCATATCTTCTGAGTAGGATTAGAGTTTGATTGATGAGGCGAGGGTAGATAGTTCTGAGTATCAGATGTCTTCAAATGGGATGATTCTTTTCCGATGGCGAGTTTGTGTGCCCAAGGATGAGTTGTTAAGGCAGGAGATTTTGCGGGAGACTCATACGGGCAAGTGTTTGATTCATCTGGGAGTGACTAAGATGTATCATGATCTTAATCGGTACTATCATTGAGTTGGGATGAAGAGAGATGTAGCTGACTGGGTCCCGAAGTGTAATACGTGCGAGTTAGTGAAGGTTAAGCATCAGGTTTTGGGTGGTAAGTTGCGAAGTTTGTCCATTCCGAAGTGAAAGTAAGATATAATCATGATGAATTTCATGGTAGGATTGCCTAACTCGAGGACTTACGATGCTATATGGGTGATTGTGGCTGTCTGACCAAGTCGGCACATTTTTTTGCCCTTAAGAAATTTGTGAAAGAGATTGTGAGGTTGCATTGAGTGCCAGCCAGTATTTTGTCAGATTAGGATCCCTAGTTCGCTTATGAGTTTTGGGGAGCCTTTCAGGCTGAGATGGTCACTAAGGTGCGTATGAGTACAACTTATCATCCGCAGACTGATGGTCAGTTGGAGAGGACTATTTTGACTTTAGAGGATCTGATGAGGATGTGTGTGTTGTACTGGGGTGGTAACTGGGTTGATCATCTAAGTCTAGTTGAGTTTGCGTATAACAACAACTTTTAGGCAAGGATCGTGATGGCTCCTTATGATGTATTATATGGGAGGCTATATAAGACACCATTATGCTGGACCCAAGTGGGGGATATGGGCATTTTTGTGCGAGTCTTGTTCAGGAAATGACGGAGAAGATCCGTGTTTTAAAACTAAACATGAAGGAGGCTCAAGATCTGCAAATGAGTTATGCCGATAAGAGGAGGATAGAGTTGGAGTTTGCTGTCGGAGATAGAGTGTATTTTAAGATGGCCATGTTGCGAGGCCCCAATAGATCAATTTCGGAGAATAAGCTGAGTCCAAGGTTTATGGGTCTGTTCCCGGTGGTGGAGTGAGTTAGACCGATGGTGTATCGGTTAGAGTTACCTCCGATCATGAAGGCATTTCATAAGGTATTCCATGTGTCGATGTTGAGGAAGTGCCTGCATGAGTCGGAGGAGTTGGTGACTAAGATTCCAGAAGATCTTTAGCCTAATTTCTCTGTGGTAGCGAGACATGTGAGGATTCTCGAGAAGAGAGTCAAGGTTCTGCGTCGTAAGAGGATACCGTTACTAAGAGTCTTGTGGGACTGTAGTAGTATAGAGGAGGTAACTTGGGAGCCTGAAGCAAAGATGAAGCTAAAGTTGAGGAAGTGGTTCGACAAGCAGGTCGTAGTTTGAGTTTTGCTTTTATCCTTATGGTTCGAGTTTTGGTGTTTTAGCATGTGACTAATTTGCCTTTCTGTTTTGTATTTTTCATTTCGTTGTAACGATTTATACTTTTGGAGATTCATTAGATGGAGTTCCTTATATTTCCGTGTTATAAGATGTGTGATTCTTATTTTTGTGGGTATTCCGGGTGAAGGAATATCGTCTGTGAACCACATATGGGAGTTTAATCTTAGATATTTATATGCGTTCTAGAATTTGTTACTAGTAACTTATTATTGGAGATGGTGGTTCTTTCGAGTATTTAAATGGGACGGTGGTTTCTAGTGTAAGTACAGAGAGACGGTGGTACTCTCTAGGGGACGGTGGTTTCCCTGTATACTTATTTGGGACGGTGGTTTTCAATATAAGTGATGAGAGACTAGGGTACTCTTGAGGGGACGGTGGTACTCTCTAGGGGATGTTGGTTTTCCTGTGTGCTTATTTGGAACGATGGTTTCCCGTATAATAACTAAAAGACGGTGGTCCTCTTGAGGGGACGGTGGTTTCCCTAGTTGGTTGAGCTCAAAGGATGTGTTCCTGAGAGGAAGTGTAGGTGATAATGAGTTAGAGAGTATTAAATGTCTAGGAACGTGCGTATAAATATGGGATAGAGGTGAGCCTTTGAGATTAAGTGATGATCTCTAGTGGTATCGGCCGGTTGGTCCAGGTTTTTGGTTTGTGATAGACGTTGTATACGGGATTCGAGGTCGAATCCAGAGTAGTGGATTGTAACTTCCGCAAACCAAAATGGTGATTTTGGTAAGGGGTGTCGATCGACACCAGTGTTGCTGAACCGGTTTTGGTTCGATGTTAATTGCGGTTTGAGGCAGTTTGGGTTTTGTAAAGCCCTACACCTGATTATATATCGTGAGTAGTCGTGTTTTTAGAGGAAATGAGGCAGATGTCAATAGAAAAGAGAGTTTTGAGAATCCTTGGTGTTTGAGAGTTTTAGGATCATAAGAAGTTTGAGAGCATAAAATCGATTGTGCAATGAGTCCTTGGTGTTTGAGTTTGGAATGAGGATGATTTTGTCTCGGTTTCGTCATGTTCTTCGTTGTCTTAAACCTTTTTTGATCCTAGGCTAGGGTGAGTACGTGACCGTAGGCTCATATATGCTAGAAATCGATTAACGATTGATTTAGGTGTTTACGTTATGAAATCTTGGTTGATTGTGTTGTTCTTTGTGATGAATCATGGTAGATTGTGTTTTAATCGTTGATAAATCGTTTGTTCGTTATTATGGCTTGGTTTATGTCATGTGTGTTGTTCTGCGAACAGAGTGTCGATCGACACCTTGTGGTGTATCGATCGACACCTATGTTGATCAAGCGTCGATTGACACCATGCGATGTGTCGATCGATACCCTTGTTATTTCTGCGTTTAATATTTTAAATTAATTATTGTTGATGTTTGGTATATGCGTACTTAGCCTGTAGACGGGAGGACCGTCTCACTAAGTAACTATTAATTACTTACGCAACTCTTATTTCCATGTATTGCACGTAAAAGAAATGTGTGATCGCGGAATCAAGGCTGGTGAAGAGGATGATAGGGTTATTATTATTGTTTAGTTCTAGTGAACCTGGTGTTTAGGTTACTATAGTTTTTATGGAATTTGTCGCTGGAATTAAATTGTTAGATATTATATTTGGTTATTGGATTAATTATTTTATTGGATTATTTTTTGAAAACTTTCCCAACTGTTGAAAAAGCCGTACAGGGTTAGTATTTATTGAAATATTAACTCGGGTTATTTAATTAAAAAAAATGTTGGTTGTTTCACCATCTCTTCACTATCAATTCATCACCACATGCATCACTCTATACGCGTTTCGTCATAAAAGGAAAAATCATTTTATATGTAATATGACTTTTTATTACTCGTATATGTTGGTTGCTATATTTTATTCTTTGCTCAAATCCCACCGAAATCAGGTAATATGACTAGAATCATATAAAACTTTTTTTTATTACTAGCATTTTTTTAATACCCAGCGTGCCATTTTGTTACGTTGTGATAAAAAACGTAATTACAAAAATGCCATAGCCACGTAAGCAACCACGTAGGAAATCGCTGACGTGTATTAATGAACTCAGCCGTAAAGCGCTACAGATGAGTTATGGTTACGTTGCGGCTGAATTATGGTTACGTTGCGGCTGAGTTAGAAAACGCGGCTGACTTATGAGCGATCGTCTGACTTACAAACATAAATCAACCGTTAGTTACGGCTGATTTACAGAAATATGGCAGACTTATGCGATAATGGCTGACTTACGAACATAAATCAGCCATTAGTTACGGCTGATTTACAGAAATCTGGCTGACTTATGAGATAACGGCTGACTAACGAACACAAGTTACGGCTAAGTTATACAACGGCGGGCTGATTTATGGAAAATTGTTTGAGTTTAAGATAAGAAACGACTGAGTTATGTTCTCCGGTTGGCTGACTTATGAGAGGTAGTTACGGCTAACTTAAGTAAATCAGCCGTAATTGGCTGGGTTAACAATAACTCAACCTGGTTACGGCTAACTTATTAGCGAAAGATTAATTACTAGAATAGCATTCATTTGACGACTGATTTATTTGACAATACGGCTGACTTAATATTTCCTAGCCTAATTACGGCTGATTTATTAGCGAAAGATTAATTACTGAAATACTATTCACGTTGCGGCG
This sequence comes from Draba incana, assembly GCA_963576765.1. Lineage (NCBI taxonomy): Eukaryota > Viridiplantae > Streptophyta > Magnoliopsida > Brassicales > Brassicaceae > Draba > Draba incana. Next base: position 23,421,943 of record OY755210.1, on the reverse strand, counting down.
GACTTACATTATACTTGATGGCTGATTTATTAATGGCTGAGTTATGTGTTTGTTTGGCGGCTGACTTACCGATATTCCATGTCATCAGTTCCGATTTTCCATGTCATCAGCTCTTATTTTCCATGTCATCAGCTCTTACAAGGGTTCTTCATCTACGACCTTCTTCTTATTATTCTTCATCTAACTTTTTCATTATTTTCATTCATCAGAGATCTTATGGATCCGGTAATTATTGTTTCCGCTAATTGGGTTAAGAAACACAGATATGTATTCAACACCGACGGTAGAGGGTGTAGAGTAGTGCATATAGATGAGAAAACAACACTAGACGAACTTGCGAAGATAGTACTCGATGATTACGGATTCAAGGAGTCGAGCCATCAGATTCAACTGAGCTACATGTTCTCGAATAAAGCTTTGAAAACAATGGCGCACGATACTCCACCAGTTTACCTCTCCAATACTCGACAGTTGCAAGTTTTTTTAAGCTTCATAAAAATTGAACACTTACGTCTTTGTGTGGAGATTACGGAGAATGAAATTAGTCGGGATGACGGAGCGAGACAGAATAATAAAAGTTTATTCACTTATAGCTCAGAAGTTGAATCTAGATCCGAAGATTACGATGGGAGTTATGATGCTTTCAATTTGGAGGATGAAGTAGCAGAAGATGAAGTAGACGAAGAAGATGAAGTAGGCGAAGAAAATGAAGTAGTCGAAGAAAATGAAGTAGGCGAACAAGACGAAGAAGATGATGAATTTGACAGCCGATTTGATATGTTCGACGACTCGGATGGTGAGTCATCTCAAGATGATAACTTTAGTTTATATGAAGACAAAGATTCACCGACACTACCTCCTAAGAAGAGACCTCATAACTTGTCAATGAGCGGATCCAAAGGGAATCCGGAGGTTCCAAGGTTAGATATGTCTTACCTAAACCTCTCGGTAGGGCAACGATACTAGAGTAAAGCCGATTTGGAGAAACGACTAAAACTTCTTACGGTGAGGGATCGATTTGATTTTGATGTAGACGTATCCGATTCGGAAACACTCGTTGTTAAGTGTTGGGTTGGTGGATGTCTCTGGAGAGTTTGTGCTACGACACTAGGGGATCCCCCGACATTTTATGTTCGTATTTACGATTTGGATCATACATGTTCCGTAACTGAGCGTTTCGTCGATCTCAAAAAGCAACAGCGGCTATTTTAGGAGAGTTGTACAAGGACTTTCTTGGCGACGTTGTTCCGTCAGTTTGACCTAGGAGTGTCGGAATATTTATCCAGAAGTAATTTGGTGTAAATGTAATTATTAGTACGTTGCGGCTGGCTTAATTTTAGGATGCGGCTGATTTATAGGTATATTACAACTAGTTATATTATAAATTTAACGACTGAGTTATTTTAAACTTAACGGTTGAGTTACTAGTAAGTTTCGGCTTACTTATTGTTACAATGCGGCTGACTTATTTGTATCATTTTCCATGTGGTCAGATGGATTATTGGAAATCACATAGAACGCTAAGATTTGTAAGGGAAATCGATATGGGAACTCCTGAGAGTGGGTTTGAAGACTTGCCTTCTTACTTATACAAGATAAGAAGGGCAAATCCGGGTAAAATTACGCGTCTTCAAATCTATGAGTTTGGAAGATTCATGTATGTGTTCCTTGCATTTGGTGCGAGCGTAAATGGGTTTCCTTTCATGCGCAAAGTTGTCATTGTCGACGGTACGTTTCTTAAGGGTAAATACAATGGGACACTTCTCACAGCACTAGCCCAGGATGGTAACTTTCAGATTTTCCCAATTGCCTTCGGTGTGGTTGACATTGAAAATGATGATTCGTGGCACTGGTTTTTTACGCAGCTAAAACTTGCAATTCCTGACGATGAGGGTCTTGCGATAATCTCGGATAGGCATAACTCGATAGGGAAAGCAATTGGGAATGTGTATCCGTTGGCTTCTCGGGGAATTTGCACTTATCATTTATATAAGAACATTTTGGGAACGTACAACAGAAAAGATGTTTTTCGTCAGATGAAGAAAGCGGCAAGATGTTGTAGGGTGGCTGATTTTACTGCGATATACGAGGAGATTGAAGCGATTAATCTTGAACTCCATGCCTACCTCGGAAGAGCTGATGTCCGACTGTGGGCGCGTGTTCATTTCCCGGGCGAAAGGTACAATTTGATGACTACGAACATAGCGGAATCAATGAACCATGCACTGTCAAATGCTAGAAGTCTTAACATTGTTCGACTATTAGAATCGATACGGGTTATGATGACCAGTTAGTTTGTTGAACGGAGAGAGGATGCTAGATCGCAGCTAACCACGCTTTCGCGTGGTGTCGAGAAACAACTACATGTAAGTCAGTCGTAACATTTCATAAGTCAGCTGTAACATTGCATAAGTCAGCCGTAACATTTCATAAATCAGCCGTAAACAAATAGGTTGCATTAGTCAGACGTAACATTGCATAAGTCAGCCGTAACATTGCATAAGTCAGCTGTAATATTGCATAAGTCAGCCGTAACATTGCATAAGTCAGCCGTAACATTTCATAAGTCAACCATAACATTTTTTTATTCTGTATTTATAATAGGGTCGTGTTACTGCCGCCAGACTTATGACGGCACAAAGGATTGATGATTATCACACTGAAGTTATATATGGATCTTCTGGGGATTCTTTGCATGTTGTGAATTTGGACGGAAAAACATGCACATGTCGGCGTTTCGAAAGGGAGAAATTACCATGTGTGCATGCAATCGCAGTTGCCGAGTACAAGGATAAATGTCGTATATCCTTGTGCACTCCTTACTATCACAACAATTATTTAGTAAATGCATACAATTATTTAGTAAATGCATACGCTGAGTCGATCATGCCGAAAGATTCAGCGCTCCAAGTTCCAGATAACGTAGCTAACCAACCGTGCTTTCCCCTGGTTGTTCGTCAACCACCAAGAAGGTCTAAGAAAGGTAGGATGAAATCTGCTCTAGAAGTTACACTTGAGAAGAAACGTCCTAGGAAAGAACACACATGTTCTCTTTGTAAACATGTTGGACATAATGCAAGAACTTGTCCAATGTAGAAAGTTTGTATAAATTTTTTGTTGCATTACGGCGGAGTTATGGCTTTAATTTTTTGTTGTATTACGGCTGAGTTATGGATTTTGTTTACATTACGGGTGAGTTATGGATTTTGTTTACATTACGGCTGAGTTATGGATTCATGCCCAATTTGAATTACGATTGTTTACATTTCGTCGATATTCACGCCTAATTTGATTAACGGTTCTGAAGAAACTGAATCGTAACATTGCATAAGTTAGCCGTAACATTGCATAAGTCAGCCGTAACATTTCGTAAGTCAGCCGTAACATTTCAGAATTACTTAATTTAGCCAGTCCATTATAAATCAGTCATTACAGAATTACTTAATCATTATAAATCAGCCATTACATTATAACTTAGCCAATTACATTTATAACATATTCCTACTTAGGAAGTATGGACTGCAGCATCTGCACTATCTCCTTTATGTCAGCCTTCATATCGGCGATGTCCTCCTTAAGTTCACTAATTTCGTCGGACATAGTCGTATGCCTCTCAGAGATAATCTCCAATTCTTCATCGTGAGCTTCGTCGACCCACTTAAATACGTGATTTGGCCCAGATCCCATGGCGCAACGATAAAACTTTCGTCTCGGGTTAGATTTTGTCTTAGACATTAGCACAATTGTAACCGACCCACATCCACACCTTCTAGGTATTCCCCTCCCCAAATCCATATTATTTGATAGTTAAGAACTCGATTAACAAAACAAATAGAGATTTTTGATGGATTTTGGTTTGATTGTTCACTTTGTACTCTTTAAGACATTTGAGCGCGATTTTGGGCGGCTCTTCGGCGAGTGTATAGGTCACTGCACACCTACGCTAGGTGTAGCGGCTCTTCAGCGAGTGTATAGGTCACTGTCAAATCGGCGCATTAAATACATAGATTCAGGATTTTTGGCGGGATTTTTCCCGCCCAAAATAGAAACACGAAACGTCGTGACACGGCTGAGTTATGGTATAGAAAGACGAAACGTCACGATACGCTGAGTTATGGATTCATTATTATGGTTGAGTTACAGATTTTGGGCCCCAAAATAGAAACACGAAACGTCGTGACACGGCTGAGTTATGGTATAGATAAACGAAACGTCACGATACGGCTGACTTATGGATTCATTATTATGGCTGAGTTACAGAGAGAGGATGCTAGATCGCAGCTAACCACGCTTAAAGACATTGAAGTTTAACTGTGTTATCTAGTTGTTCACTTTGTACTCTTTAAGACATTGCATTATAAATCAGTCTTATCAGTATTATCTTATCTATATAAATCAGCCATCATACATTCATAAATCAGCCATCATATATTCTTAAATCAGCCAAACCACAAATTTTTGATTCATTACTTAATCATTATAAATTAGCCATTACATTATAACCCAGCCAATTACATTTATAACCTATTCCTACTTAGAACGCATATAAATCAGCCATTACATTATAACCCTAAATCTCTGTATCATCATCATCATCATCAATGTCATCATCATCAATGTCATCAATGTCATCATTCCACCATTGAATCTCTGTTCTAGAGTTGATCCTTCTTCCGGTGTAACTTCAACCTTGTATGAGAACATGTGGGATTTAACACCATGATTGAGGGAATCATTCGCTGCAAAAGAGAAATCACCCAAATATGTGTTAGATTAAGCACACAAGGGGAATGGAAACCACACTTACATTTTTAACCTATTCCTACTTAGAACGCATATAAAACAGCCATTACATTATAACCCAGCCAATTCCTCCTTCAGTTCTTCGAGTTCTTCATGACTTCACGGCTGAGTTGAGGCAATCATTCGCTTGCAAAAGAAATCACCCAAATATGTGTTAGATTAAGCGCACAAGGGGAATGAAAACCACACTTATAACGATTTAATCTTAACAAGTTTAAAATAAAATTTTCAAAAACATTTTGAAAACCGAATACTCCAAATCACAAACCCAAAAAGAAGAACAAAGACTTTTCTGATTTTTATTTGATAATTGAATACATACAAATGAGCCATATAACAAGTATATATAGGCTCAAATGAAACTTGCAACATTTAATCCGGGTCATTTACTATTCAACGACACTGTTGGCCGGTCAACTTGCAACATTTAATCCGGTCAACTTGCAACATGTACTATTCAACATTTACTGTTGTATGTTATGGCTGAGTTATAGTATTACGATACGGCTGAGTTATGGATTTTGTTTACATTACGGCTAAGTTGTGGATTCATTATTATGGTTGAGTTATGGATTTTTGGCGAGATTTTTCCCGCCCAAAATAGAAACACGAAACGTGGTGACACGGCTGAGTTATGGTATAGAAAGACGAAACATCACGATACGGCTGAGTTATGGTTGAGACGGCTGAGTTATGGTTCAGACGGCTGAGTTATGTTTAAACCAAAAACAAAAAATGAGCTTAATTATAATTTTGATTAATACACATTCAATTGATTTATATTCATTTTATATTAATAAAATGAGCTTAATTATCATTTTGTAAGTGTTAAATCTTATATAAATGGTTTTAGGGTATGGGTGAGTTATCTAAAAGACACGGCTGAGTTATCTAAATGACACGGCTGAGTCCAAAATTTCAAACAAAATGTTTCATACATTTTCAACAAAAAACCACATACATTTTATTCTTACACGTTTCCAAAAAATTGTGCTATTACATAATCCCAGAAACAAATCTCACAAAATATAGAAGACGAAGTAATTATGTCTTTGTTAACACCATATCCATTCAAAACACAATTGCTTTTTATGAAGTCCTTCGTTACACCATTGCAACTGCAACCTCCATAAATGTAACTATCTTTGAGCTCTTTCATCCTCCGCCTTCCACCCCACCAAATTTCATCACGAACTTTTTTCCCAAGTTTCTTCATCTCCTCATTTGTCGTTGACATCATAGGCTTGAATAACGAAGACAATACTTTTAGACCTTCATCTTTCGTTGCTCCTTCTGCAATGCAAATCATTCCATATACATAACAAGCTTTTTCATTGCCTTTCTTTGCAGCTTTAGCTAAACATGCCCTACCTTTATCTCCTTCTTCATCATCTAGACAACCCACTTTTAAACCTATGTCAAAAAAGTTATACACACCTTTCCGGTATAGAGCCTCATGGTTTCCATTCCTTAAGCACGTATCCAAAAATTTGTAAAATGTTTCGTAAGTGTGAGGAAACCATGGCAGGAATGGAACGTCACGAAGTGTTACTCTTTCTACAACCCATCTTTTGTTGCAACAATCTCTGAAAGCCTTTGACACAACATTTAGATTCTCGATGTCGGTAATGGAAGAAGATCCAACAAGTGCACATATATCTTCGAGATTCTCATTTGGCAACGAGTTCAGAGACACTGTTGGTTTGCCGGAATTTTTCTTCTTCAACAGAACTATTGCTAGGATAGGCAGTACAAGAACAAACCAAAACCAGACCATTGTTCCTGCAAACTTGATAGGAAAGAAGATTCTTTTTGGAAGTTTGGAGGATATGGATGATGCTAGTGGAAGTTAAGAGGATTTGGATATTATATATATATATAAAGGACTGTTCATTGGTTTTGTAACTGTTTCTTGGTACCCATTCGAATTTGGGGAAGTGTTCATTGAATCCTTACGTGTTGTCTTCAGTTCATTGGTTTTGTAACTATTTCTTGACACCCGTTCCTAAACGACTGTTCGTTAACCCGCGACTACTACCAACTTTGTTGGAAGACGAAACGTCGCAACTTAAAATTTTACACTTAACGGCTGAGTTATAGGAACTTCACGGCTGAGTTATGGATTTAGGGTTTAGGGTTTAGGGATCATGGTTTAGGGTTTAATGTATAACATTTAAAAAGTATATGATTTATAGTCTCAACTGAATCAAATTATACACATTCAATTGAAAAAATTGTATATGGTTTATTGTATATGATTTTGGGTCTTAATTATCTATAGGTAATGTTTGAAGTACTTGTAAGACAACATATATCACAAGATCAAGTTAGATCACATTTTCGATTTCATACACATTCAGTTGTATAAATTGAAGAAACTATACACATTCAGTTGATTTATATTCATTTTATATTAATAAAATGAGCTTAATTATAATTTTGTAAGTCTTAAATCTTATATAAATGGTTTTAGGATATGACTGAGTTATCTAAATGACACGGCTGAGTTATCTAAATGACACGGCTGAGTTATCTAAACATACCATAAGTCTTCAAATTACATTTCCGATTTTAGGGTATGGTTGAGTTATCTAAACGAAATGGTTGAGTAATATAACATAAAAACCATAAGTTATACACAAAAAACATACCATTTACATTCAAATCCTAATAATAAAAAAACAAATAGAGGGTTCATAATTGGTAAATCAGTTGAACTGCGCATACATATCATGTCCTTCTTCATCAAAGATCTCTGCTGCCATCTTCACCCGTAAACCCTGAATATTTACATCGCATATCCCATCAAAAGTTACACCAACCGCTAGACACTCGATAAACTTCAGTGAATACACCCCACAATCGCCAACTTGGGTGTTTTGGGGAATGTTTTTGCCGCTTTTCCATCTGAATGCAAATTGTTTTCTGCAACCATTTTTTTTGCCAGGAATTACAGCATTTATCATTGCAAGGATCATTTGCATCAGCGGCCTAAATGCATCTACCATTTTTTGTTGACTTTCATGAGTTACTTGTCCAATGATGGGATCGTAGGCATCAATCTTCTCCTTCAGAAGATCCAAGTGAAACGCCACCCAATGATCGCCTCCAATATGAAGAACTCTGTACAAGTGATCGACATCTTCTAACCATTTTTTTATTTGTCTGAAAGTCATCAGGAATCGCACCGTTTATGAGTAACTCATTACCTGAGTCTTTGAATTTGAACATCTTTGGCTTCATCTTGAACTGATTGAAATCCTGAATCCATGATCCTAGGAACCATTGGTCCACAAAGGCAATGCGCTTGGAACAAAATGGGCAGAGATCTTCCATGGACCTTTTGATGAGGACTCTGATATACGCAGAAACATGCTGTACACATAATATTAAGTCAGCCATCGAATTATCATAACTCAGCCATTATTAAACATAACCCAGCCATCAAACAACCATAACTCAGCCATAAATAATCATAATTCAACCGTAACTTATACTTACAGTGTCAAACAACCATCCATAATCACGCTTCGGCCACTGCGCTCTTTCACTGATGAGTATTCTGTAGAAATTAACTTCCTCGTTACTACCATCTGTCAGGGGAATGTCCCTCACAATCAAACACAAGTCAATTTAGGCAAATATTGCTAATAGCTGTATAAAATAAAATAAAATGGTGTAAAAGTCCATACTCGAATGGCCTTAGATGTTGCATAAGTTTATCCAATTTATCCGGGTCAACAGGTGAGAGAGGATCATAGATTGCTGATGAAAGTTCAACATCCTTCCTCATGCACATTGTCCCTTTGTCTCCAAAAACATAAGGAAAAATTCCTGTAGGAGGAGCACTTGACTTCGCTGCTAACCCAGTTGTAGCTAATTGAACAACCTTCGCCCGATAAGTCTTAATTCTCGCTAACCTAAGCCTTTCATCTTCGTCCTCATCAGACTCCGGTAACAATTTATTTCCTTTTGCGATCGCTTCCTCGGTCACATCCTCAAGATCAGTTTCACCTCCAGTATTCCCCTTCATCTTCCCAGTAGTAGGTGGAATAATAGGTATTCTTATTACACCGTCACGTAAACCCTTTGTTTGGACCTCCTTCTTTAACTCAGCCGGCTTATTCTTCAACTCAGCTGCTGCGTTCTCTTCCTTCCTCTTTAAATCAGCCGCAGCCTTCTCTTCCTTCTTCTTTAAATCAGCCGCTGCCTTCTCTTCCTTCTTCTTAGCAGCGTTCTCCTTCCTTTTAGCAGCAGCCTCAGTCCTCTTCTTAGCAGCATTATCAACCTTCTTTTTCAAATCAGCCTCATTTTCTATTGGTTTTTACCTCTTGGAGCGGCGTCGTAAATCTGGTTGCTTAGCAGGAGACTTAGCAGGAGAAATAGAAACAAAATCTGCCAGACCACTACCAAACAAATTCTTTTTCACCTCAGGAGTACTCTTAGGAATTTCGGCCTTCAATTTCAACCCCGCAGCTTTCTCTTCGGCCTTACCAAGCTCATCAGGGGTACCCTTAGGAATTTCGGCCTTCAATTTTGGAAAATACTGCTGCGGAGTTCGACTTTCGGCCTTAGCTAGCTCATTAACCGAAGTGTTTTTTGCCCACACAACATTATCAGGGGTCTTAGATTCCGTGTTAAGGACCGTTGGACTATTAACTGACTTATGTCGTGGTAATGTTTGCGTTTTTGGGCTGGGAACATAGTTTTGGGCACTTTCCGATAAACCCAGAACTTTCAGACGCTCATCCACTGCATCATTGGCATAATCACCATTTTTTTTCTCCATATCAGCAAATTTTCGGGTTAACTCTCCAACGTTGGAATCAATGACCTCAAACTTCGACCCAAACTTCTCAAACATAGAGTCAACCTTCCGAAACATAGAGTCATGGCTCTCAAACTTACTCGCAATTTTTCCCAGCGTAGCGACTATGGTATTCAGAGCCGCCGCATCCTGGCTTAAACCTTTTCCTTTTGCATCCTCCTTCTTCTCTATATCAGTAGCTTCATTCTCTTCAGGAGCTTCACCGTCGTGTTTCTTATCTTTCTTCTGCCTCTTTTTGGGTGGCTCAGACTCAGAGTCATAAGGAACTAAAGCCAACTTGTTTTTTTTCTTCTTCTCCTTCCTCTGCACATCTCAATAATCACCTGGTACATACCTACCAGAATGTAGGTCTGTTATCAGGTTATTCAGTTGTGGGTCATCGTCTTGACCCGGCCACTGAGGAAACATGTCTTCTACAAACTCCTTTGAAACCATATGCCTCACATGCACCTACAACAGTAACTCATAACTCAGCCATCGAATAATCATAACTCAGCCGTAAAAAGAATAACCCAGCCATCAAACAAAGAATAACTCAGCCATCAAACAAACAAATCATAACTCAACCATCAAATTACCATAACTCAGCCATCACATAAATAATAACTCAGCAGTAGAATAAATAATAACGCAGCCATCAAATAAAGAATAACTCAGCCATAGAATAAATAATAACGCAGCCATCAAATAAAGAATAACTCAGCCATCAAATAAAGAATAACTCAGCCTAAAACCTTACATGACCATGGTCTTTAATCTCCTTCTTCAGGACACTCTCAAAACTTGCACGTGTCCGCGTTACATCCCATCGAAGAAGCGGAACTTCTTCCTCACCGACTAGTTTGCCAAAACACTCTCAAAAGCAACTGACAGATTCATATGACCAAGCCAATAAAGCGTAACTCATGTCGTTGATGTAGTATGTCTTTCCTACTGGATTCAACGACTTAATACTACCAACAAGAGCTTCAAATGCAGCCCGACCCTAAGGATAAGTCATCATGGCTTCATCATCGAATACTCTTTTTGCAGTTTCAAACGGTGTCCTAGAATTAGGATGCCCAACATAAATTCCCATGGCTTGAAGAACTAACAGCCCTAACCATTTACGCTTTTCAAAACTCCAGGCCCGACAACCTCTTACTGCTACCCTCAGTTCATCAAGCTTGGGTCCAAACCCATGCGGCACATTCAACTCCTCCCAGAACTTTCTGTATTAGTCAGGTTCAATACTTTCTGTTGGCACTAGATCTGTGTTTAACCCAGTGATCTCACCAAACTCGAGTAAGCTAAACCTGATAGGTTCATGACCAACCACACTCCAAATCTCCTTCTTCTCTACTTTCAGCTGTCTACACAGTAGATAGTGTACAGTCCTAGCAGACCACCCGTATTTTCCATCAAATAGCTTAGCAATTATTCCAACACGAAACTTCTTCAGTTCTTCCCACACCTCAAGTCCTAATTGTTCTTTAACAAATTCGAAATCTCCTATATAGGAATAGTGATTAAGCACTTTATTTTCTAGATTAACAGCGCGTCTTGATCTTCTAGGGTAATCAGGTGCTTGATGTTGTTCCATCTGATCACAAAAGACTTAAATAACTCAGCCGCAATAGAAAACTAACTCATCCAAAACATAATATATAACTCAGCCGCAATATAACCATAACTCAGACGATAAACCCTAATTCGGCCACAATATAATTGATACAGCCACAACATAATTAAAAACTGAGCCACAACAAAATTTATAACTCAGAAACCCTAAACCCTAATTCAGCCACAATATAATTGATAACTCAGCCGCAATAAAAAAAACTAACTCAGTAACAACATACTGGAGAATACGATTACAGACGACTGCGGAGAAGACGATTTCGGCGAAGACGAGACGATTTCAAGACGAATACGATTTTCGGGGAAGACGATTTCGAAAGAAACAATGTGGTTTTTTTCTTTTTTTTCTTTGAGAAGGCACACTTAAACGTTTCTGCTTTTGAAACTTTCCTCTTATATGATCACGGTTATTTCTTACTGAAGTGGATTTGTTTTTCATTTTTTAATTAACAATAATTTCAATTAAGAAAAACTAATCAAGGGTGTTTATCGTAATTTACTAGGAGTGTGAAAAGATTTGAGTAATTTTTGAAAGATATATGGTATTCTAGTCATATAACTATAGTTCCATGGGAATTCACTCTATTATACTTAAAAATGGTTGCTATGCAAAGTTTTAGTTTGCTAAGTAATTTTTTACCGATCTATGATATCACTTTTTTTATTTGTTAAAGTGATTGGTTTGTTACATGTTTGTTCATCTTTATGTCTGGATTTTTTTTTATTGTTTTTGTTTTTTGTATTGAGTCATGGATATCCTCACTTTTCCTATGTGTTTTCAGAAGTTTTTAGAATGTGTAATGTATCATATTAATGAAAAATGTACCGCTAACTTTCTATTTTACGAGACATATAAATATGTATATTATACTAAGTAACTATGAAAAAAAAATATTTCCCTCTTAAACTCCTACCTACCACATGGAATAATTGTCTTCCCCTTTATTAAATTCTCGGCCGGTCATGTTGCTTACGGCGTCCGACGTCACACTATTATTCCATCTCTTTAATACGAATTCATTACCACGCGTAACACTATGCATGCGTTTCCTCATCAAGTGAGAAATCAATTTTTCCGGGTACCCTCTTGTCAATTCTCCACACCATATTTTCTCTTTGTTGTTTTCTTAAATACATTATTGATTCTTGCTAATTCACAAATTCACTCTTTTTTTTTTATCTTTCACCAAGATTCAATTTGAGTATAATTTTTTTATAGATACCTACCATATTTAATTAAAACATAAGTGGAAAGATATTTTTTAATCTTTGATAATAAAATATATACCCTCTTAAAAACAATTAATTGAGAAATTTTTTTGATTTTTTTACTAAGATTTCATACCTTTTTATACATGTGTCATGTTTTACTAAGATTTCATACCTTCTCATGTTATTAATTGAGAAATGGTTTTCGATCTTTGACCAAGATTCAATACCTTTTATTTCTGCATCTGGCTCTTTGATTATATCTGTAATATTTTTTTCTCCAAGAATATTGTATTGATGGATCTTTTGACAAATAATTGGTCTCCGATAATCAACAATCTTTGATTAACTTCACAATCTTGTACTCTTTTTCTTCACCTTGAATCTCCATAGTAAGTTTATTATATTGATGGATCCATTTGTTCTTGAACTGTTCCGACCACAAATAACTCTTATTATCAGAAGTCTCTTTTCTTATAAGTTTCTTAACTCCTATCTCATCCCTTAACACTAACTTAAACTCTTTTTGGATACGCCTTATTGAGATTTGCGGTTGCGGAAACAACTTCTAAGCTTTTGATCAATCTTGTAGGTTACTTGTGTGATTTAAGTAAAGAACACAAGCATTTAACGAGTTCCCAGCCTTCGACTGGTACTTCTCATGAGATACTCTTCTCTCAAATTTGACAACATGATATAATCATTGATAGCACTAAGGATATGGAGCATGAAGCAGAACTTGAACCTGAAAGAGCTAAGCTAGTTACTAAGGGATTACTCACGCTCAAGACAATCAACAAATGGATATGTGATCCATTTGCAATCTTTTTCCCTTATCATCGGTTTTTGTCATTAGGTTTGCCGGAGAAAGATTTGTAATGAGGCTTATGGCTCACATACTTATTCTTTTCCATTTGTTGATCATGATCAAAGCCCAATAACACCAAAAACATGGCCCATGGAGTGGAAGGGACAAATTTAAATTCAAAATTGTCTTTAATATGTTGTAGTTTCGTAGAGCTTGTTTTTGAGGCGTTCTCGTAAACACGCCCTTCTTTTATTCTTCGTCTTCTTTTTTCTCTTTATATTTTCGTGTGTTTCATTGTAAGAACTCATCAATCTTTTGATAGACTCCTTGTAAGGATCTAAGCCCAATGAACACTTCGACAGGTTTTGGAAATGCGGAATTAATGAAATGAGGTTTGGATGGAATGATTTGATGAATATGGACCGGTTAAAATGGTAGATAAACGGATTGTGAATGATGGATCGATGCGTACTTCCGAGAGATATGAAGGATCTCTTGGACTACAAAGCTTCTTCTAGACTTTGATATGACGCACAAAGCTAAGAAAAAAATGAGAAGATATGACACACTTCTCTTGATCAAACAATGAAACATTTTTAGAAAGAAAGTTTGATGATTTATTCTAAGGATCAAGATCCTTTATATAGGCAAGGAAATGAAAGGACAAACCCCTTTCACTTCCTTTTACATGGAAAAACAAAGATAATAAATGAACTGGAAAACACAAAAACATTAAAAGTTTGACAAAAACAAGTGACTAAGTTTGACTAAAACACAAAAACACAAAAACACAAATACCAGCAGGTTATTTGGTTTTCCAAGTGATGAAAAGGGGGAAGTTTGAAAGTCAAAAAGACTAAGTTCAAATAACCTGAGAGATGCGTTTCGCGGGATGGAAGATAACGAACCGCGGAACGGAAGTAGCAATGCCGAAGATGGGCTAGGGATAAAGTGTGCGAACTCACCTCATTAAAAACCTTCTTTGGAAAACCCGATGGGACAAAACCAAGGCAAGGGAAAAATATTATAAGCCACAACACCTCTCATCTCTAACCATTAAGCCACTTGAATCGCGACCAAAGTGATCAGACAAGCGTTTGGCTCAAGGTTGCTTTCAAGTCACTTAATGAGTAGGCCGATGGCTTGGTTAAGCTGCTTGGTCCTTGACCTCGTCATAGGACCGATCGGAATGTGCAAGAATTTAACATCCATAGTGTCCACACGAACCTCCTCAGCTACGAGCTGCTCCTCGGGTTCAAGCTGTTCTGTGACTTCATGTTCCGAGTTGTCCATGATCGCATCAACCTTTTAATCAAATCTCTTTTAAGAATAGATCAATGGTAAACCAAAGTTCTTCTCATAAACTTTATGTGACCATTCAATTCTCCAGTAAATCAATAGCATTTATGCAACTCTTGTGCGACTTATCAATCAACATCCCTTTTTTTTGAAGCTTCTCGGTTTCATAGCAGCAAGTTTTATCCCCTTTCTCAACATAAAAGTGCCGACCTAAGGAGGATCTCATTATAACAACAGTCTTCTTGGGGTTATTATAACTATATTGACAACTTAAGAAGAAAACAGTCATTAATCCTTTTAAAAAGCTAAACCTAGTTAATGAAAACATTTGTTTGAAACAGAATCACGGAAGTAATTGTCTCTCAAGATCAGCTTTCCATTTCGGTACGTCTAATCAAAGTAAACATGGACATTCTTGTATACATATGAACACACGAAAAGACTCAACGTAAATGTAAAACAACAATAACCAAGCCTTAGCCGGTTACCATTCCAAATAAATGGTAAACAAACTAACCTTTACTTTGCATTATCACTTTTCGACATTTTTTATTAGTATTTTCAATTCAGTTTTTCTAAGTCTTTTTCTTCACGCCCAATGTTAAAGTCTTCGAAGATGGCATGTATCATTACTTCATTAGTAGAGCCTTCCGAAGAAAACTGACTGATGGATATCCAAGAATTTATTTGCCTGAGGCACATATATCAATGTGAAAACCTATTGACCCAATATTCTCGCATACGCGCGAGCTTGTATACATGCATGTTTTTCTTACGAAATTTTAGTACTGATTGCATTAATGTTTACTTGGTTATCCGTTTGTATAGGGATGTCAAAATAGGTATTACCCATGGGTTACCCGAACCCACCCACAATTTTAGTTGGTAAGGGTTATATTTTTTTATCCATATAAATAAATGGGTTTCATTGGGTTACCCTATTGGGTTCACGGGTTTAATGGGTAAACCCATTAGGATTATGGGTTACCCACGGGTTAAACACAAAATATAAAATAATATATATATATATATGTATATATATATATATTCTTTTAATCGATTTATGTTTAACAAAAAAATGACTAGGGTTTTTTGGTTTTCTAAGGTAAAAAAAAATGACAAGTCTGTTTTGCAGTATTGGAAAGATAACAAACATCGTTTTGGTGCTTTAGCCTATATGGCATATGATGTGCTAAGCATTCCTATAACTATTGTAGCTTCAGAATCATCCTTCAGTATTGGTTCTCGTGTTCTAAACAAATATCAAGTCAACGTCTTCCGAAACATGTCCAAACTCTACTTTATACGAGATCATGGTTATTTGGTTTTCGAAGTGATGGAAAAGGTAAATTTATCATTTATATATACTATATTAATACTAGTTGCTAAATATACTTTTTTATTATTTGTAGTCATTGAAAGTGATGATGTGAACAATTAGCCAGATGGATCTAAGGAAGGAGAAGAACCGAAGAAAGATTGAAGGGCTTTTTAAACATACTTTTATTGGTTTTATGATTTTTCTGTTTTATTGGTTTTATAATTTTACTAGTTTATTTTAAGATACATTGGTTTTATGGTTTTTCTATTTTATTTATGGTTTAACTATTTTATTTTAAGTTACACATAATTAGTTTCTTTCTTGTTTAACTTAAAAACTTTTTGTTGGATTTATAATAATTTATGAATTATGTGTTGGGTTTTTATAAGTTTATTGTGTGATTCGATATATATATATATATATATATATATATATATATATATATATATATATATATATATATATGGGTACCCATTTAACCTATTAAGCCAACGAGTTTCATATAAATGGGTTTGAGTATGAAAATTCTACCCATATAATAAATGGGTTGGGTTAAACCCGCCCATGAAAATCTTGAACCCATGCGGTTTTGGGTATATGTGTAGTAGTTTTAAAATATTACAATAGTAGCGTATAATATTAGATTATGCGAAGTTAAGTTTAATTTATTTGTTTACAGATGTTTAATTTACTTTTTGTTAAATCATATTTTATGATTTTTTGTTTTAAATTCATAGTTACCTATATAAAATCTAAAGTTTTAAAACGCTTTTTCTATAATATATTAATGGGGTTAATAGATAAAACATCTAGTTTTGAAACCTTTAAAAATTCACACGCATTGAAATTGGAATCATAATTTTTTTGTAATATCAAAGAAAGAAGTAAATATAATTTTTGTAAGTAACTTATTATATAACTTGGATTGATGAGAACCTTAAAATATTATATGGAATATAATGTAAAAATCTATTTAGTTTATTTTATTCAAGAAAAAAGAATACATTTGATTTAAATTCTTTTTTACTACGCATAGTTATATTTAAAAATGACAACAACATCTATTGTTCAGAGTACAAAATCCAGGAAAATGCCAATTTTTATAACACCAATTATTGCATTCAGGAGACCCACCCTTTTCAGAAGGGGTTGGAGACAGTGTTTTGAAAACCGGACCGGACCGTGTTCAACCGTGAACCGGCCAGCTAGCTGGGTTGGGTTGATCCGGGTTTGAGGTTTTTTTTTTTCTTTAAATTTTCATTTTTTTCTATATTTAAAATTTTAATGATTAAAATTTATAGATTTAAATACTTGTTTTGAATTTCGTTATCCCAAAAAAAGAAAATTTGAATTTAGTTAATTTTTGTTATGGTTTAATGTTTCTAATTTTTTTTACATATAAACTTAACTATTTCTCATTAAATTTTGTTTTTGAATAGTTTTTTTTGTTATTAAAATGATTTTCTTAATCTTTTAAAATATATGTTTATTAAAAATATATGTTTAGTCAAAAGGCTATATTATATATTTGGATATTATAGTTATACAAAAACTATTTATATTATTATTTAAAAAAAAACTATTAAACCCGGTTCGACCCGGTCGGACCACATTGATCCATGACCCAAAAATATTTCCGGTTCGGTCGCCGGTCCGATTTTCAAAACATTGGTTGGAGGTAAGCATATCGCCTTTGCTCTCTTTCATCACCTATTTATTAATTAAATTCAGTAAACTAATATGATAATCAATAATACCATATAAAAAATAATAACAATAATACTATCATTTCCGTAATTAAGAATAAGAGTATTTAAACAAACCAATACTTGGACTTTTTCGGTCCTAGACTTTTGCCATCGTGCGGATTTGGACCTAGACTTATTGACTAGACTAAATTTAACCTGAACTAAGCTAATTTTCAAATATAGAACCTGAACTAACTAGCGTCGTCTAATTTGGACTTTGACTCGTTGACCGTTAATGGGAAAACTGACTAGGACGCCGGTTATTGACACGTGGACCAGTCGTTGTGTGTTGTGGACAAAACGACGCCGTTTTATCTATTAAAAACGACGCCGTTTTTTTATTTGGGGCTAAAATAAAATCCAAATCCCTAAATCGATTGTAGTTGTTACAATTTTCTCTTCTTCTTCTCTTCTTGTCGACAAAACACAAAATTCTCTGTTCTTGAGTCAAAAATCTAAAATTTAAGAGGACAAAAGCTAACGACAAGAAGATTCGGTTCTGGAGATTGGTCGGAAATGAGGTAATTTTGAATTTCTGATTTCAAATATACATTATATCGAGTACAAAGAATTTGAGCTTTTGAGTGCTAATGTCGTCTTTTTGTGTTTCGATGACAGTTTTGATGGTGATATAACGTTCACGGTGTACTATGGTGGAAATTGGGTGTAGAACATGACCATTGAGCTTGCTTACATGAATGGTGATGTTTTACAAATGGAATGCAAGCCGGGATATGTTTTGACGATGCTGTCTGATAAGCTGGATGGTGGTTTATATGACAAGAATGTATGGTACAAGATGCCATACGATGATGGTAAGGATAAGAAGACTTTAGATTCTGGTGGTGTAGAGTTTACTAAGATGTGTGAAGCTGCTAGGTGGACAGGGTTTATAGATTTGTTTGTGGTAGATAGAAGAGAGCATTCAACCGATGATATACAAACTTCTGAGCTTTGTGAAGAGGATTTGAGAGTTGAACAAAATGTTGCTGCTTTTGCTGCTGCTTTTGGTGATGAAGAGGAAAGTATTGACCATCATAATACACCTCCAAATTCTGATGGTGAAGAAGAAGAAGAGGGTATTTCATATGTTAGGTGTAAGAAAGGAAGTGGTGAGCTGAAGTTCAGTATGGTGTTTGATAGCTTAAGTGAATTTAAAGATGCTGTAGTGGATTTATAGATCATCTTTTCTGAAAACAATCAAGTTTAACACACACAAGTACACAAACAACAACAACACAAACACCAAGATTTGTGTCTCTGAACTAGATTATATCAAAACACAAAGACAAAGAGAAGCATTACAACCACACACACGATCATGTTCTTCAAACTTCGAATCTCCATTTTGCAATCTCGAAGCTCCTTTTCAACTACTGCTTCACAAGTTCTTGTCTCCATTTCAAGATTTTCGATCTCTGATTCACAAGCTCCTACTGCCTTATGTAGCTTAATAGAAGCTCCTTCGATATCATCCACTTTTTCTACCAAATACTTTAGCTCTTCTACCATACACTCATCAGTCCACTTAAAGACATGAAACCATTTATCCTACAAAATCAGTTATCCAATCTATATGAAACCATTTATCCGACCACATGAATACAAATCCATAAATCCACAAATCAGTGCCAATTTCAAGAAAACTAATTTATTAAAGAGAATACATACCTCCTCTGATCCATTTGGACAAGCATAGAAGAGTCTTCCAGGATTTTTAGCCGTCCTAGACGTCCTCATCACTACTACTTCACCGCATCTACATGTCTTAGGGAAGCCTCTGCGAAATTCCGACATTCTCGAAGACCAAACTACAACAATTTCAAATTTAGATTGGTTTCGTGTTTGGAGTACCAGAAAAGAGGATTTGGTATGGAATCGATTTTGGATTTTGTCGAGAAAGAGAGAAACGGTCAGATTTTATTTTGGGGATTTAGGGATTTGGATTTTGTTTTAGCCCCAAATAAAAAAACGGCGTCGTTTTTAATAGACGCCGCTTTTAATAGATTAAACGACGTCGTTTTGTCCACAACACACAATGGCTAGTCCACGTGTCAATAACCGGCGTCCTAGTCAGTATTTTCGTTAACAGTCAACGAGTCAAAGTCCAAATTAGACGACGCTAGTCAGTTCAGGTTCTATATTTGAAAATTAGCTTAGTTCAGATTAAATTAGGCTAGTCAATAAGTCCAGGTCCAAATCCGCACGATGGCAAAAGTCTAGGACCAAAAAAGCCATTTTCCCCACGGTGGGGCTCTTTGCAGTTGCACAGCCTGCACATGGCAATAACCGGGCCTGATACGATAAAATGAAGAGGAGAGTGAAAACAAAAACACCTAAAGATTTAAAGGTGATAGCCATTTTTATGATATTCTCTTAATTTTTGCTTGAGTTTTCTTTACTTGGACTAATGATATATATATATATATTAGCACAAACCTACATTAAAAATGTTTCTTTATTTCAGTCAAAGATGAAAATTATATATTCTTTTAATCTATTTCCTTATAAATTTATAATCAAACAGAGAACATTAGTAAGTTGATATATATTGCTAAAACAGTACTTTGAATATGATATTATGTTAACCCTATTGCCAAACACGTAATCAATATATAGTATATTAGGATCTGCGTATATGTGAATTTTTAATAACAAATCTATTTAGGGAAATTGGGCTAAATAACCATAAAAAAATTTATAAATCACCAATTAGCAAAAATGGCCGTATGTGGCAAGAAGTCGTCCCTTAGATTTAGGGTTTGTTGCTAATTTTTGAATTATAATTTTTTTTTATGGTTATTTAACAAATTCACCCATACAATGAAAAACTTCATAAATTTTTCATTATTAAAATTCGAATAAATTTGATGAAGAAAAATCGAATGAATTAGTTTCTTTCCTATTGAAATATTCTAATTCAAAATATAATAATAAAAAGAAACTAATTTCCTTGTCCAAAAAAAAAAAATCCACTTCCTCTTATCATCCTTTCCAAAGTCAAGGTGTAACCAAGCACCGATGGGAAAATAGTGAAATCAGAATCAAATTCAGGTGGTAATGGTTGATATTATTTATTTACAGAAAACATAAATATGAATTGATCAACCAATACATCTTTACATGTAACAACTTCATAAGCAGAATATATTCCAAGTTAAATGGAGCAAGCATACGATCTTCGGGCCAATGTTAAAAGCCTTCGAAGATGACCAAATTAGCGTTGGAAAAGATGAAATTGCTTCCCCGGCAAATCTGAATTCTATAAGTTTTGTATATTCTAAACGAATAAAATGAATTTTTTATTTGAAATCCCAAACCTAATATTCTTATTTTTCAAAGAGAATGATTTTAATAATATATAATTAAACTCTCTAACTAACATCTTGAGACTGAGAAGAAACAAAATAAATAAAAAAGATTACAAAACTCATCAAAAGGATTGCATTTTTTTTTCTTCTAACCATTCTTTTTGCTTGATTCTAATGTTGTATGTAGCTCAAGACAAATATCACCTAGTATGCCTGTAATGAATGCTTTTCCATTTCACTAATAGAAACTCACTTTTTATTCGGTCAAAAGCTGAAATATTCGCAAATTTTGGCTTGATCCTTGGACTCCTTTTGGGCCTCTAATCGCGTATATAGGACAGCAAGGACCAAGAAACACTGGTATCAACATCTCTGCTTCATTAGCATCGCTCTGGAGAGAAAGGGAGTTGGAGATTGCGACATTCGAGATCTCCAAGAATGGAGCAAGTCCAAACATATTTAACCACCATCATGCTGTCGGATGCGGATGATAAGCTCCAATGGTCAATGGATGGAAGAGAGAGGAACACCTTTTGTTCAAGCTACATATATGATCAGATTCGTGACCCTAAGGCTCTGGAAGTTTGGGGAAAGAAGAGTATTCCTAAACATCAAATCCTTACTTGGCTTTTCATTCTTAATCGTTGCCCCACTAGAGACCGTCTCTTATCTTGGGGATTGCAAACCGATGGTCAATGTCTGCTCTGTGAATCGCATCCTGAATCTAGGGATCATATGTTCTTCAATTGCAGCTACTCGTCGGCGGTTTGGGGACCTTTCTCAACGATGTTTCGATATTCACGTCTCACTATGGCTTGGTCGAATACTATTAACAATCTTCTTACCACAGGTGGTGATAAACATTTAAAATTCCTCTCGTGGCAAGCATCAATCTATGAGTTGTGGAGAGAGAGGAATGAGCGTCTTCATCGAAGCACAAAAAGGAATCCGACTTTTCTTATCAAGACTATTCGTAACACCATTAAGAACAAAATCTCTGCCAATCGTCATCATAATCAAAAATCAGCAAGTGCTTGTATGCAATTGTGGTTTTCTCTCGATGCTGGAAATTAGATGCAAACAAGACGAACTGCTCATAGTTAGATCGACATGGAAACGAAAGGGGATGAAGTTCTAAAACACTACTATCTCTCTCTACTCTTGATATATTAGTATTTTGGTCTCTTTTACATATTGTTTTCTATTTATTTTCGGTTCTTTCTAGTTCATTTCGTGTCTTTTCAGGTTCTAGGAGGCTCTCAAGCATGGATTGGAGTTATTTGGGGTTATTGGAGCGAAAGAAAAGAATTCGGGGCAAAAAGGCGATTTTCCCTAACCGAGCACCTGCTCGGTTTGGAGCGAGCACCTGCTCGCCCGAAGAGCCGAAGCCCCTGGAATCCGGACCGACCGGTCCACACGCGATGCCCGAAGAGCCAAAAGTCCACTGGAATATGGACTGGTCGATCGGCACACAGGATCGACCGGTCCCCGCACCTGATGACCCGAGACTCGATGAGGAGACCGACCGGTCCGGAATCAGACCGACCGGTAGGTCACCCAGAACCAGTTGCCCTAATTTTTTATTATAAATAAGAGCCAGCCACTTCCCAAAACATAAGTTCACTTTTTCTGATTTTTTTCATTCCCCCATTCTAAAGGCTGAGACTCATTTGTTCTAAGATCTTGAGATCCATCAAGTGTTTTCATTTCCTTGGATTTTGCTTGTAAGATTTGGAGGATCATCCACAACTTTCTATTGAGAAGATTTCGTAATCCCTTATCTCTTTTGTTTTTCATGATGAATCATTCTCATTTGATTGCTGTGATTTTTTTATCTCCATGGTTGAGTAGTCTCATAGCTAGATTAGGGGATTTCAATGGTGAATTAGGATGTTAGTGACTGAGCCAAATAGGAATGATATCATTTGTCTTCATCAATCGGGATTCGTAATGCTTAGGCTAATTTGATCACCTAGTCTATGATTTCAAGTTTAACTTATTCACGACAGTGCTCTAGGTTGCTAGATAAATCATTGATGAGCAATCGGTGTGTAACCAACGACAGTTGATTATTGCCATCGATTGTGAACAAATCGAACCATTTTGTTAATGCTTATCAACATCTCTGAATTCAAACGACAGTTTAGGCATTTAGGGTGTTAGATAAAGATATTGATACATCACGACAGTGGGGCAATATTACATTTATGTTTGAGTTCTAGACCGCGCTAAATTTGAATCCTGAATAGATGCTCAGTCCTTAATCCGAAGTCACCGGCGAATGATCCTAATCTAGTGCCTTTATCTTATTGAATTTACATCGTTTTAATTATCGTTCTGTTCATTGTTTCACTGCAAACCAACTCTCATTTTGTCTTAGCTTTAAATTTAAATCCATAATTTCATAGAGTAACCTTGGTCTCTGTGGATTCGATACCTAAAATACTACTGCTTTTCTCTGTGCACTTGCGGATTTATTTTGGGATTAAAACCTCTGACATCAAGTTTTTGGCGCCGTTGCCGGGGACCAATTGCGTTGCCTTTGAAATTCGATTTAAATTCATAGTCTAAGACATTTTTTTTTCTTTTTCTAATTTTGTTTTTTGTTTTTATTTGTTTTTGGTATGTTTCAGGTGCATGACCAGTAGAAGAACAAGAAGAAACATCACCAAATCGTTAGTCAGTGTTTCAAACGAAGAGTTAGCTCGCATTGAACGTCAAAACCGTCAGCGAAGAAACTCACCTAATCCGGATACTATGGCTAATCAGGAAGAAATGAACGCTTAGTTACAAACACTAAGAGATCAGATTGCAGCACTGCAAGAAAATCAACCACAAGCTCCTCTGTTACAACCGGGAATTGGGGATTCGGATAATCCCCATGCATTCTACATGAACCGTTCGGCTATCGTTTCACCGACAATTCAGAGACAAGACTACGAGATCAAGCCTCAGATGATCTCATTGGTGAAACAACACTTGTTCCATGGATTACCAGCTGAGATACCGATGGACCACATCGAGAACTTCAAAGAAATCTGCAGCACTACGGGGTCTAATGGGGTTCCGAGCGAGTTCCTGAAATGCAAGTTGTTTCCATTTTCACTTGCGGACAAGGTTCTAAGGTGGTTGAAATCATTGCCCGCTGGTTCTTTGAAGACATGGGATGAGGTTAGAGCTGCATTTCTGGACCATTTCTATACCAAGTCCAAAACTGCATCTTTGAGGAACAAGATCTCGTCGTTCCAACAACACTCTGGAGAAGCTTTCTGTGAAGCTTGGAAGAGACTTAAGGAATATCGTAGGGAGTGCCCTCATCACGGTTTCAAGGATGAGCAAATTCTGGGAATTTTCTATGATGGAGTTGAATGGGACTATCGGAATGCTTTAAATGCTGCGAGCAATGGAGATTTCATGACCAAGACAAGAGACGGTGCATTCGAGCTGATTGAGAACCTTGCTTCAAGTTCCAACAACAAGGCTCCCGAGTATGATAGGTCCAGGAAGGTTAACAGTGTGGATACTCAGAAGATTGATGAGTTGACAGCGAAGGTTAATCTACTTCTACGCGAAAATCAAAGGTCGGTAAAGCTTGTGGAGGAAAATGAGGAAACGCCCATCCCTCAAGAGTTTGAGGATGATGAGACCACCGGAGCTCAAGAGGTTAACTTCGTGAGTGGCCAAGGATATCAGAACCGTGGGTTCAACCCCAACTACCGGAGCCACCCTAAACTCTCTTACCGAAGCACCAATGTGGAAAACCCACAAGACCAAGTCTACCCGCAGCGAGGGAGTACGAATCAGAATCCACAAGGTTCAGGATTTCAGAAATACTACCCCAACAACTCTCAAGGGAGACAGTTCATCCCGAATCAGAATCGGTTCCAAGGAGGAAACCAGCAATAAGCTACTCAATTCACCGTACCACAACAAGCTCCCTCCGCGTCTAGCTCTCAAGACGAGTTAAAGAGTCTCATGCAGCAGCTGATGGTCAACCAACAGAAGGCATCCACTGAGATTAATGCCAAGGTAGATCACATGTACGAGGACCTGAATGCTAAGTATGAGGCCGTCACCGCACATGTGAAGAAGTTGGATACGCAAGTGGCTCAAATCGCCGAGGCTATCAAAAGACCAACAGGGTCTCTTCCAGGACGTGGTGAGTCTAATCCTAGGAAGGAGGATGATGTGCATGCTGTTGAATTGAAGAGTGGAAGGAAGATGGTACCGCCTACGGTTACAAGCTCTCGCGTAAAAGCTAAGGAGAAGATACCCGAGCACCAGGCTCATGAGGACGGTTTATCAGAGGAAGATAGAGTTAAAGAGGTTGGATCAAGCTCAGGGACACCTCCGATTTCTGACCGAGTTGATTCTGCGAAAAAAAATTTTGAGCGCCTGCTCCCTACTGCAGAGCACCCGCTCACTCAGGACGTTCCCAAGAAAAGTTCCGAGGCTCCGCCTGAACGAGTTTATATACCCAAGGTGCCTTACCCAGAACCTCCCAAGAAATCTAGGAAAGATTTGGAGAATGCAAAGTGTAAGGAAATGCTTAAAGATTTGACGGTAAAGCTTCCTTTAACTGATGCCGTTCAGATGATTCCGTCACTCAAGAGGTACATGAAAGAGTTAGCCGCTGGAAAGGTCGTTGAAGACGAGAGTGTAATGATGGTTTCTAAGGAGTGTAGCGCCATACTTCAGAGTAAGGTGTTAACGAAGAAAGGTGATCCGGGAAGATTTGTGATTTCCGTGAAGATTGGGCCTTGCACGTTTGCATGTTCATTGTGCGACTTAGGATCCAGCGTGAATTTGATGCCATATTCCGTGGCTAATCTTTTGGGCTTCACCGAGTTCAAACCCACCAAGATCTCATTGGTTTTTGCGGATCGGTCTACAAAGCTTCCGGTGGGTGTCATAGAGGATTTGCATGTCCGAATTGGGGATACTCTAATCCTGGCTGATTTCGTGGTTCTAGAGCTTGATGAGGAACCTAAGGATCCGTTGATTTTGGGCAGAGCTTTCTTACGCACAGCACGTGCCATTATCGATGTCGAAGAAGGCATAGTGGATCTCCGTCTAGGAGACATGATAGTCCGGTTCGAGATGAGCAAGCTTCTCAAGAAACCAATGATAGATGGGCACACGTTTGTTATCCATGACGAATTAGAGCTGTTAGAAGATGAGATTGAAGAGATTCTAGCAAAAGATCCGCTTGAAGTCGCGTTGACTAAAGCCGAGGGAGAATATGGTTTTTTGAGTGAAGACACCGAAGGATTCGCTAAGTTTCTGGATTCTAACTCCCGAGTAGAGAAAGGAGATGAATATCTGAGTTTGGGAGAGGTGCAAGTCGAAGACGATCGAGCACCTGCTCAGTCTACTATTCACAATTCTTAGAGCGAGCTGAAAGCTCCAAAGCTGGAATTGAAGACCCTTCCAGCAGGGCTTAGGTACGCATTTCTCGGTCCTAACTCCACTTATCCAGTTATAGTGAATGCTGAATTGAACAATGTTGAGATTACCTTGCTTTTATGCGAATTGAGAAAGTATAGGAAGGCTCTAGGATATTCACTTGATGATATTACTGGTATATCCCCTGACTTATGCATGCATAGAATACATCTAGAGGATGAATCGATGACTTCGGTCGAGCATCAGAGACGGTTAAATCCGAATCTCAAGGATGTCGTCAAGAAGGAGATAATGAACTTCTAGATGCGGGGGTAATTTATGTTATATCTGACAGTAAGTGGGTTAGCCCTGTGCATGTTGTGCCTAAGAAAGGGTGTATCACGGTTATTAAAAACGATAGAAACGAGTTGATACCGACTAGGACAATAACAGGACATAGGGTGTGTATAGATTATCGGAAATTGAACGCTGCTACTCGCAAGGATCATTTTCCTTTACCATTTATCGATCAGATGCTTGAGCATCTAGCTAATCATCCTTATTACTGTTTCTTAGATGGTTATTCAGGTTTCTTTCAGATCCCTATCCATCCAGAGGACCAAGAGAAGACGACGTTCACATGCCCTTACGGCACCTTCGCGTACCGACGCATGCCTTTCGGTTTGTGTAACACCCCAGCAACGTTTCAACGTTGTATGATGTCGATTTTTACAGATCTTATTGAGGATATCATGGAAGTGTTTATGGATGACTTTTCCGTGTATGGGAGTTCTTTCTCTGCGTGTTTGTCTAATTTGTGCAGGATATTACAAAGGTGCGAGGAGAAGCATCTTGTTCTCAATTGGGAGAAGTGTCACTTCATGGTCTGCGTTGGGATAGTACTTGGACACCGAATATCAGAAAAGGGGATAGAAGTCGACAAGGCTAAAATAGAAGTGATGATGAGTTTGCAACCGCCTACCACGGTTAAGGGGATTCGAAGCTTTCTAGGACACGCCGGTTTCTACCGTCGGTTCATCAAGGATTTCTCCAACATTGCTAGACTCCTCACCAGATTGTTGTGACAAGAGGTGAAGTTTGACTTCAATAGTGACTGTTTGGCAGCATTTCACACCCTTAAGGGTGTCTTGGTTAGCGCGCCGATAGTACAACCGCCTGATTGGGAACTGCCGTTTGAAGTCATGAACGATGCGAGTGATTTTACTGTGGGAGCCATTCTAGGTCAGAGGAAAGACAAGAAGCTCCATGTGATATATTACGCTAGTCGGACGATGGATGATGCTCAATGCCGGTATGCTACTACCGAGAAGGAATTACTAGCGATTGTTTTCGCTTTTGAGAAATTTAGGTCATACCTCGTCGGGTCTAAGGTAATTGTTCACACCGATCATGCTGCATTAAAGTATTTGCTGACCAAGAAGGATGCCAAGCCCAAATTGCTAAGGTGGATTTTGGTACTTCAAGAGTTCGATCTCGAGATTCGGGACAAAAAAGGGTCTGAAAATGGAGTTGCGGATCATTTGAGTAGGCTACATATTGAAGATGAAACGCCTATGGATGATAGTCTACCGGATGAGCATATCTACTCGGTCGAAATCTGTAACACTTTCTAACCACCAGATCTAGCACCTGCTCAGATGTTCTTTGCGGAATGATTCATAATGTTCAACCTCCGAGTTTCCCTTGGTTCGGTAAGTTCGCTAACTTCCTGGCTGCTGAAAAGGTTCCTGAGAACCAAACGGGAAGCAAGAGAAAGAAGTTCTTCCGCGATGTTAGGCGCTACTTTTGGGATGAGCCGTATTTGTACAAGCATTGTTCGGATGGGCTCTATAGGAGATGCGTATCAGAGGCTGAGATCCCTGGGATCTTACAACATTATCACGGTTCGTCTTATGCTAGGCATTTTGCCACATTCAAGACGGTTTCGAAAGTATTACAAGCCGGTTTTTGGTGGCCAACGTGTTCCGGGATGCAAACAGGTTTGTGTCTAAATGCGATGCCTGTCAGAGGCAAGGGAACATCGGCAAGCGTAATGAAATGCCCCAAAACTTCATTCTGGAAGTGGAGGTTTTTGATGTATGGGGGATAGACTTTATGGGACCGTTTCCATCCTCCTATGGAAATGAGTACATCTTAGTGGCTGTTGATTAGGTGTCCAAATAGGTTGAGGCCATTGCTTCCCTATCAAACGATACCGCTGTGGTTTTAAAGATGTTCAAAACCATAATATTTCCCTGGTTTGGAGTCCCGCGAGTGGTGATTAGTGATGGAGGGACTCATTTCATCAACAATATTTTTGAGAACCTTCTAAGGAAGCACGGTGTAAAGCATAAGGTTGCAACAGCTTATCACCCGCAAACTAGTGGTCAAGTAGAGGTTAGTAACCGAGAAATCAAGAGTATTCTTCAAAAGACCGTAGGTACCACTAGGAAAGATAGGGCCGCTAAGTTGGACGATGCGTTATGGGCTTATAGGACTGCCTATAAAACTCCATTGGGGACAACTCTTTTTCATTTGGTATATGGGAAAGCATGCCATCTCCCGGTGGAGCTTGAGTACAAGGCGGCATGGGCTGTTAAGATGCTTAACTTTGACATCCTTAGTGCGTCCCAGAGAAGAGCTATGCAGTTGCACGAATTGGAGGAGATTAGACATCTCGCCTATGATAACTCGAGAATCTATAAGGAGCGGACGAAGGTTTATCACGACAAGAGGATTATTTCCCGTAACTTTGCTCCTAACGATCAAGTCTTGTTGTTTAATTCACACCTCAGGTTGTTTCCGGGCAAGCTCAAGTCAAGATGGTCGGGGCCGTTCACGATCAAAGAAGTACGACCACACGGAGCTATAGTATTGCTGGATACTAAAGGAGGAGAGTTTATAGTAAATGGTCAGCGGGTCAAGCCTTATCTCGCAGACACACGCATTGGAGAAGGTGGATCTATTCCCCTTAGCGACACTCCCCAAGCTTAAAATGCTTTACAAAGTCGAGCTAACGACTTAAAACAAGCGCTTGATGGGAGGCAACCCATCGGTAAGGTTTCTTGTACATAATTTGGTTTTCATTTTCTTTTATTACTAACATTTTATTTGTGCTTTCAGTTTTTGAATTCAAAATAAAAAAAAATAAAAAAAATTAGGGTTGAAGGCCACTGGGGACCAGACCGGTCGATCCTGCCACGGACCGGTCGGTCTGGCATAACCGAATTCTGGTCCACGGTCCCTGGGATTAGGACCGGTCGATCCTCACCCAGGACCGGTCGGTCCGTATCGAAGTGCAACACCCGATTTTCCTCTGGAAATCGGACCGACCGATCTTGTATCAGGACCGGTCGGTCCAGTGCCCGCGGGCCACTCCGATTTTTCCTTTTTCCTTTATAAAAAAAATGATATATATATATATATATATTTCCTTTAAAAACCGTGAGGCTTGTTTTCTCTTACTAACAATTTTCTTTTCTTTTTCTTATAGAAGTCCCTGCCTCCTCTCTCCTCCAAGCCCTCTCACGCTAACACATATCTATCTCTCTCTCCACTTCTCTCTTTCATCAATCACCGAATCTCGCTCTATATCCGTCGCTCAACTCTATCTTCATCTCTCTCTCAATTCCAATCATGCCACCAAAGATGCGATTCGGAAAACAACACAGGAGCAAGGATATTGCCTCCTCCTCCTCTTCTCGGAGACCCAACACGTTCCCATGGCCTCGCCCTGAAGATACTCCGTTCGATATTAACACCGCTGGGCTCCCGCCTAACTCAACTACCGTTTGGGACGAGATAAGTGCTTTCAACTACAACAAGCTATTGGCTTTGAAGCTTGAACCAACTAGGTTCTTGTGTGAGCAAACCTTGACCGAACTAGGCCTCAAAGACCAAGTGCGTAGCATCCTTCTCAACGCTAGTTGCATGTGTTTTGCTTTGGAAGAGGATGTTCTTTACCCGGATTTAACCCGACAATGCCTTGCTACCGCCACTCTTACTTATGCAAATCCGGAGAAACCATCTTTGCATGAAGCTACATTCTCGTTCTTTGCTGGAGGAACGAGATATAAGATTTCGATGATCGATTTTTGCAACGTCTACGGTTTTCACGCGACAGACAAGAACCTGGAAGCACCTAAGAGATTCAACGAATCTAAGACGTTCTGGAACGTCATTGCTTCTGGGACATACTCAAGCAACTCCGCGAGCCAAAACCGCCTCCGTCATCCTGCTCTCCGCATTGTCGCGCGCCTTCTCAGCAACATGTTGTTTGACCGAGCTGCAGGTAACAAGGTACATATTGATGAGTTAATGCTGCTATTTTTGGGTGTTGGTCCGATTATAGGAAATGGAGACTCGGCGCAATAAGAGCATTATCGCTATAACTTGGGCATTTGATTCGCCGAGACGATATGCGCAATAAAGGGTCAACCAGCCTTGACAAACAATGGACCTCGTGTTGAGCGCATTGGAAGCTTGCTCACCTCACTATTCCGCCATCTCAAAGTGGATCTATCCAGGGCTTCTTGCGTCGAAGAACTATCGCGTGTGGATATGCAGCATCTGCTCAACTCAAAGATCATCGTTAAGCCAAGTGCTTATCAGTTCATAGCTGCAAACGGGGATTCAAAATTCATTATGCTCTCATGTCCACACCTAACACAGCTCAACACGATGGATGACCTTGCGTTTCAGCCACCTCCGGAGTTTCTAGTGCCAAATCCGAGCCGCCCTTCTTTAGCCCCCAATCCGAGCACCTGCTCGCGTAAGAGCACATCAAAACCAAGCACCTGCCCACAACCCAGCTTCGAGGACGCAGGCTCTTCCATTCTTCGCCTCACTTACCACACTTCCCCTCCCCCAGGTGAGTTTGATCTCCCACCCATCTCTGATGATGCTGATGGTGTTGAGTATAGGCAATGGATGATCCAATCCACGATGAAGAACAACAGCCTCATGCAGAGGATTTTGGAAACGCTTTCCAAAGTTCAACCAGTTCCATCGTCCTCCACCTCAAGTTCGGAGAAGCCATTGGCCCGCAAGAAGAGAAAGACGCGCGACGAAGGAGGCGATGAAGCTTCCACTCGGTCATATCTCTTTCACCCTTCTATTATCATTGTATTATCCATTTTATTTATCTTTCTGTTGTGTCACCAATCTCCTAAACTTTTTCACACCTGAGACGGTGTAATTTAAGTCCGGGGGAGCGGTCTTGTTGTTGTGTCAGTCCTAAGTGTCTTATTTTCAGAACTTATTTTCGATTTTTTTTTTGAGTCTGTTTTTGGAATAATGAACTTGATCTTTTGGAATTATTTTCGGACTAAGGATTACTTGCATGACTCACAGCGTGGCCAAGTTCTGTTTCGGAAAGGTTATGGGTGGTTGAAACATTCCCACACTTATCGGAATTAGGTTGATCCAATGTCATCTCAATTTTATTTGGTACCTAATCTTGATCTTTAATTTCTCTCTCAGGGGTTTGATGTTCATTGGGCAAGACTTTTTCGAACCATGTAAGACACCGCAACTCCCCATCTAGTATACTCTTTAACTCTCCTCTCTTTATTCAAAGCAACATGCCCAAGTGACCCTGAGGACTATGCGTAAACTCGTATATCTTTAGTGACCTCAGGAGAGCATGTTGTAAGGGAAACTAAAAGGATCAAAGTGACCCAAGGGACTATGCGTAAACCCGTGTATCCTTTGTGATCTCATGGAGATTCGTCCCATTAAAAAAAAAAACTTAAAAGCAATATGCCCAAGTAGCCAAGGGATGATGCGTAAACCCGTGTCTCTTTTGTGACCTCACGGAAAGCATGTTGTAAGGGAAACTAAAAGTTTCGAGTGAACCAAGGGATGATGCGTAGACCCGTATCTCCTTTGTAACCTCATAAGATTCGTCCCACAAAAAAAAAAAAAAAAAAAAAAAAAAAAAAAAGAAAGTAAGTATATAACTATTAAAACCAATAATAACAACTAATTTTGAGAGAGGATTTGAGTTTTAAATGAGTATACAGGAGAGGGTCTTGGTTAGAAGAAGTCGGCACCCCTTGAAACGATCCCCCTTGGTAAGATCACTGTACTTTCATTTCCATTAATCTATTTAAGAGATGATATTGAGGATGCCAACGTTTGATGAGTTGTGGATGACTAAGCTTAGGCTATGAACCCCATGGTTGATTACGGTACATGTTCTAAGGCCCGATGACGAAAGTATGAAGTCTGAAATCTTTCCGACTAGCGAGTGAAATCCATCCGGTTTTTCGAACACTTTTCTGTTCTAGATTTTGTTTTGTTTGAGGACAAACAAATGTCTAAGTCCGGGGGAGTTGATATATTAGTATTTTGGTCTCTTTTACATATTGTTTTCTATTTATTTTCGGTTCTTTCTAGTTCATCGTGTCTTTTTAGGTTCTAGGAGGCTCTCAAGCATGGATTGGAGTTATTTGGGGTTATTGGAGCGAAAGAAAAGAATTCGGAGCAAAAAGGCGATTTTCCCTAACCGAGCACCTGCTCGGTTTAGAGCGAGCACCTGCTCGCCCGAAGAGCCGAAGCCCCTCGAATTCGGACCGACCGGTCCGTATAGGTGGACCAACTGGTCCACACGCGATGCCCGAAGAGCCAAAAGTCCACTGGAATCTGGACCGGTCGATCGGCACACGGGATCGGCCGGTCCCCGCACCTGAAGACCCGAGACTCGATGAGGAGACCGACCGGTCCGGAATCAGACTGACCGGTCGGTCACCCAGAACTAGTTGCCCTAATTTTTTATTATAAATAAGAGCCAGCCACTTCCCAAAACATAAGTTCACTTTTTCTGATTTTTTTCATTCCCCCATTCTAAAGGCTGAGACTCATTTGTTCTAAGATCTTGAGATCCATCAAGTGTTTTCATCTCCTTGGATTTTGCTTGTAAGATTTGGAGGATCATCCACAACTTTCTATTGAGAAGATTTCTTAATCCCTTATCTCTTTTCTTTTTCATGATGAATCATTCTCATTTGATTGCTGTGTTTTTTTTTTTATCTCCATGGTTGAGTAGTCTCATAGCTAGATTAGGGGATTTCAATGGTGAATTAGGATGTTAGTGACTGAGCCAAATAGGAATGATATCATTTGCCTTCATCAATCGGGATTCGTAATGCTTAGGCTAATTTGATCACCTAGTCTATAATTTCAAGTTTAATTTATTCACGACAGTGCTCTAGGTTGCTAGATAAATCATTGATGAGCAGTCGGTGTGTAACCAACGACAGTTGATTATTGCCATCGATTGTGAACAAATCGAACCATTTTGTTAATGCTTATCAACATCTCTGAATTCAAACGACAGTTTAGGCATTTAGGGTGTTAGATAAAGATATTGATACATCACGACAGTGGGGCAATATTACATTTATGTTTGAGTTCTAGACCGCGCTAAATTTGAATCCTGAATAGATGCTCAGTCCTTAATCTGAAGTCACCGGCGAATGATCCTAATCTAGTGCCTTTATCTTATTGAATTTACATCGTTTTAATTATCGTTCTGTTCATTGTTTCACTGCAAACCAACTCTCATTTTGTCTTAGCTTTAAATTTAAATCCATAATTTCATAGAGTAACCTTGGTCTATGTGGATTCGATACCTAAAATACTACTGCTTTTGTCTGTGCACTTGCGGATTTATTTTGGGATTAAAACCTCTGACATCAACTCTCCTCTACGAGACTCCTCTATAATCTAATATACTCTCAGGGCATGTTCAATGCAGATTTTTGGGTGTCTTATGAGTATTTTTATAATATAAAATTATTAAAATAGTTGTAAAAGGAACAAAGAGAGTGTTTTTGTGGGGTATATTAAAATATAAAATTAATAAAATTTGAGTAAAGAGAGTAGATAGTGAGTGTGTTTAGGAAAAGGAAGAGAGAGAGTGTCTAAAATTGGATATTTTTGATAGTGTTTTTAAATATAAAATTAATAAAAGTTGAGTAAAAGGATGAAAAGGAAGGTATAAAGTTGAGTAAAAGAAAGAGAGAGTGTGTGTTTTAATAATTTTATATTATAAGAACACCACATAAGACACCCAAAAATCTGCATTGAACATGCCCTCATGTGTAATGAACTAAACAAAACCCATTTTACCCTTACTAACCTATTTTTATATTAATAAAAAAAATCTAATTGATAAAAATTGAACCAATTAAAATCCAGCCCCAATTCAATTTTCGTTCCTCGTCGCCAGAGACGCCGAAGGTCCGACGCCAAATCCGATTCAACTGTCAATCTTCCCCAGTGGAAGCTTGAAGTTTAAAGCTCATCTCATCACCATTTCTGTTTTCTACTTAAAGCTTGAAGTTCATCTCGTCGAGTAATCGCAACGATCCGACCTCTTCATTGATTAGCCATTGAAGCTTGAAGCTTTAAAATTGAGGTGAATTTATGATACGATCTCCCAAAGGAATGCACACTCTTCTTTGTATTTCAAACGGATAGATCCTTGGATGAACAAGGCGGGGGAGGTGAACGGCTGCGTCGAGAGCTATGGACTGCACTCGGTAAACCTGAACCGATGTCTAACCACCTAAGGAACGTTGTGACTCGTCGGCTAACCACCTCGGAATCGGAGTGAACACAAGGCTAACCACCTAGTGATCGATTTGTGATCAAGGAGCTAACCACTCAATGATCGGTTTGATTTCGTTGGCTAACCACCAAAGAGATCGAAAAAGTTCACAAAAGAATAAGAGAGAAACTTCTTAAGAAAAGATTTTTATAAAAGTGAATGATTATTCTCAAAGGGAGTACATGGTTTATATAGAGAGAGAATTAAAGATAATAGTACTAAAAACAATGCATGGAAAATAACAAGGTTTAATTATTTTTGACTAAGACTAAGACCAATGAATCTTGACTAATAATAAATCAAAGTGTGAACACTTCTTGGCCTCCACGTTCAATGCATCTCCTTGCATGAAAATTCCATGCGATTTTAGTCTTAATATTTTCATGAAATTGGACCGTAAGGGGGAAGCATAAGTCGTGCCTCGTTAAAACCTCTACTCAGAAAACCCATTGGGACAAAACCGAGTACAGGAAAAAGAGTACAACAACTTATGCTTAACGACCAACCTCAAGAAAATATCGCAGCCGAAATTAAGGTAACAGCATTATGCATAAGCTGATCTTCTTCCTTGATCCGAACGTCATTAAGTAGCTCCTGAACAGCTCCGGCAAGCTTCCTTGTCTTGGACCGCGTAACGGGACCTTCGGGTATGATCAAAGCTTCTTTGTCCAAAGCATGCTCGTCCATGATCGTATCAGTTTATCCAATTATTAGCTCGTCATCGTTCATGTTGGTCCAAGTAGTTGTAAACTTTCATTGTTGTATGCTTCGAATTTGATTTGAGGATTTATGGATTTATGAAATTCAGTTGAATGGATTTAGAAATTTAGTATGCACAATTGGCTGTAAATGTATTGTGATTATGGAATTTAAGGTAGATTGTAATGAATTAAGTGTTGATTATTGAAGTTGTGGGGTTTGTTTGTTTTGTGAAAGAGCTGGGAGAAAACTGTAGACTGTTACAGTCTAGGACATGGATTGATGCCTGCAAGTTTCAAAGTAAGAATCGTGGCGCTTGACGAAAACACTACCGAGGCTCTCGCTCAATCTCCGCCTCAACTCTACTGGTTTGTTTCTGGATTCTTGATTGTTTTTCTGTTTCTTCCTCTTTGTGTTTTTATCTTCTCAAAAGATTTTGGTTTCTTATATATTTGCAGGCTTTGTGTTGCATTCCTTGCTTTTGATGTTATATTCGTTGTCATTTGCGTTGCGGTTGCTAGTCTAATCGGTATTGCTGTTTGTTGATGCTTATCTTGCATCATCGCGATCTTGTACGCTCTAGCAGATCTCGGACGGTTAAGAATTCTGAGAAAGTGAATGGCGAAATCGGTGAAACTCAAGGAGGGATAATGACTGAAGTAGGCATTGATTCTCAAAACGAACGCGTGCTATCTAGCGAAGATCCTGTAAGTAACCAAAACCAAACCCCGTTTTTCTTTCGGATAAAGACACTGAAATGATTCGAGAAAAATCGTTAAAACTTTTGCAGGAATGTATCATTTGTCTATGTGCGTATGAAGATGGAGTAGATTTAAGGGAACTTCCTTGTAGGACCATTTCCACAGTTTATGTGTAGACAAATGGCTAAGGATCAACGCGACTTGTCCTCTTTGCAAACAAAAATTTAAGTTTACATATGATTGATCATCATTTACATAAAATATGTATGTGCTTACGATCTATAAAGACGGCTCGTTGAGGTTACATGGCTTGGGACTAAGAAGTAGTAGCCATGTGTATGACGATCGTAAGCACGTGAATCAGATTCCGGTTCGAATAAATATGAAACTTAATGTAAATTTTTGTTGGCGATTAAATTTAAATAAGGATCAACTATATGATTGATCAATCATTTACATAAAAGAAAAAGAAGCAAATTTAAAGGAAAAAATCATCAAAAGTTCTGATGAAAGTTGAGACAATTTTGTAGAATCACCATTTATTAAATTTAAA
Organism: Draba incana; assembly: GCA_963576765.1. Classification (NCBI taxonomy): domain Eukaryota; kingdom Viridiplantae; phylum Streptophyta; class Magnoliopsida; order Brassicales; family Brassicaceae; genus Draba; species Draba incana. Next base: position 23,385,044 of record OY755210.1, on the reverse strand, counting down.
GGAAAAACTTTGTTTGTGTTTTATTGTTGTATGTTAAGAAAATTTGATTTCTTTTTTTTTGTTATTGTCTTCAGAAAATTTGATTTGCTTCAGAAAATTAGTTTGAAAAAAATTGAGACTTGAGAAAAATGGAATGACTATCAAGTATCAGTTAATGAATGAATATGAGAATCAAATTTAAAAAATGTAGTTTAACGAATATTCTAACTACAATCTTACACATCTCACATAATACACCTTACACTTCTAGTGTCATTTTCATGTACAAATACCACTTTAGGTGTGATATAGGCATACAATGGATTTAGAGACAAATTAGTTTATGCAAATCTTGGGAATGTATCCTTTTAGACCAAATATTATGTGTGCAACTAAATAAATATATAATTTAGTTGGTACAACTAATATATTGTAAAATGGTTAGAATGTACAACTATGAAGAAAATTGGTACAACCAAAAATGATGTAAAACTGTTTGGAATTTCGGAGGTAAAACTATACGCAATGTCAGTGAGTATCTAATCAATCATGTTTAACACGTTTTTGGCACATTTATATCATATTTTCTATTAACACGTGTTTTTAATGTTCTATTTAATAACATAAATTATTTTTTTCCTATTAAACTCAGTTGTACATTAATATTAATACTTAGTTGTACCTAATAAATCAAGTTGCACTTAAGTAAAAAAAAATTTCACATCATCGAAATTTCTTTCTATTGTTCACATGAATTCTCACAATTACAATCTCTGAAAATTAAACTCCTAAACCCAAATTCACTATTTGCTTTCATGGTATATACCTTGTTTATAGATTATTTACACCAATAAGAACATATTATAAATCTTCTTCTTTTTCTTCATACCCGTCTCTTGATCTTCCTTTGTTTCTTCATCATTTTCTTCTCTAATCACCGCTAGAGCCGATCAACCCCCGTTTCTACATCTGAGTTTTCAAGATTGTGTTTTTATCAATCGACGACACTTGTTATCGTTCTTCTCGTTGTCGTTGAGTTTCCCGTTGCATAAACCATTTTTGTGACATCTAACATGTTGGAAATCATGGAAACACCTGAAATCAAACCTGATGAAATTCCTCAGACTAGTCAAAACTATCACAATTTCAAGCTTTAAGAGCTTCGATTCTATCTTCAAACGACTTCATAGTATTCGCAACAATTAGTGTCTCATCCAAATCAAACACTATAGATAAACACCTAGTGTTAAGCATCCTTAAACTTGAATCATATAAACCTAAAGGAACTGAGAAACACCAGAAACTAGGAAACTTCTTCTCCTAGCTCGGCAACGCCACTAAGTGAATATCCTCTTCTCCGAGTAATACCACTGCAGTCTGTAATCACAATCACAAATTCAAGCTAAATCAACTAAGATTCACAATGAAATGTCATTTCGCAAATCTTAAACGAGCTATGTTACCTTCAATTCGTGGAAACATACGGCGTGTAGATGCGTCAGCTCCTAAGGTTTGACCGGAGCCGATGATTCAAGCTTGCATCGAACGGCGAAAGAAGCAATAGTCTAGAGAATCGCCAGAGGAGGACATCTCTCACCAGCCGGAGAAATGTGGTGGATTCGAATTTCATCGTTGGGGAATCAAAATTCATGACCTGAAGATACTTGATTCACATCGAGTTCCCCTAACGCAACTCTCCGTGATAAACCACGGATTTTAGACCTAAATGGCTCATCGAAACTCAATCAGCCAAATTTTCTCGGGAAAATGCGTGAGAAAATCTGAGGCTTCAAGAGAAAATATCTTCTTCTCTCTTTTGCCCACAACAAAAAAATCTTTTGATTCGTCTTCTCCAAAACAACTCCAATTTAGAAAATTTGAATCATTTCCGATGCCGCTAAGAATCCTTTCATTCTTCTTCTCTTTGCTTCACGATGTTGCGTTTTTGTTCTTCAAGCTTCGCGATGTTGTTGATTTCTTTCCTAGAATCAATCCGCCATTACCGGGAAGATTTATTCTCGATTCCTCCTTCTTCCTGTTCGAGATGCCTTTGTCTTTCGTGAATAAGAACCTAAGCTCTGATTCGATTACTTCCTGAGGGACAAAGCTCCAAATCTGTCGAAGAAGGTGACGGCGGAGACGAGCTCCACGACTGGTTTGTCGACCAAGAACCTGAGGGTGGAGTAGTGGATCGTTGGAGGGCCATGGCGATTAACAAAAAGAAAAAATCAAAGAGACTTTGATGGAGAAATTTTGATTGATCGGAAAAAAATGTAAGGAAGAAGAGAAATTGAAGAGTTTTCCTTTTTTGGGATTTTTTTTTGGATCCGGTCTGTGGATATTAGATGGATATTATGTGGTTGGGTGTGTAATTTTAATAGATTTAGCTGGTTTTAACGTAATTTTGTTGTTTTTGTATTTAAAAGAAATTGAAAAAAAACTCTATTAAACAAGAGAGCGTTTGAGGCATTGACTTGGTCAACAATAGTGTTCCAGACTTTCTTCCAACGAAAGGGGATTAGGGTTGCTGATTACCATCGAATCACTTATTCAATTTGGGATTTAACTTCTACTGTGGGCTTTGACTTCTAATGGGCCTCGGTTCATCACTTACGTGGGCGTGGCTATTACTTTTTCAACAACAAAGGTTCAACTTGATTCTTTGGTTTATTTTGGTTAATTGTGGTTTCATTATGTAATTTAAGTTGGCTCAACCAAACAATTGAGCACTTATGCCATATTTATTTTATATGCACGAAAATTTCCACAAAAAAAAAACTGAAATATTGGGTCCCAGTGTCATGTTCCTTTTTTTGTCTTGTTTAGAATTCATCTTTCGTCTATGTTTGATCCTTTTTCGTTTTCTTTTGACTTATAATGTGATTTAGTAATGAAATCAACTTGAAGGTATATTTTTCACATACCAAGCATGATTTTACTATTACTCCACACATATTCGATGTTTCACATCATACTTGGATACATGTGTGGAGAGAGGCTCATATCGTTGTCTTTGATCTCTAATGGGCAGATCCATCGGTATAATAACAAAAAAAAGACATAACAAAATCATGTCGGTAGGTAAGAATTGGGGAATAATTACACTCTAGCTGAAATTCTTTAGACACTTTGCACTAGAGAGGAACTTTGGCCTTGGTTATTATCTATTTTACCATTTCTTTATTGATTTATTTACAAATTTGTCATTTCCTTTCCAATTTTCTTTTTTTTTTTCAACGTAACTAACAAACATCAAAATTAAAATGAAAAAGAAATTAAAAAGAAATGGGGAAGAAAAAGAAATTGGCGGGAAAATTATACAGTCTCGAGTTTTTTGAAGGGAAAATTTTACGGAATCACGCTTTTGGCTAAAAAAATTAACGGTCTCGAGTTTTTGACGGGAAATTTTTACGGTCTCGAATTTTTTGGTGGGAAAGTTTTACGGTCTCGAGTTTTTTGGCAGAAAAATTCTATGCTCTCTAGTTTTTTGGCGGGAAGAAGAAGAAGAAGAAGAAGAAGAAGAAGAAGAATCCTTTCCTGAATCCTTCTAGATTGCCCATAAAAGGCTCCCCAAGTGGACAGGTCGTAACGCGGTTTTGCATAGATTGGTCATGGGAAAACAACCATAACTCATACGATACAGATCGGAACGATAATCCGCTTTCTACTATAGCTATATCAAAGAGTGGAGAACTTACCCACAAAGTTTCACACTGATCGGATCTGGTTTGATTATATGTTTCTCTCCTCCAATGAAACGGGTCAGCTCTGTCCTCTCCTTCCTCTCAATCTCAATGCACAAATCACCCAAACCTCTTTCTTTTTCTCTTTCAACACGAAAATCTGACCTCTAAACCCAGAAAAGAGGCTGATCCCCTTTATAAATACCATATGAGGGCTTTTTCTTAACCCAAACTAAGCGAACCGGCGATTAAAAAATCAATCCGGTTCAATTTAATTGGTTCACGGGTGTTACAACTTTCCTCTACTACCATGGATTCGATCTCGAATCCTCCAAAACCATCCACTACAGACTACACTCCTGACCCAACCCGGTCAGCACCACTCAAAATCAACATTCACGATCTCAGAGTATCACATCCAGTTTCATGCTTTTTTAACCATGTTTAAGACATTAATTACTTTTAACTTATTATTCACACCACTCATACTCACATGAACACATCCCTTGAGCTTTCGGTGCATCATACCACTTACACTAGAATGACCCGTTCAAGGGCTAGTTATGGCCTAGGCCAAGTCTTGAGGGAAGGCCTAACCAAACGAGAATCGTTTGGCCTTAGACAAGGCTAAGCACCTTGGTGACTAGGCTATGCCTGCTTTGGTGTTTGACATGTGTGCTAGGCGCGGTGACTAAGCTAGTTGCTTTCCTGATTCACTAGTCCTTACCCTGAACCGAAATTATCTTCAAATTAGCTTCCACCCGAAGCATGAGCTATCCCGTGACTAAGCTAATTGCATGTCTGCTTCACCTGCTTGGAAACCCTTAGCCGAAGGAAGCTTTTGCCCGATCATGAGTCATCTCATAAGGCCAAAGAAACCCCTAGTATTATCAGCCACCAGAAGCAGGAGCTGGCTTTGCTTAAGGATGAATTATCTCCAGTGCCACGTGTCACACTTGGAGCAGTGGTTGGTAGTGCATGTTGTTCACCTACATCACTAGCTTACCTTGGCCTATATAAGAAAGGCCTAAGACCTAGTTCCAACATCAGAACCAACCACTTAGAAATTCTCAAAGCACCCTTATTCTGTCCGAAAATTTCTGAGCCATCTTAAGTTCTATCGAGTCGGTTCTTGATCCGATATTGAGCATACCAATGTGAAGATGTATCCCAATCATCAGAACCACTAGTGCCATACGCTAGAACCAGCCAGCGTAGATAGCACTAGAGCCTTATCGATAAATCTTAGGGTAAGCTTCCAATGATCGGATCCTTTTCATTTTTAACTTAGAATTTTGTTTTGATCATGAATCTAACCTTAGCTTCTTGATCTTCTGTTCGGATCCAACACAAAAAATGTTGGATTAGTCCCGGGAAGAATTCTGAAGATCCGAAGAAATTCTTTAGCAAGTCTTGATCAGATCTAGGTAAGATCAGTGAACTTATTCCCTTAAGTTTCCTATGAAAACTCTAAGTATATCCCTAGTAAACCTTATGATTCATTTTGTATGGAAACTAGAAAGAGAGATCTTTCAAACAGTATATAGAGCCACTCCTGAATCCTTCTGGATCGCCGGTAAAACGCTCCCCAAGAAGACTGGTAGTAACGCAGATTTGCAGAGATCAGTCACAGGAAAACAACCATAACTCATAAGATACATAACGGAACGACAATCCGCTTTCTCCTATAGCTAGATGAGAGAGTACAAAACTTAGCATAAAGTTTCACACTGATCGGATATGGTTTGGTCGTTCGTTTTTTCAATCTCAACACACAAATCACCCAAATCACTATGTTTTTCTCTTTCAACACGAAAACATGACCTCTAAACCCATAAAATGAGGTTTCTCTCTGTTGGGGAAAATAAATTCATTATATATGTACGTCTACTTGGCTTTAATGAGTTTCACTAGACGATACGTCATCTTAGACAAGTGAAATGAGGTAATAACCTCTCAATACCTGGAAATACATCGTCAAGGCCAGGTCTAGTAAGATGGTGATGTGCCAGTTACTTGACGATATGTCGCCTACGTTAGGTATGAGGAGGTCTAAAGAAGTAGAAACCTCTCACCACTTGGTCATATATTGTCTACGTCAAGTATGAGGAGGTTTAAAGAAGTATAGACCTCTCACCACTTGGCCACGTTAGGTATGAGGAGTTTTAAAGAAGTATAGACCTCTCACCACTTGGCCACGTCAGGTATGAGGAGGCTTAAAGAAGTATAAACCCCTCACCATTTGGCCACGTCAGGTATGAGGAGGTTTAAAGAAGTATAGACCTCTCACTACTTGGCCACGTCAGGTATGAGGAGGTTTAAAGAAGTATAGACCTCTCACCACTTGGCCATGTAGATATCTACTTGACTTTGATGAGTCTCACTTACGAAGTAAAACATGACGATACGTCATCTAAGCCAGGTCTAAGAAGATGATAACCTGGCTATACCTGACGATACGTCGTCTATGACAGGTAATTCGAGGTAATAACCTCTCATTACCTATGCCAGGTCTAAGAAGATGATGACCAGGCAAATACCTGACGATACATGTTAATGTCATGTAAGACAAGGTAATAACCTACCATTACATGACAAGATGTTGTCTACGCCAGGTCTAACGAGGCAATGACCTCCGATTACTTGTCAATACATTGTCTATGTCATGTAAGAGATAGAAATGACACTACAAGAAAATACTGATTTAGCGTCGGCATATTTCGACGCTAAAAGGTTTAGCGTCGAAAACATTTCGACGCTAAATCGTCGACACTAATTCATTTTTGACGCTATTTCGACGCTACTTGGACCCTAATTTAGCGTCGGATGTTCGATACAAAATAAAATTATCCGTTACAAATAAAATTAAAACGCTAATCCTACGGCTGTTGTTGGGTCCCTAGGTTCACGATATCTTCGAACTTTTGGTGGAATTGCATTGCACCGGGAGGTGTAAGAGGCGGTGGAGGACGCGGCATGCCTTGCAAGGCATTGGCTAATGCCGGGTTATCCACTGCAATGATGTCAAAGAGACTGGTCAATGACCCGACATGGGTCTTTAGTTGCGCTTGTTCCGCCTTTAGCTGCGCAATCTCAGCTTTAGCAGCTTGCAACTCAGCGGTCACACGCGGCTGAGACGAACCCGGAGAGTAAGAATGTTGAGAAAACAAACAACCTACCGGGATATCTTTGATGGATCCAACACCCATCGTTCGTCCTTTCTTCTTCGGTGCAACCTAAAAAATAAAAGTGTTATACAATAAAATAATAATTAAAAATAAGTTATAATACAAAATAAAAACGTAATAAATTACCTCGTCGTAAAGTCTAACGAAATCTTCGAGACCCATCGTAGACTGGACAGACTCATCAAACTCTTGCAATCGTGCATTGTACGCGTTGAACGTTTGTTCCGCTTGAGCGGTAACAAACTTCCCATCCTTCCTCCGATGAGTTTTTTCCATCACTTTAACCATCGGAGGAAGATCACCGCCATCAGCTTGTTAAACAAAAATAAACAAAGATAATGAAATATATAATAAATAAATATTGAAAATATAAATAATCAAACAAATTTATTTAATACAAAAATTACCATATCCAGTCGTATTGTGGCGTATGATGATGGACCCACTGTATGCTTTGAAGGTCCATCTCCTTCGGCCACCGGCGTGAGACGGGATGCAGAACACTTCCCCGATTTAACCACCGATTCAGGATCCTCCCAATACTGCACTAGACCCCACCAAACATCGGGATCCATCGCGAGCGGCTTCGCCTCATCGCCTTTCTTACCCCACGCTTTCTTGAAGTTCCCGACGTAACCGTTGAGACGCTTTAAGGCCTTCCTCTCAAACGCCGCTCGCACTTCGAAAGTATGAGCTTCCTCCCAATGCCACCCTTGCTACAAAAATATGAATAATGTTATGAATATATATTTATAATCGAATAATTTAATAAATAAAATTAAATAATATAAAATGACTTACCGCCCATGACTCGAACCAAATATCCCGAACATTTTGCGGCGTCATGCTCCAATTAGGATGCGCCATAGAGAAGTGGGCCTTGATTGCATTGGTGACCGAACGCTCAACCTTGTTATCCGTAAACCGATTAAATAAAATAACAGAATGTTAATAATTTAATTATAACCTGTAATTAAAAATTAATTACAGAAAACAAATTTAATTAGTAATATTGAAAAAAAATTAAAACATACCATAATGTACCACAAGACCTCAACGGATGGATAATCCTAAGCCGTGTCTCACGTCCAGGTTGGCGGAGAAGCTCAGAAATCCGCATCATAAGGGGCGCGTTTGGCAGTGGAGGGGGCTTATTATGGTCATCGGGATGATCATCTTCGCCTTCTTCTAGCTTTGGATGAGGCTGTGGCTGAGGCGGTGGCGGAGCGCGTGGCGGAGCTCGGAGCGGAGCGCGTGGCGGAGCCATTGGCGGAGCTCGTGGACGATAGTTCGCAGCCTGCGAACCCGACCCCGATGCTGATCCGGATCCGCGATGACCATCGAATTCGGGAATCGAACCTTCGTCGCCAAATAACTCGCCGTATGAAGGAGGACGACGTCGATCACCCTATAAAATAAAACAAATTTATTAAATTTAAAAATGTAAAATATAAATTTAAAATTTAGGAAATAATATAATATTTTTGAAATAAATTTAACATTTATGAAACTATTTTAAATTATCGTAAATTAACTTGTAAATTCATTTTTCCTTTAAAAAAATTATTTTAACAACCAAAAAACTCCTTAATTAGTTTTATTTGACTTTACATAAATATATTTCATTAAATCTAAATTCAAATCTATAAATTAGCACATCTATATTCAATTCCATAACTTATCAAATCTAAAATCAATGTCAGTTCCTTAAATTTATTTCCTAAATGTTTCCTAAAATCTATTTCATACCAAATATCCTAAATTCTATTTACTACATATTTATTAACTTTAAAAATGTACAATATAAATTTAAAATTTAGGAAATAATTTTATAGTGCTGAAATAATGCTGGAAAAAAATTTATATTTTATATTTAGGAAATAATTATATATTTTCAAAATAAATTTAACATTTATGAAAAATAACATTTAAATTCGGTTTTAATTTTAAATAAATATTTTAAATTCAAAAAACTCATAAATTTGTTTTATTTGACTTTACATAAATAAATTTCATAAAATCAAAATTCAAATATATAACTTATCAAATATAAATTTAATTCCATAACTTATCAAATCTAAATTCAATTCCATTTCCTAAAATTTATTTCCTACATTTTTCCTAAAATCTATATCATATGAAATTTCCTAAATTCTATTTACTACATATTTCATAAAACCATTTTTTAAAATCAATTTCATTTCAAATTCCATAACTAATATATATATCTAATTTATAACTAATTGCAAATAATATAAAAAATTTTAAAATAAAATAAATATATATATATATATATATATATATATATATATATATATATATATATATATTACCATTTGTTTTCCGGCGGTGGCTGACGGCGGATGGAGATCGATGCGGAGGAGGAGAAGGGACAGCGGCGGAAGGAAGGAGATGCGGCGGCGGCGGAAGGAAGGAGCGGCGGCGGCGGAAGGAAGGAGATGCGGCGGCGGAGAGGAGAGGGAGAGGGAGAGGAGAGGGAGAGAGAGAGAGAGAGGCGGCGGAGAGTGGGAGAGAGAGAGTGCTGCGGGAGAGAGAGACCGGCGGTGGCTTGAGAGAGAGAGAACTGCGGTGGTCGGAGATGGAGAGAGTGAGAGGAGAGGATTTTACAGAAACCGGAGAGGAAGACTTCGGTCTCCGTATAAAAATCGGGAACCGACGCGAATTCGACGCTAAATTAGCGTCGAATTAGCGTCGGATTACATTTAAATATAATTTTTTTTCCCACGCAGACTTCATTAAGATCCGAGTTAATTTGGATTTAGCGTCGAATTGTTGGTCAATTCGACGCTAAATCCAAATTAATTCGGTTTAATGCCGTTGGTTTAAACAAAAAAATTTGAATTTTTTTGGTTAACCGCCATTGGTTAAATCAAATTAATTCAATATAGCATCGAATTTGCGTCGGATCAAATTAATTTTATCCGTTTCATACCCTAAACCCTAAACCTCAAACGTAAAATTTGTTCACATAGCGTCGAATCGATGTTAATTCGATGCTAAATCAACGCTACCGTAATCTATTTTACGTTTGGGGTTTAGGGTTTAGGGTATCCGTCACTGGTACAAAAACTATCTTACCCTTTTCAATCTTTCATATAATAGAATAATTTAAAATTTTTAAATTTGAAATTACATATTTGGTTCATAAAGGGTAATGAAGGTATATAGTTTTTTCAAATAGCAGTCCTTACATGCATTTGTAACATCGAATCACACAAACATACTAATTTGTTGGCAAGTAAATCTTTGAATATAAATAACATTGTAGCTTCACTCTGAATCGTCGACGTTAAAGCTTTTATTGTTTACACCCTATATGAAAAATTAGTTTGATTTAGCGTCGAATTAGCATCAAATCACTTGAATTCAACGCTATATCACATCGGTAGCTTCACTCTGAATCATCATTTGAGTTGTCATCATCCTCATCGGTACTTTCTCCACTCTCGTTTGCGAACTCGTCTTCGGGATTTTCTGCATCGTTAGCATCCGGAAGTATTTTAGCTTCTCGATTTTCCGGATCTATAAGAATGATGTTGTCTATATCTGCTTCTGGATTTGTTAGATCCACCGCCGTTTCATTTTGCATAGGAGCGTCGTTTGATTCAACTATCATTCCTCTAGGTGTTATTTTAAGCACATATAACCATAAAATCCCTGTTTTTCTGACACATGGATATGGAATGAAACATACTTGATCTGCTTGTGATGCAAGGACAAATGGATCATACTTTGCATAAGAACGCGATCCATTAACATCGATAACACCAAATTTTCCTACTCGAAACCTTCGCCCGACAACTGGATCAAACCACTCGCATTTGAAAAGGGTGCACTTTAAGTTAACCAAACCAGGGAATTACACTTGAATAATGTCTTGGATAATGCCATAAAAATCCGTGTCCCCGGCTCGAACTACGACACCATAGTTCGCAGTTGCTCTATTTTTGCCACGTTCGAACGTATGAAACACATAACCTCGTGTAAAATACATTGGAGATGACGTGACTTTCCCCAACGGACCTTGGATCAACACTCTAAACCATACAGGGTATGACGTGTCTGCATAATTTACCTTGCAGATACATAATACACATTGTAAATATAGTAGTATATACACAAAGTGTACATATAGGTTTTTATGGAAACTAGATATATATAATCTTGTGTTTTAACTTATATACCTGAGTCCTCAATCATTTAGCAAAATGTAGATCTTTACGTTTTTCAATCTCATCGGCGGATGCTTTTGGGAAAGCCTCGTTAACTTGGCGAATGAATTCACTAATTGAAAATATGGTTATAACAAATGCGTTTGTTATATATGTTTCATAGCATATATAAGTACGAAAAAACTCTTTTGACCTCAATCCATACTTGGGAATTATAATATGTACCTTAAAAATGGGCTAACTTCGTCGCATTGTAAGAGAATATATGTGTGTGCACATTGTAGTCTTCGAACGAGGACCAGTCTTCTTCTCTTATGATTCCCGCATGGCTACCAAATGTGTTTATGCGATGCCACCATCGTCGTACCTACGTGGAGCTCTTTTTCGTGTCTGGACAGTTGGAGAGAAGTAATATGAGCTAAAATGAGAGGTTTCTTCGGTTAAACTGCCCGCAACAATTGATCCCTCAACCCTAGCTAGGTTTTTTGCCTTTCCTTTTAAGTGTTTCATGAATCTCTCGAAAGGATACATCCAACGAAATTGAACGGGCCCTCCTAAATCGGCTTCGTGAGGAAGATCGACTGGAAGATGCTCCATCACATCAAAGAAAGATGGAAGGAATATCTTCTCTAAGTTGCACAGCAATATTGGAATGTTATTGTTTAGTTGTTGAATTCCATCTTGAATCAGAGTTCGCACACACAGATCTCGAAAAAATGCTCCAACACCTAAACCCAAAATCCAATATCAACCAAAACACAAATGTTATTTTCAACACATAATTTGTTTACATATTTAAATATCGTCATACAAAATATACCTGCAAGTGATTCATGCACGTTTGTTGGCAAAAGTTCTGCAAAGGCGAAAGGCAACAATCTCTGCATAAACACATGACAATCATGACTCTTCATACCAGAAATTTTTTTCCCTTGCTCCACAGACTTAGAGAGTTTTGACACGTATCCATCTAGGAACTTAACTTCGGTGGAAACCCAATTGAATAATGTTGGTTTGGCTTCGCTTGACAATCTAAAGCTAGGCATTGGAGCTCTCCCATCTCCCTTGAGATGTAACTCAACTCTAGAGCATATAAGAGGCAAATCCAGTGTAGACTTCAAGTTGTCTTTAGACCTGCCTGGAACGTTTAAGATGGTGTGCATGATGTTATCGAAAAAAAATTTCTCAATGTGCATGACATCAAGATTGTGGCGCAATAGATGATCCTTCCAGTACGGTAGATCCCAGAAAATGCTCTTCTTATGTTAATTATGTTCTTCAAGGTATCCATCAGGGAGATTGGTCGGAATATTAAGCTAGTTACCACCACGTTTTGTTGTGTCTTGAGCTCCCCAATAATCAAGTTGACCTTCAATTTGTTCTCCTGAAAGATATGGAGGTGGGGGGATACGTACACGTTTGCCCTTTGTGAACAACCTCCTGTTCTCCCGGTACGGATGGTTCATAGGGAGAAACCTCCGGTGACAATCAAACCAACAAGATTTTCTACCATTTTTTAGTTGGAATGCATCTGTTTCATTTTGGCAATACGGACATGATAACCTACCATGTGTTGTCCAACCAGATAACATTCCATAGGCTGGAAAATCGCTTATCGTCCACATAAGCACAACTCGCATGGTAAAATTCTTCTTCCTAGAGTAATCAAAAGTACGAACCCCATGAGACCACAACATGTTCAACTTGTGAATCAGCGGCTGTAAAAACACATCAATAGATCTTCTTGGATGCTTCAGGCCAGGGATTAAAATACTCAAAAACAGAAATTCCCTCTGCATGCACATATCAGGCGGAAGGTTATAAGGTGTCAATATAACCGGCCATAAAGAATATTGCCTGCCAGACATACCGAACGGACTAAAACCATCTGTACATAGGCCAAGATAAACATTTCGCTTCTCTGTAGCAAAATTAGAGTGTACCGATTTGAAGTGTTTCCAAGCTTTTGCATCAGAAGGATGATGAACTTCTCCTTCAGTAGTTGAATGTTCCGCATGCCACCTCATTGATGCAGCTGTGCGTTCTGAATGGTATAACCTTTGTAGCCTATCGGTTATGGACATGTACCACATTCTCTGGTACGGCACTTTTCTACCAGCTCCTTGGGGCTTAAATCTTGGTTTGTGGCAAAATCTCCATTCCTGCAGATGTTCATCATCTTTCCAAAATATCATGCAATTGTCAATGCAAACATCTATCATCTGCGAGGGCAATCCTAAACTAGAGACTAGTTTATGTATGTCGTAATATGACTCAGCAGCTTGATTACCCTCTGGCAAATATTCTTTTAGAAGAGATGCCCAATCATCCATGCAACTCTCAGATTGATTATGATCAGACTTTATTGTCATCATCCTAGATGCCAACGATAATTAGACAAACCTTCCCTACAACCTTCATAGATTGGTTGTTTTGCAGAATCAAGCATATCATAAAAAAAATTTGCATCTAAATTGGCTTCCTCAGCAACATCAGGAGTACACATAACTCCAGGAAATGCATCGGTTACCATTTCTTTGAATCTATTATGCTTTAACCCGACATTATGATCATCATTTTCTATAACAAATTGATGCCCATCATATTGTTCATTCGAATAACCCTGACCCTGATCCATAGGTTGGTAACTAGTACTACCCGAAGTTTCATCTTCATATCCCTCTCCATGATAAAACCAAACATAATACTCAGGTGTAAACCCTCTATTAAATAAATGCGTACCAATTGTATCAATTGTCTGTGGCTGCGAATTTTTGCACCTCCGACACGGGCATACCATCACTCCGGTCCGTTGAATTGTAGGCACACTACTCGCTTGAGCCATGAGAATTTCAAGGCCGTTGAGGAACTCTTCTAAAAGGCCTCCATTATCATCTTTACGTTGATACATCCAGCGTCTTAGTTCGTATATATCGCCCATTTAAAAAAAAAATTAGGGAGAAATTTTTATTTTGTTTTTTGGAATTGAAATTTTGTTTTTTCTTTTGAAATACTGAACTGGTTCCTTACGGTGGTGGTGGGTGGGTATATATAAGAGATTTTAGCATCGATTTTGCATCGAATATTAGCATCGAACTAGCATCGCATTCCTTTGCGTCAATTTTGCATCGAATTCGCGTCGTTTTTGTGTCATTTCTAAATGATGCTAAACAAGTAGGTGAACCCGTGTTAAATGTGTCATCTACCTACCAAATTCGACGCAATATTCGACACTATATTCGACACTATGCGTTCAACGCTAAATCGACGCTAAATTTGCATCGATTTAGCGTCGAACTTAGATTTCCGATGCTAAATCAATGCGATATAACGTCGATTTAGCTTCAAAATGTTTCGTCCCTAGTTAGCGTCGAATTGTGTTGTGGACGCTATTACGACGCTAAAATAGCGTCAGAATAGATTCGACGCTAAATTTTGACGCAAAAATACAGTTTTCTTGTAATGTGACTTGTCACTTCTAAGTGAGACGTGACCGCTACGTCGTTATCACGTTGTAAGCACCGTTACGACGTCGTTATCAGGTTGGTTACTTTATTTAATATAAAATAATATGTGGCTTTTGAGATAGACTTGCAGCGACAACGTTATCCCATGTATAACGAAGTTTATCATTATTTAAACCTGGCCATATGAAGAAATATAAGATTCAAGTATATCGAGAATCCCGATTGTTAAAGAGATAAGCTTGCACGTCAAGTCTAGTCCTAATCCAAAACGGATTTACTCACGTCCTATAAATATAGACGTCGAAGAGGAAAGTAGATCATCACGCAATACACAGAAAATTTGAGAGCTACATCTTCCTCGCATCCCTGAGATAGCATAAAGAGATGTAGCCCTTGTTTTCGCATCCAGTCATGTTTTGATAACGCTTTAGACATCTAGACGTTTTAATTGTATTCGGCTACAAACCAACCTTGCTCATAATAAAGATTTAGTTCTCTCTGTTTTCGTAGATCTGTTTACTTGCGAACTTGGTTAAAATTTGCCCAAACAGTTTGGCGCTAGAAGGAGGGTCCAAATTTTAACTACGTAAGATATGACAGAGGGGGATAATGTCGAGGTTCGCAATGATGTCGAGAACACTCCAGATCTAGCTACACAGCTGGCTGAACTCACCGTTCTGATGAAGGAAAACGAAGAACGTCTCAAGCTACTCGAAGTGGAGAAGGCTATCTTGAGATCTGAGAACGCCACTTTGGTTGCCTTATACAGAAACCCTGAGGCTGAAGCTCGAGATCGATACCGAAGACGCGTAGATCCGATGCAACCTCTGGATGGAAGCACGCCAACTGCAACTACCAGGACAGTGGTACTACCAGGAGGATGCGATACAGAGGTGGTCAGGGCGTACGTCGCTCAAACTATTCACAATAAAGCAACGACACCACGGTTACTTGATGACATGGACTTGATTTTCAAGCGTCTACAAGACATGGAGACATTACTTAAGTGACTCACTGGCGTAGCACCACCGATAACCAAGAGCGCACCTAACTGTTACACGGGTACTCCGTTTACGGACGAGATCGCGCTTGTGGAGATGTCGAAGAGGTTTACCATTCCCACTGTGATGATGTACGACGGGATGCCAGATCCAGACAACCACATCGCTCAGTACAAGTAGTTGATGTTCACAGCTGCAATTGCAAGAGAATTTAGGGAAGCTAGCATGTGCAAGGGATTTGGTTCAAGTCTCACAGGACCGGCACTTTAGTGGTTCACAAACCTGCCAAACGCGTCGATAGACTCATTCGCGTCATTGACCGATCACTTTGTCGAGCAGTTTGCAAGAAGCAGGAACCTCAAGAAGATATCTGACGACTTCTATGAAGTGGTACAGAAGAAAGGAGAACCACTACATGATTACATGGATGTTTCAACAAGGAGAAAGTGTCCATCCCAAATTGCGTCACGTCTACTGCTATTTCTGCATTCAAACAAGGTTTACTTCCTGATGGCGACTTGTATAAGGAGCTAACAAAGTATCAATGTAAAACTATGGATGACGTACTTTTTAGGGCTTGGGCACAAATCAAATGGGAAGAAGATCCTGCTTATCACTATCGATGTTCTCCACGGTCTGACTCACGCGTGTAAAAACGTGAGAAAACTCCCTGGGATGATAAACCTTACGAGAGACCTCGTAGTGAAAGCACGAGCAGAGGAAACGAGAGTAGAAATACTCATCGACCATTCAACAAAAGCGAAACTGATAGACGCTCATCTTCAACGTGGCCAGGCATCAACAATTTTTCAATTTCGAATGCAGAATAGACTGGCACGTTGAAGCAGATGGGGGAATAGTAAGATGGCCTCGTAAAATAAAGGCATCAGATGACAAACGTGATACCTCAAAATGGTGTGACTTCCACAATGATCGTGGTCATCGAACAGAAGATTGCATCTCGTTGAGATTTGAGGTAAACGAGCTGCTTAAGAAAGGTTACTTGAGGGAATTTTTGTATGACAGAAGTAGAAGCAGAATTGACAAGAGAAACAATGACAAAATTCACCTGAACCTGCTCCTACTTTACCTCCAAGACATGACAAAACCATCAATGTAATCACTAGAGGTTCAGAAATCAGTGGAGTGACATACTCAGCTGCTAAGAAGAGCACAAAAACTGCAAGACGTCATCGAAGAGGTAGTGAAGTCAAAGGAGGAGCTACACCGACCTGTTCAATAAAATTCACATCAAATAAAGATGGAAGTACTCTAGCTCCCTATCACGATGCATTAGTCATGTCTTTAACAACTGCAAACTGCTTGATGACGAGGACGTTAATTGACAATGGGAGCTCGGCGAACATTTTCTACATGGAAGCTTACAAAGCGTTGGGCCTGGACGAAGCCAAATTGACTTGGAAGTCTACATCATTGGTTGGATTTAGCGGTGAAGTAAAACTGACCATTGGAGAAGTAACACTACATGTATACGCATGAGGTGTTAATCGCCAAACACAATTCTTAGTAGTTGATTGTGCGTTGGCTTACAACGCAATCAAGGGACGTCCGTGGATTCATGACATGGAAGTTGTACCATTGACTTTCCACCAAGTCACCAAGTTTCCTACTCCATAGGGAATTCACGAGGTCAAGCGAGAACAAGAGAACTCACGGTCATGCTATCACACTAAATTGAAAGGTAAAAATAAGCATTTACAGAGTACACTGTTAATACAACATGTTGAAGAGCCGGAGGTTGAACAGCTTACTGAGGCGGGCATACCACAAGTGGATCCCAAGATTATCAAATGCATGCTGCAAGACATAATTAGCAAAGCTCAACCTAACACGTGGAATGCCCTCCACCTGAAGATCTATTACTTCTAAGTGTGCTTTATCCACGTTGCAAGAACTACGGGCGACTTGATCCCTTCTTGGGTACGTAGGCAACCTCATGAAGGCACAGTTGCAACAACAAAAAACAAAAAAAAAAACAAAAAAATAATAAACAAAAGAAAAGACAAAAAATGGAACTACGTGTGACTTGATTCTTTCTTGGGTACGTAGGCACCCTTGTTCTCTAGGCATAGTTGCGGAAAAAAAAAGAGGTCTTTATAGGTATGAAGACCTGGAGCGAGCATGCAAGTTGCGAGACATGAGTAGCATGGGCATGGAGCATGCAACCTAACTAATAGAACGCTCTGAACCTGGAGGCTCGCAACCTCTAGGTATTTCTCATCCTAAGTTTGAGTCTTACAAAGCTTCTTTTCTTACATATTTTAGCGATCAACAAGACGCCAATTTATTTTTCTATTACTTGTACTTCGCAACATGTCTATAGACATACATTATAATAAATGAGTTTTGATTCTTAGAATATTACGAGGTCTTTGATACAAGTATTAAAGTAAAAGTCATGTCTAAATGTGTAAGGGCATAGTCCCTTTAGAGCTAAACTGAGGCCACGAACGATTCAAACCTGAACAGGGGGGCAATGCTTCCCAAAAGAACAACAAGCAGAACTACGAACTGTGTCGTTGATCAATTTGACTGTGATAATAGTCAACATCTATTGAGAAGCACCACTTCTCAAACTTGAGAGGGGCATCCTCTGCAAGTCATGACGATAGTCAACACATGACAAGTAAAGAGGTACAACCTCGAAAGGTTAAGACATTAGTCAATACCTGAAAAAAGAGAGGTAAAACTCCATAACTTGATAAATAATAAGAGGTACATCCTCATAAAGTCATGACGAGAGTCAATACCTCACAAAATAAGAGGTAGAACCTCGCAAACAAAAATAATGCCCATAACCACGCAAGACGAAGAGGGACGCCTCGAACTTATGACAATGATTATAACTATATAAAATAGGAGGCATAACCTCCTGGAAAGTACTCAACGAAGTCAATTCCAAACGAATAAAGAGGTACGACCTCACGGATTACAAAATATAGTCAGGTAGATAAAGAGGTACGACCTCATAGATACCGACGTTTTCAAGACTCGATAACCTGTGTTACCACATAAAAACAAGAGGCAAGACCTCCAAAAAATACAACAATATGATATGTTAAGCATACAACTATATCAAAAAAAAAAAAACATGTCTTGAAAAACCTAGGAGGACAATCCTTGACGCATGCATGTCACTAAAAGAGTTAGAAAACAAGTCCAACTCACAAAAGAAATCAAATTACTACAACTAGCACTTAGTAGAGAGAGAGAGTTAAAAACTTCTAGATAACCACATTGGCTAAAAAGCAACGCTTTAGTTTGTAGAGATATGGAACTTCACCATTGAGCTTGGTTCATGAAACTCTACCTCCATAAACATCACCAACGTTAACCAGGAACCTTGTTAATGTAACAAAGGGGTGGTCGCTATTAGCCAGAATACCACTACCTGAAGAAACGCATCTCTTCCAACATGACAGGGGGGCAATGCTTCCCAAAAGAACAACAAGCAGAACTACGAACTGTGTCGTTGATCAATTTGACTGTGATAATTGTCAACATCTATTGAGAAGCACCACTTCTCAAACCTGAGAGGGGCATCCTCTGCAAGTCATGACGATAGTCAACACATGACAAGTAAAGAGGTACAACCTCGAAAGGTTAAGACATTAGTCAATACCTGAAAAAGAGAGGTAAAACTCCATAACTTGATAAATAATAAGAGGTACATCCTCATAAAGTCATGACGAGAGTCAATACCTCACAAAATAAGAGGTAAAACCTCGCAAACAAAAATAATGCCCATAACCACGCAAGACGAAGAGGGACGCCTCGAACTTATGACAATGATTATAACTATATAAAATATGAGGCATAACCTCCAGGAAAGTACTCAACGAAGTCAATTCCAAATGAATAAAGAGATACGACCTCACGGATTACAAAATATAGTCAGGTAGATAAAAAGGTACGACCTCATAGATACCGACGTTTTCAGGTCACGATAACCTGTGTTACCACATAAAAACAAGAGGCAAGACCTCCAAAAAATACAACAATATGACATGTGGACTTCCTTTACGTGGACTTGGCTTATGTAAAGCAACGCATATCTTCCAACATGACATGTTTTCATGCGTACATGGTCATGGACTTCTTGAAATCAAAGAAAAAGATCCTCTCCATGAGATTCTAAACAACTACAAGTCCAAGAGGAAAGAGTGTTGGACTGAATCTCCTACATTGGCCCATAAACAAGTTATGGCCGGTCCTATGAGGGAGGTGTTGTAATAAAAATTAAAATGGTCACGTGCAACTCTAAAGGTCTTTAAATCTTCATGAAAAAAATTTATGTCACGAGATTATATGTTTGGGTTTTTGTTAGACGTGAAACCTCGGAAAGAAGTAATTTTGTTTTCTAAAGCAACGTGGCCATGTTACATACTAAAATTAGTGGGGACCATGTTACATGCCCATGTATGCGCAAGTCTACACAAAAAAGGACAAGCATGACATGTACACGTACATAAAGTGAGGAAAAAACAAATTAACAAGTCTACGCAACATGTTGCCAGGCGAAGACCACTACAACAAGTTTTAAATTAACTACTCTTTAAATTCTAAACAAGAAATTGAATATTGGGGGGTAAACTATTGGGGAAAATAAATTCATTATATATGTACATCTACTTGGCTTTAATGAGTTTCACTTGACAAGTAATACTTGATGATACATCGTCTTAGACAAGTTAAATGAGGTAATAACCTCTCAATACCTGGAAATACATCGTCAAGGCCAGGTCTAGTAAGATTATGTCGTGCCATTTACTTGACGATACGTCCTCTACGTTAGGTCAAGTAAGATGGTGACGTGCCAGTTACTTGACGATACGTCGTCTATATTAGGTATGAGGAGGTTTAAACAAGTATAGACCTCTCACCACTTGGCCACGTCAGGTATGAGGAGGTTTAAAGAAGTATAGACCTCTCACCACTTGGCCATGTAGATATCTACTTGACTTTGATGAGTCTCACTTACGAAGTAAAACCTGACGATACGTCATCTAAGCCAGGTCTAAGAAGATGATAACCTGGCTATACCTGACGATACGTCGTCTATGACAGGTAATTCGAGGTAATAACCTCTCATTACCTATGTCAGGTCTAAGAATATGATGACCAGGCAAATACCTTATGATACATGTCTATGTCAGGTAAGACAAGGTAATAACCTACCATTACATGACAAGATGTTGTCTACGCCAGGTCTAACGAGGCAATGACCTCCGATTACTTGTCAATACATTGTCTATGTCATGTAAGACATAGAAATGACTTATCACTTCTAAGTGAGACGTGGCAGCTACGTCGTTATCACATTGTAAGCACCGTTACGACGTCGTTATCATGTTGGTTACTTTATTTAATATAAAATAATATGTGGCTTTGGAGATAGACTTGCAGAGACTACGCTATCCCAGGTATAACAAAGTTTATCATTATCTAAAACTGGCGATATGAAAAAATACGAGATTCAAGTATATCGAGAATCCCAATTGTTAAGGAGATAAGCTTGCACGTCAAGTCTAGTCCAAATCCAAAACAGATTTACTCACGTCCTATAAATAGAGACGTCGAAGAGAGAAGTAGAACATCACGCAATACACAGAAAACTTGAGAGCTACATCTTCCTCGCATCCCTGAGATAGCATAAAGAGATCTAGCCCTTGTTTCGCAACCACTCACGATTTTATAACGCTTTAGACATCTAGACGTTGTAATTGCATTCGGCTACAAGCCTACCTCGTTCATAATAAAGATTTACTTCTCTCTGTTTCCGTAGATCTGTTTACTTGCGAACTTGGTTAAAACTTTCCCAAACACTCTTAATTACAAATATCATCTTAGGGTTTTCCCTTAACCCAAACCGAGCGAACCAACGATTAAAAAAAAATCAAACCAATCCAGTTCAATTAAATTGGTCCACGAGCGTTACAGAAGCAAGCATAAAAAGTAATAAAAAGTAAGGATCAAATTGCATCAATATCATTACCTGGAGTAACATAATAGCTGGCATACCAAAAATGTTACTTTTTTTTTTGAAACTTTTTTTGGGGGTTTTTAGGTTTTTACAAAAATGGTATATAAGCCTAACCAACAATCATATAATTGGCATGGTTAGGTCTCATAAACTTAATGGAAAAGAACTGTACCTGACCCACTCTCATCAAAGAAACACAAACCCTAATTTAAGAAGACAGTCTTCAATAAAAAGAGAATCGTCGCCACCAAATAAAGTGATTGTCGGAAGCATGAAATTCAAAAAGACGGCCATCGACATGGAAGAGATTTTCAGAATAATAAAAACCCTTAAGGGAGGAGCCGGACATGTCAAAAGGGACATCCGCACCGAAGAGCCAGGAATCTATTTCGCCAACACAAATCCACCGATCATCGCAGAAGAACGAACTACCACCACCAAACACAACAAACTTTGACCAAGAGCAAGGAGATGATTACTTTGCAAAACCAGAACGAGCCACCTCGAAATGCACGCAACATAACCGCGAAGATCACAAATGCTAGCGATGGGAAGATCCCGTCCTGGAAGATCCTTTGAGAGGATCAGACCTTGGAGCAGTCGAGAACCACGACAGGGAATAACCGAAGCTATACACTCTATAAAAGACCGCCAGATCTCATCGGAGAAGAGAACCTTTCCATAGATGAAGAGCCGTAGACTTCATAAGAAGCGAAAGCAAGGGGTCTCTCACAACGCCGGAGTGAATTGAACGTTGGAGGGGCCAGATCAGAAGTTTTTTAGAGAGAGGGAAGAGAGTCAAAAATGTTACTTCTTATGAGAACAACTTAATGAGCAACGTTAAGGATTGTTCTTTATATATTTCCATTGTTAAATTTTAGTAGAATAGGTTCATCAGTGGATCTTTTAATGATGACACTAGATGACTTCCCGCGTAATACGCGGATTAAATATTTTTCTTTTTACTATAAACATAAGAGTTGTTTCTTTTAATCAATAATTCTTCAACAAAAAACATTCTAATTAGTTTTAAAAAAATGTGTTAAGATATTTTTTATGACCATTGAATTCAATATAATTTGATTGAATTTTCACAAATTTGGAAAGACTGTACTATGGTTATATATTGCTAAAATGCTCAATATTTTATTTTATTTTGGTATAATTGTTGTGAATTAAAAATTTTGAATATAATATCTAAAATATTATTAATATATGAATTTTGTGATTGTAAATTTTCTTTGTATATCTCAAAACATGAAAGTTTGCGATCATATAGGTTCTATGGAAACATGTAAAAATCGAAAAAGAAAAAGCTAAAATGTTTATTTATTTTTAACACATATTTTCAATAATTTTTTTTGTTTTAAAATAAATTATTTTAGGAAATCAAAACGTAAAGAAAAATAATTTTAAAATAATGGGTACTAATTTGTTTTTATATATTTATGAAATAAAAGATTTTTCTTATTATTGGAAACATATGAAATAATTCATTGATATGTGTTTTTCCATATTCGATGTCATATTTTTTATATAACATCGTCGAAATATTTTGTAATATTTACTTACTAATTATGAAATATAGAGAGATTCGTTTAGTCAATAATCTGTCGATTAAAAGCATTTTTTATTCTAATATGATGATATAATATATAAATTTATGATTATTTTGAATTATATAAAATTAATGTATTATAATTGATAAAATAAAATTATAAAAGCTATCGTTAGTGATAATATTCGAAAGACTATGTAAAAATTGATTCCTATAATTTTAACCCTAAGAATAATTTATTTCTATACAAATGAGATTTTGTTTTTTTTTTTACATATATAATTACGTATAAAGAACCAATTTATTTTATATTTGTGATAATATGAAGATTTGGTGGCGATATAAGTGAGTTTTTTTTATATTAGACTATGGATAGTTAGTGATAATATTCCAAAGACTATATAAAATTTGATTCCTATAATTTTAACCATAAGAATAATTTATTTCTACAGATTAAGAAATTGGATTAATTATGATACAAATGAGATTTTTTTTTAGAGAATTAGCTAAAATTAGTTATTGGAAAGAATTTGGCCATGTCACATTTAAAGCGATGCAAGGTCAGATTTGAAGGGATTCAAGGTCACATTTGAGAGAAAAGACCGTCAGATCTCATTGGAGAAGACAACCTTTCCACATATGAAGAGCCGTAGACATCATAAAAAGCGAGAGCAAGGGGTCTCTCACAACGCCGACATGAACTGAACGTCGGAGAGGCCAGATCTGGAAGTTTTTTAGAGAGAGGGAAGAGAACCAAAAATGCTACTTCTTCCGAGAACGACTTAATGAACAACGTTAAGGATTGTTCTTTATATATTTCCATTGTTAATTTTAGTAGAATAGGTTCATCAGTGGATCTTTTAATGATAACACTAGATGACTCCTCGCGTAATACACGGATTAAATATATTTTTTTTTACTATAAACATAAGAGTTGTTTTTTTCAATCAATAATTCTTCAACAAAAAACTAACTAATTAGTTAAAAAAAATAAAATTTGTTAAGATATTTTTATGACCATTCAATTCAGTTTAATTTGATTGAATTTTCAAAAATTTTGAAAAACTTTACTATGGTTATATATTGCTAAAATGTTCAATATTTTAATTTATTTTGGTATAATTGTTGTGAATTTAAAATTTTTGAATATAATATCTAAAATATTATTAATATATGTTTTTGTGATTTTAAATTTTCTTTGTATTGCTCATAACATGAAAGTTTGCGATCATATAGGTTCTATGGCAACATGTAAAAAATCGAAAAAAAGCTAAACTGTTATTTACTTTAACACATTATTTTCAATAATTTTTTTGTTTTACAATAAATTATTTTAGGGAATCCAAACGCAAAGAGAAATCATTTTAAAATATTGGGTACTAATTTGTTTTATTATATTTATGAAATAAAAGATTTTTCTTATTATTGGAAACATATGGAATAATCCATTGATATGTGTCTTTCCTTATTCGATGTCACAATTTTAATATAACATCGTCGAAATATTTCGTAATATTTACTTACTAATTATGAAATATAGAGAGATTCGTTTAGTCAATAATCCGTCGATTAAAAGCATTTTTTATTCTAATATGATCATATAATATATACATTTATGATCATTTTGAATTATATAAAATTAATGTATTATAATTGATAAAATAAATTATAAAATCTATCGTTAGGATATAAGGGTAAGTAACTATTATTTTATTTTTCTTACCTAACGTTATACTCAAAATATTTAAAATTAAAAAATGCAAATGTAACTATAAAGGACATATATAATTACGTATAACGATCCAAATCATTTTATATTAGTGATAATATGAAGATTTGGTGGCGATATAAGTGAGTTTTTTTTTATATTAGACTTTAGATAGTTAGTGATTATATTCGAAAGACTATGTAAAATTTGATTCCTATAATTTTAACCCTAAGAATAATTTATTTATACAAAAACAATTTGGGCTAATTATGATACAAATGAGATTTTTTTTTAGGACATATATAATTACGTATAAAGATCCAAATCATTTTATATAAGTAATAATATGAAGATTTGGTGGCGATATAAGTGAATTTTTTTTATATTACACTATAGATAGTTAGTGATAATATTTCAAATACTATGTAAAATTTGATTCCTATAATTTTAACCATAAAAATAATTTATTTCTATGAAGAAAAAAATGGACTAATTATGATACAAATGGGATTTTGTTTTTAGGGAATTAGCTAAGATTAGTTTTTGGAAAGAGTTTGACAATGTCACATTTAAAGTGATGCCATGTCACATTTCAAGGGATTTCATGTCACATTTTAAATATAATCACTCCCTAATAATGTATAAGGGATTAAGAAACTGAGTCCTTCAAATGAAATTTTAATCATCATAATTTTTTTTCTAAGAGATAAAAACATTGAGAGCGAAAAAGTCGAAGAAGAAAAAGAAGCTCATAATTCAAAAACATTCAAAAAGATTTCATTGCAATTTTAATCATGGTTGTTTACTCTAAGAGGGGGTTATTGGGAGTTGGATTCTTGTAGAGTTGAATAATTTTTAAAATCCAAAGATTTGTCAAATTTATAGAGAGTTGTGTGTATTTTAAAATCTTGTTTACTAAGGATTCTCAAAATCCAATGGTTTTATGAGGTAATCTCAAAATCTTGTTTAATGAATAAATTACAAGAAATCCACATACCAGTAACACAAGATTTTGAAAGATTTTAGAATTATTAAAATCTAAACTTTTCCAATAACAAGCGATTTCAAATGGATTTTGAAAATCCTCAAACCAATCACAATAGAGTTTACTTAGAATTTAAGAATTCATAAACCAATAATGTTGGATTTTCAAAATTTTGAAAATCTATACAAATCCTATCTCCAATAACACCCCGTAAGATTTAAAAACATCAAGAAACGAAAAGCCAAAGAATCTGACCAAAAATTAAGTAGTTACTCAAACTAGCAATTGCAATAATAAAACGGAACGAAAATGAAATTAATATAAAAAAATATGGATCAGGGGCTAAGGCAAATGATTCAAGTGAACTATATATTGGGTAATGGTGCTAGACTCTAATCAAGTTCATTCCTACTAATTTTAGATCCAAGTGACTGGATGTTGTGTACATGAATCTCGAATCCAAGTCTCATTTGTTTTTGGAATGTTTTTTATTTGGAATTTTCTGCTTTTTTGTAAAATATATGTGCTCAAGATTGGAAACGAGTCCGAAACTCGCTTATGTAACGCCCCGACCGTCTCTTTCATATACCTCCCGTCCACTCTCGATCTGTGGGCTCACTCTGTCCGACGATCAGTGTGTTAGTCCAGGAGATTCGAAAGTCATGTTTACTGACCCTACAAATCACCATGTGATTTTTTTCTGTGTTTTGACCTCACTTACACAGTACTGGAAATGACTTCCCATAGGTCACCATTCCTTAAATTGCTCCAGCTTAAGCACGCTTAACTCTGGGGCTCTCTCAAGACATGTGATCGAAAAGATAAGTGCCCTTAAGCCTCTCCGCATGAACCACATATTTTCTGAAACCTAGATGTGACAATCAACCCCACTAACAGACCGCAAGGTCCTTGTTGCGTATACCAAGATCGTTATCTCCGACATTATGAATCACACAATTGTCAGGGTTCGCTCTGATACCACTTGTAACGCCCCGATCACTCCTTCCATGGGCCCCGTCCACTCTCAGCCAGTGGGCCCACCCTATCCGGCTGTCGATTTGTTTGTTCGGGAGGCTTGAAAATCATGTTTACTGGCCTTGCAAATTATATTTTTCCCCGTGTTCTGACCTCACTCACACGGTACTAGAAATGACTTCCCAATAGGTCACTCGTTCTTAAATTGCTCCATTTTAAGCACACATAACTCTGAAGTTCTCTCAAAACCTCTGATCAAAAAGATAAGTGCATTTTGGTTATATAGATAGCAAATTCATTCCCTTAAACCTCTCCACATGAACCACATATTTACTGAATCAGGATGTGACAGCGTAAGTGTATCAAAAAGTTGATTTTTGGTATTCGTGTCGAGCGACACGTGGAGTGTGTCGATCGACACGAAGGATGGAGGTGTGTCGATCGACACCTCGAGTGTGTCGCTTGACACGATCATCGCAGAAACCGGATGGTTAGTTTTTAATCACGGTTTGGACTCGGTTTAAGGGCGTTAACCCTAGGGCTCATATATTTAAGGTTTCTCAGCTTTATGGCCGTGTTTTACAGAGGAAAAACATGAGAAATCATAGAGTTTTGAGAGAGAAAAAGAGGAGATCGAAAAGGTTTGTCATTCGTGAGCCCCGAAGGAGATTTTGGGTGCATTCTAGAGTCGTAAAAGTCGTTCCTCGCTGTGTCGTCGTGTTCCAGTCTTGTAGAGGCTGCATGTGGGTTCCTTGCGTCTTAACTCCGTGTGTATTTTCTTCGTTCGAGGCAAAGGTGAGTTCGCGACCACAGGATTCTAGCCTATGATGGTTGTTTGGTGATTTTGAGATGAATTTGTGAATGATTTTGTGTGGAATCGTTTGTTATTATTTCTGTGTATTCGTGGTTTGTTTTGTGTTGATCGTTTTTGCTAGATTGCGACTCGCGTTACCTAGAATCGAGCTGATAGAGGAGAAGCTCGGGTCTGGTGCAGCCCAGAGGCGTGTCGATCGAGTAACAGATATGTTCTGAAAATGTGTTTAAAATGCATTATTTGGTTATGTGATGTCTTGTTTGATGGGTGGTGATATCATATTGAATTGTTTTACCTGAGATTGAGTGATACGCTAGTAGGTGGTATGACCGGCTCACTAAGTATTTATTAAATACTTACGCAGCTCTTATTCCCATGTGATGCAGGTAAAAGAAATGTGTGGTCGCGGAATCAAGACATTATGGAGAGGATGATTAGGGTTTATTGTTGTTGTTGCTTTTAGTAGAACCTGGTGTTTAGGTTGCTAAAGTTATTTGAATTGGAATTCTAGAATTGAAATTGAGTTGTTTGGTTATTGGAATTAAAAATTGTTTTTGTTGGATTTAAATGATTTAATTGAGTTGTTGTTTTTTCCGCTGAGTTTTGGTTATGTTTGAATTAGCCGTTGAAGATTTTGTATTTACGAGAATACTAAATTCGAGTTAATTATTTATTTATTATAAAAAAAAAATATTGTTTGTTTCAGTAAGCCATTTTCCCCGTATGTTACTTAATTTTATAAAAGAGTTTAGTTTTGTTTAAAAGATGATTGTTTGACTTAACTCCGTCCAAATCATTCCTGATTTTTTTTTTTTTTTTTGGTTTAAGATAAGAAACGAAAACGAGCGATGTGTAAGTGACCAAAGGATAAATCGATGGATCATATATATCACAAATCATTGTGTCTTTGACGAGTGCTACAGTGAGTGTCACATTTCAGCATTTGACTAGTATTATGAATTGTCACCACCAATCATATATATATTAATTGAGGAGACATTAAGAGTTTAAAATCCTATGTATCACTCATAGAGACATTCTAAGTAAAAAAATCATATGTGTCATCTTAAGAGTGTTTTAAGGGTTAATTAGCATTCTATTAAAAATTAAATATAATAACACATTTCTATATGAATATTGTAAACTTTATTTTGTTATATACTTTTACCAAACAAACAAATTACTTGGCAAGAAAAATACTTCCCATAAATTTCCTTAGAACAATACTTGCTAACTATCATAATAATTTTCATGTAATATTTTCGGAAAGCATATGATCCCATATAATATTTTCGTACAAAATTTCTAACATAATATTTATATCTAACTTTCCTTTTTTTCAAACCTAACATAACACTACCATCACCATTTCCCTATATATGTAAGCTAACAAACAAAATAACACATATCTAACAAACACTTTTTTTTACGGTATGAGAACTTTTTTCTCTTTGTTTTTGATGTATTAATATTATTTTTGATAAATATTAATCTTGTAACATCCCAAAACCAAGTTTGTGCAATTTAGTTAGGGTATCGATCGACACCCAGGGTGAGTGTCGATCGACACCAGTTACTGCATAATCAGGATTTTAAGATTTTTGGATCGCGGTTTGGCTCAGGTTAGTGGATTTAACCTAGGGTTCGGGTTTAAATACGTTCTTAGGTTTGGTGGCCGCGTTTCATCAGAGAAAAACGCTGAGAATCCTCAGAGTTGAGAGAGATTTCAAGAATCGCTTGTCCTTGGTTGATTGTTGCAAAGAAATCAATCCAGGAATTTTTCTCTTCGAGCGTTAAGGTTTAGTTATCGTGTGTGGCGTGTTCCAAATCAGAGTCGTTCCAGCCTTGTAGAGCATGCGTTCTTCGTGATTCATCGCCGTTTCGATCGTAAATCGCGAGGTGAGTGCGTGATCACGGGTTCCTCGAAGAATTTTGATTATGTGTGATTGGATTATGTTGATTAGCATTTATGTGTGTTGTTTATTGATGAATAGATGTGTATTGTTGATGTGTGATCGTATCATGTTTGATGTGGTAATCATTGAAGCCTTGGATCGAGTCGCGTGAGGATAGACTCGGATCCTGGGTTCTGCATTGAAGTGTCGATCGACACCTAGAGGCTGTGTTGATCGACACCCCGTGAAAAATGATACTCGTTGTTAGAGAGTGTCGATCGACACCTAAATCTGAATTATTAAATTATGAATTATTGTGTAATCTGAATTTGAATTGATGGTTAAACTGTTGGTAATTTATATTTGTATGATATGTTAAACCCATTAGCGGGACGACCGCTCTACTGAGTATTTATGATAATACTCACGCAACTCCCGGTTTCTTTTGAGTTGCAGGTAAAGGAAAAGTGTGATCGTGGAATCGAGGCCGAGAGAAAAGGATGATAAGGTCTATTGTTTATGTTGCTTTGTCTAGCGAACCAGTTTATTAGGTTGCTAGTTTATTTATTTGAGCATTCTTGAATTCTGATGTTTGAAGTATTTGGTTAAGAAATTATTTAATAAATGGAATTAATGGATTATTTTATTTGTTTAATTGATATGTTTTCCGCAGTAGAAATTTTTAGGTTAAAAAAAAAAAAAAAAACTGGTTGTTTCAATTTGGTATCAAAGCCTAGACGATTTTAGGACAGTGGAATTTGGATGTCTGAGACTATGTGTTTAAATTGATTTTTATGTGTCTAGTCAATTTAAAAGAGTCTTAGTATCATCCTCTTCGGTCTTTTAAAATTATTCCACGGTAAGCTCTGTGATTGATTGTGACTTCTGGTAGCTTATTGTCCTATTCTGTAGAGGTCATGGTAGAGGTCGACAGGGTCGTGGGCCAGTTGTCGAGTCGTCTTCGAGCGCTACGCATGTGTCAGAGACTCTTACGCATCAGGTGGGATCTGTGAGCGTGGCCAGTGATAGTGCTAGTGTGAGTGTTGTGGGTGCCAGGAGGGGCGCCGATATGGCTGGTAGAGGAGCGGGCCTAGGTGCGGGTGCTGTTCAAGCTCAGGATCGATGGGAGCGTATGGAGGGCTTTATGGCGCAGTTGTTAGAGCGGCTTTTGGTGGCGGTTCCAGTTCAGGCTCCAGTGGTCGCTCCAGTGCCAGAGTTTAGCCGAGGGCTGC
This sequence comes from Draba incana, assembly GCA_963576765.1. Lineage (NCBI taxonomy): Eukaryota > Viridiplantae > Streptophyta > Magnoliopsida > Brassicales > Brassicaceae > Draba > Draba incana. Next base: position 23,354,362 of record OY755210.1, on the reverse strand, counting down.
GGTTGTAGAGGTACGTCCGTCTTACCTAGAGATGGTGAGTCAGATGCGGCAGATGAGTACGACATTCTTCTCGGGTGGTGTTAGCTCCGAGGATGCTAATGAGTGGTGTATGCCAGTAGAGCGCAATTTTTGTTCGGTCTATTGCCCCGAGGAGTATCGAGTAGAGTTGGCAAACCACTATCTGAGTGGTGATGCGCACGCGTGATGGAGAGATATTGAGGCCATGAGGCTTGGTGCAATGTGGACCTGGGGGAATTTGTGGCTAAGTTCAACGCCAAATATTTTCCTCAGGAGGCACTCGATTGTCTTGCGACGAGATTTGTGGAGTTGGTTCAGGAGATCGTTCAGTGCGTGATTACCACGCAGAGTTTAGTTGTTTGCTGGCTTATGCGGGTGGAGGCATGATCGATCAGCGTACGCAGGTCCAGAAGTTCCTGCAGGGACTACAGCCGGATTTGCGGACTAGAGGCAAAGTGACGGAGTACGCCTCGAGGGCGAACCTGGTTGAGCTTGCTGCAGGGATTGAGGAAGATCTGAGAGGGCAGGCAGCCGCAGTGGTCCCAGTGTCAGTTGTTCCTCCTGTTCAGCTGAGGCAGCAGCAGCCGCGGAGTGGTTTCGGTTCTGGTTCCGGCCCAGTCAGGGATAGAAACGAAAATGGGATGGCGCTTCCAGGCCCGTTAGAGTTCGAGGGGCGGAGCGTGTTTTGGATGCGGTAGTTTTGAGCATTGTCTGTCGAGTTGCCCTACGAAGGGTGAGCAGCAGCAGCAGCCACAACGGCCGGATTCGAGGATCTGTTTCCACTGCAATAAGGCAGGGCATATCAAGCCGATGTGTCCTAAACTGCAGCAGAGGGCTGTTGCTGCCGTCCAACCAGTGGCGCAGCTGGCGGCAGTGCAACCGTTGGGTCAGTTGGGACCAGCACCGCGAGTCTATACCCCGGAAGAGGTGGGTCAGGGGCAGCATAGCGGTGGTTTGATTACAGGTAAAATCTTAGACTCAGACTTCGTAAATTCTTTAGTTGGTGAATGGTTGTTTGTTTCTGTAATTTTACTTATGATATTCTAGTAGGGTTCTCAACGCATATGAATTGTGTAGGGACCTTGTTAGTGAGAGGTTTTGAGTCCCATGTGCTTTTCGATTCTGGAGCATCGAACTGCTTTATTACCCCGGAGCATGCTGAGAGCAGTGGCATCTGTAGCAGCGCGGGTGAGCGTTCATGTTTGGTCAAGCTGGCTGGAGGAGGATTCCTGGCTACTTCGGGCCGTGTTAGAACAGTTGATGTTCAGATTGCGGCGCAGTCGATGCTAGCAAACTTGGTGATCAGTCAGGTGGAGCTGTATAACGTTATCCTTGGGATGGATTGGTTGTCTTATTATAGAGTTCATCTGGATTGTTATCGAGGTAGAGTGACCTTCGAGTGTGAGGCAGAGAGGTTGACGTTTCAGGGAGTGAGACCAACTTCTGGGAGTCTGGTGATTTCTGCAGTTCAGGCAGTGCAGATGTTTGAGCGAGGATGCGAGGCGTATTTGGCGATAATTTCTATGCCAGAGTCCGTTGGTAAGGTTGCAGTGAGTGAGATTCAGGTTGTCCAAGATTTCGAGGATGTTTTTCAGTCGTTGCAGGGATTACCGCCGTCTCGATCCGATCTATTTACAATTGAGCTAGAGCCCGGGAGAGAGCTTATCTCTATGGCACCTTACAGGATGGCTCCAGCTGAGTTAGCAGAGCTAAAGAGTCAGTTTGAGGATTTGGCAAGTAAGGGTTTCATCCGTCCGAGTACTTCACCGTGGGGAGCGCCGGTGTTGTTTGTGAAGAAGAAGGATGGTAGTTTTTGGTTATGTATCGATTACCGGGGACTTAACCGAGTCATTGTTAAGAACAAGTACCCTCTCCCGAGGATTGATGAGTTGTTAGACCAGTTGAGGGGTGCTACTTGGTTCTCCAAGATCGACTTGGCATCTTGATACCATCAGATTCCGATCGACGAGGTTGCTGTTCGGAAGACTGCTTTCAGGACCAGGTAGAGTCACTTTGAGTTTATGGTCATGCTTTTCGGGTTGACAAATACGCCAGTAGCGTTCATGCGGTTAATGAACGGCGTATTCCAGGAGTATTTGGATGTCTTCGTGATTATCTTTATCGATGATATCCTGGTTTACTCTAAGAGTCTTGAGGAGCACGAAGTGCATTTGCGGTTAGTTCTGGAGAAGCTTTGGGAGCATAAGCTTTTTGCTAAGTTGAGCAAGTGCAGTTTCTGGCAGAGAGAGATGGGATTCCTTGGCCACATTGTTTCTGCAAAGGGAGTTTATGTGGATCCGGCTAAGACAGAGTCATTTCGAGATTTGCCTAGATCGACTAATGTTACCGAGATCAGGAGTTTTCTGGGTTTAGCAGGATATTATCGGAGGTTCGTTAAGGGATTTGCGAGTATGGCTTAGTCGATGACAAAGTTGACCGGGAAGGATATTCCGTTTGTTTGGTCTCAAGAGTGCGAGGACAGCTTTTCGAGGCTTAAGGAGATGTTGATGACTACACCGGTGTTGGCGTTACCCGAGCCGGGTAAGCCTTACGTATTGTACACGGATGCTTCTGGGATTGGTCTGGGTTTCGTGTTCATGTAGGAGGGTAGAGTGATTGCGTATGCTTCGAGGCAGCTGAGGGGTGCAGAGCGTAATTACCCTACGCATGATCTGGAGTTAGGTGCAGTGGTGTTTGCATTGAAGATTTGGAGATCCTATCTGTATGGTAGGAAAGTTCAAGTTTTCACAGATCATAAGAATCTGCAACACATTTTTACTCAGCCAGTGTTGAATGTGAGACAAAGGCGCTGGATTGAGCTATTGGTAGATTATGAGTTGGATATTGACTATCATCTTGGAAAGGCAAACCAGGTAGCAGATGCTCTGAGCCGTCGGCGAGTAGATTCATCTCGAGAGCAAGATATTGAGTCGTTGGTTAGCGAGGTTAGAACTCTGCGGTAATGTGCTATTTCAGAGGAGACATTAGGCTTAGAGGCGGTTGATCAGGTAAATCTTTTGAGTAGGATTCTTGCGGCTAAGGCGAGCAATTCAGGTTTGGCAGCTGCGTCGACTGCAGCGGGTTCGGAGTACCAGGTCTCATCGAATGGGGCGATTCTTGTTCACGGACGGGTTTGTGTACCCAAGGTGGAGGAGTTGGGGCAGGAGATCCTGCGAGAGGCTCATTCGAGCAAGCTCTCGATTCATCCTAGAGCGACTAAGATTTATCGTGATTTTAAACGGTATTACCACTGGGTCGGGATGAAGAGAGATGTGGCGGCTTATATTTCTAAGTGCAACATGTGTTTGTTGGTTAAAGCAGAGCATAAGGTTCCGAGTGCTCTGTTGCAGAGTTTACCGATTCCTGAGTGGAAGTGGGACATGATCACTATGGATTTCGTTGTGGGATTGCCTGTTTCGCGGACGTATGATGCTATCTGGGTGATCGTGGATCGGTTGACTAAGTCAGCACACTTTTTGGCCATTAAGAAGACCGATGGAGCGGCTAAGCTTGCTAAGAAGCTTGTGCAGGAGATTGTGAGGCTTCATGAAGCACCAGCCAGTGTTGTTTCTGATCGGGATCCTCGGTTTGCATCAGAGTTCTAGAGAGCGTTTCAGGTAGAGATGGGCACCAAGGTGCATATGAGTACGGCTTATCATCCGCAGACTGATGGGCTGTCAGAGAGGACTATTCAAACTATGGAATATTTGTTGAGGATGTGTGTTCCGGATTGGGGTGGCCATTGGGCCGATCACTTGGGTTTAGCCGAGTTTGCTTATGATAACAGCTTTCAGACGAGTATCAGGATGGCTCCTATCGAGGCTTTGTATGGGAGGCCATGTAGGACACCTTTATGCTGGACCCAAGTGGCGGAGCGCAGTATTCATGGAGCTACTTATGTTCAGGAGACAACTGAGAAGATCCGTGTTGTGAGATTGAACATGAAGGAAGCTCAGGATCGTCAGAGGAGTTACGCTGATAAGCAGAGGCGAGAGCTTGAGTTCGCAGTAGGAGATCGTGTGTATCTCAAGATGGCCATGTTGAGGGGTCCTAACAGATCCATTTCTGAGAACAAGCTGAGTCTGTGTTTTATTGGTCTGTTTCCTATAGTGGAGCGAGTTGGATCGGTGGCATATCGGTTTGAGTTACCACAGATCATGAAGGCATTTCATAAGGATTTCCATGTATCGATGTTGAGGAAGTGCCTGTATGAGTCGGAGGAGTTAGTGCCTGAGATTCCTGTGGATCTTCAGCCTGATTTAACGGTTCCAGCGGTTCCTATGAGGATTCTGGAGAGGAGAGTCAAGGAGATGCGTCGGAAGAAAATTCCTTTGTTACAGATTTTATGGGATTGCGCTGGTTGCGAGGAGGTGACTTGGGAGCCCGAGGATAAGATAAAGTTAAAGTTCAGGAAGTGGTTCCACAAGCAGGTCGCTTTGAGCTTTATTTCTCTTTTGAGTAGGATTCTTGCGGCTCAGGCGAGCAATTCAGATTTGGCGGCTGCGTCGACCGCAGCAGGTTCGGAGTACCAGGTCTCATCGAATGGGGCGATTCTTGTTCACATACGGGTTTGTGTACCCAAGATGGAGAAGTTGGGGCAGGAGATCCTGCGAGAGGCTCATTCGAGCAAGCTCTCGATTCATCTTGGAGCGACTAAGATGTATCGTGATCTCAAACGGTTTTATCACTGGGTCGGGATGAAGAGAGATGTGGCGGCTTATATTTCTAAGTTCAACACGTGTTCATTGGTTAAAGCAGAGCATAAGGTTCTGAGTGGTCTGTTGCAGAGTTTACTGATTCCTGAGTGGAAGTGGGACATGATCACTATGGATTTCATTGTGGGATTGCCTGTTTCGCGGACGTATGATGCTATCTAGGTGATCGTGGATCGGTTGACCAAGTCAGCACACTTTTTGGCCATTAAGAAGACCGACAGAGTGGCTAAGCTTGCTAAGAAGCTTGTGCAGGAGATTGTGAGGCTTCATGGAGCGCTAGCCAATATTGTTTTTGATCGGGATCCACGGTTTGCATCAGAGTTCTGGAGAGCGTTTCAGGTAGAGATGGGCACCAAGGTGCATATGAGTACGGCTTATCATCCGCAGACTGATGGGCTGTCAGAGAGGACTATTCAGACTATGGAGGATTTGTTGAGGATGTGTGTTCTGGATTGGGGTGGCCATTGGGCCGATCACTTGGGTTTAGTCGAGTTTGCTTATGATAACAGCTTTCAGACGAGTATCGGGATGGCTCCTTTCGAGGCTTTGTATGGGAGGCCATGTAGGACGCCTTTATGCTGGACCCAAGTGGCGGAGCGCAGTATTCATGGAGCTACTTATGTTCAAGAGACAACTGAGAAGATCCGTGTTGTGAGATTGGACATGAAGGAAGCTCAGGATCGTCAGAGGAGTTACGCTGATAAGCAGAGGCGAGAGCTTGAGTTTGCTGTTGGAGATCGTGTGTATCTCAAGATGGCCATGTTGAGGGGTCCTAACAGATCCATTTCTGAGAACAAGCTGAGTCTGTGTTTTATGGGTCCGTTTCCTATAGTGGAGCGAACTAGATCGGTGGCATATCGGTTTGAGTTACCACCGATCATGAAGGCATTTTATAAGGATTTCCATGTATCGATGTTGAGGAAGTGCCTGCATGAGTCGGAGGAGTTAGTGCCTGAGATTCCTGTGGATCTTCAGCCTGATTTGACGGTTCCAGTGGTTTCTATGAGGATTCTGGAGAGGAGAGTCAAGGAGATGCGTCGGAAGAAAATTCCTTTGTTACGGATTTTGTGGGATTGCGCTGGTTGCGAGGAGGTGACTTGGGAGCCCGAGGCAAAGATGAAGTTAAAGTTCAGGAAGTGGTTCGACAAGCAGGTCGCTTTGAGCTTTATTTCTCTTTGTGGTTCTAGTTTTGTTGTTTATCATGTTTTCTTATTTTGCATTTTTGTTTTTGCTGTAACGATTATACTTTTTAGAGATTTATAAGATGGAGTTTTTTCTTAATTATCTGTATTATATGATGGTTGCTCTTATATGTGTTTTGTGGTGATATTCCAGGTTAGGTAGTATCGAGTTTAACCACGAGAGGTAGTTTAGTCGATAGATGTTTATAGACATTTAGAACTTATTACTCTAGGGGTTGCGGTCCCGAATATCTCATTCATTTTGTTTTAAAGAGAATGCGTTCTCTCGAGGGGATGCTTAGTCTCCCTTGTGTACCTGTAGCTCGAAGGATGCGTCCTGAGAGTAGAAGGGGTATGGTGTACCCGGAGCTCAAAGGATGCGTCCTGAGAGTGGAAGGGACACGAGACACCGATAAATCAAGGGATGCGTCCTGTGAGTGGGAGTTGTGTGACACCGACAGCTCAATCGATGCGTCCTGCGAGTGGGAGGGATGTGGAATGAGTTAAGAGTAATAGATGTCTGGAAACGGGCGTATAAGCATGAGACTGAACGAGAGCCTCGGAGATCGGATGTTAGGATCTCAGGAGATATTGACCAGTTTTGGGTCAGGTTTGGGTCTTTGATAGACGATTTTGTGAGGATTCGAGGACGAATCCAGTTTAGTGGAGGAGAATTGCAACATACCAAAACCAAGTTTGTGCAATTTGGTTAGGGTGTCGATTGACACCCAGGGTGAATGTCGATCGACACCAGTTACTGCAGAATCGGGATTTTTAGATTTTTGGATCGCGGTTTGGCTCGGGTTAGTGGATTTAACCTAGGGTTCGGGTTTAAATACGTCTTAAGGTTTGGTGGCCGCGTTTCATCAGAGAAAAATGCTGAGAATCCTTAGAGTTGAGAGAGATTTCGAGAATCGTTTGTCTTCGGTTGATTGTTGCAAAGAAATCAATCCAGGAACTTTTCTCTTCGAACGTTAAGGTTTAGTTCTCGTGTGTGGCGTGTTCCGTGTGATTCCCTGTCCGAATTAGAGTCGTTCCAGCCTTGTAGATCCTGCGTTCTTCGTGATTCATCGCTGTTTCGATCCTAAATCGTGAGGTGAGTGCGTGATCGCGGGTTCCTCTTAGAATTTTGATTGTGTGTAATTGGATTGTGTTGATTAGCGTTTTGTGTGTTGTTCAATTCAACAAATTTCAATATCAGTTTCAGGAAATACGAGCAACCTAAACACCAGGTTCTAAATCCCAACAATGAAACATAAAAATAAGTCATAATCATCCTCTTCCCATCGCTATCATTCCACGATCACATCTTATCTTTACTTGCATCACATGGAAAAAGAGATGCGTAAGTATTATCCCAAATACTTAGTGAGACGGTTATTCCGTCTACCAGTTATACATACAGGATAATGCTTGCCAAGATACAACACAAATCAGCTAGCAATTCATTACGATTAGGCTAAGATAACACAAGCACACAAACCAATTACCAAAACAAAGAAGCATGTGTCAATGGACACTCCACCACGGTGTCGATCGACACGGGATAACCAGATACTCAAACACAGATAATTGTGTCGATCAACACACCAACACAGTTTCGATCGACACGAGTTTCAACAAGAGTGTTGATCGGCACTTCTAGTAGGCATCGATCAACACTCCATCGTAGAACGCAGAATTGAGCCTATCCTCACATGGCACGATTTTCGTTCATCGAGCGATCATCTGCATTGACTAACAATACAACATAGTACAAGAACACAGCATCCAACACCAACGAAAATAAGAAAGCACAATCTCAATTCCAACAAAAATCAACCAATCAAGCATCAAAACATCTGATTATCCCAGATAAACTACGATCGCGCATTCACTTTAGATTCTCGGGAAAGGATTTGAACGGATCGAATAGAGAATGAGAAAAACCACAAAATCAGTCTCAAACTCACAACAATCCATGGATTCACGCTAGAATCAACGAAAACAACTTTCTCAAACCTCTAGGATGGGCACAATATCTCTTTTCTTCTCTTTTTACTTATCAGAATTATTGATTCTCTTCTCCCAAACATGGGTGCTCGTCGACATGAACTTATCAACGCGACCTAGGGTTTTCCTAACCCAAACCGAGCAAAACATGCAATTAGAATCAATCCAAATTGAATAACATTGGTGTTGATCGACACACCATATAGTGTCGATCTATATCTTTACCAAAATCACAAAATTTGGTTTACGGATGTTACACCAATTCTCTCTCTTCTCTCTATAACTCAAAAATGTCGATTATGGGTAAGAAAAAGGAGGTTGCTCGCATTTCTACACGAGTCCCTAGGGTTTCCAACTCAAACCGAACTAAACTGGACAATTATAAATTAAACTGGTCGGTCCATTTTGTACTAGTGTAGATCGATACTCTCTCTCCCCCCCCCCCCCCCCCCCCACTTGGTGCCGATGAAACATCCCAAGGAAGCAACACGAAGAAGTATGGAGAATGGAAATATTTTCAAAGAAAACAGTGATTTACGGAAAAAGATCTAAGTCTGGGAGAAAATGGCATCGATGTGGTTAGGATTGTGGACTTCAATAGGTCCGTTATCTCTTGAGATTTTGCATAATATCGCGCAATCCCGAAGAATAGGGTAACCTTAAAAACTTATTAGCCTCACCAATTAAACTAGCCTTTTTATACCTAGCCATTTACCTAACGATTCCTTGATGAGAAACTCCACACTTAGAGTCAATTGAAAGTGCTGTTGAAACTAGGTAGGATTGTTATTTAAATATGGAACAGGCTGCGAAATTCATGGATGGCGTAGGGAAAGGGTGCCCTCGTACCGATCGCGAACCATAGTATCGACGCGATGTTTATCAGAAATTGTAAATTTTCGTATTTTCAAACCTCTTTTCTATTCTTGAATTTTGCTTGAGGACAAGCAAGGTTTAAGTCTAGGGGAGTTGATGTAGCTAATATTTTACGTATTTTCATATCTATTTTAAAGCATTTTCTAAATATTTTAATAAGGTTTTACACCAAAGAGGTAGTTTTTCCTCGTATTTGTAGTTTTAAAGTGTTAACAGGAAAAATCATCAAAATGGAGCAAAAAGAGTCTAAATAGATGTATTCTAAGCTACAACAAGTTTATCAAGCCAAAGACTTAGTCCAAGCCTCAAAATTCTCAAGATATCACACTTTGCCGATTTGGACAGAAGTAATGAGTCCAAAGTTTTGCTACGGACGGACAACCAAATCGAGTTGTATTTTGATGAACGATGGCTAAATTTCAATATCTTTGAGTCAGATTTCTAATAAAGTTGGAATTATCTCATTTGGAGCCATGAGCTAGAAGATACACTGGATTTACTGAAGACATGTCAAATTGCTTCGAAGATGAAAAAGGTGCAGAAAAGAGTCAAACGTTGATGGACCATAAGGCCAATGTTCCTGACCATTCTCAGCCCAATTTGAAGACTTTTGAAGCCCATCACGTGCCTTAGACAGGAGGTCGGTTGGACTTATAAAGATTTGGAAGTTTTTACCAAAAAGATCGTTTTGCCCATAAAGAACCCTAGGAGACCTTAGCACTAGAAATACTAGTTTTTAGCGTCTTGATTAGGGTGTGCCGAAATATTAAACACTTTGACCTATAGAAAACAGCAGCCACGCCTCCATTGGAGGAGCTTGAAGATAGATCTAAGTTTTAGGAGCTTTGGTGGATGATCTCGCTTTGTACTTCACTATAGAGAAGAATCTTCTTATCCCTACTCTTTTAGTAAATTTTATCATCATGTTTTCATATATCTCTTGATGTTTTTCGTGCACCATGTCCGAGTAATTCACTTGTTAGGTTTTAGGTTTTCAATGAGTTTCATAATTCGATAATTGATTGATGATTGTTTAGGGATAATAATAGAATCTTCATCTTTACTTGTACTCTATGCATAATTGTTTTACCGCGTATCTAGCAATTTGATTTTAGGTTGATATAGATTCCAAAAGCTTTTCTATTGACCAGAACTAGTATTTGATGAGCCAAGCGTCTTAACATTCCAAAAGTTTAGTTAAGGAGTTCGGTGAACAATATCATAACCCATACTTTTCTTGCATATTTTCACCTTGTAATAACCACGCGAAAGCCGAGTCTATTAGGGTGATGAAATATAGTGGTCGGAGCCTCGAAAGGGGAATGACTATACCTTCGTGTTATGAGTTCTAGATGGTGCGGTATATCCTAAGTCTCTTGATTAAATCAATCATTATTGTTGCATGATTCTCTGCGATTTTCTAAGTCCTAACGCTTTTCTCTTATTGATTTCAGTTTATATAATATTTGCATCCGTGTTAATTCACAATCACCCAAAACGACAAACATATTTTGTTCTAGGTTTATTTTATTCATTACAATTCGTAGTGTGGTTAACAAGTCCTCGTGAAATTTGATCCCTTATCTACACTAATTGTGATTGTTGTGCACTTGCAGGAAGTTGGATTAAGTGGTAAAACTTAACCCGCAATCATCCTCTCAGCCCATCTGTCTAAGGATGATAAATTGTTAGCTCATGATTAACGTTATTGCTAGCTCATGATTAACGCTATTGTATAGGTACGATAGTGTTTCCATAAATGTTATGACTGTTGAAGCTATCGTTGGTCCCCTCCTATACAATAGCACTTATTTCGTGTTATAGTAAGTAATCATGTGATAGCGCTATTTGTGCGCCGTTCTATTGGTTTTCGTAGCTCATGTAAAATATTGTATTAGGTGTGTAGTTGTAGCTCTTAATTAGAGTTGTGACATATTATTCTGTAGCATTGTTGTGATGCTATCTTATTGACTACTACGACTCAGTGTGAGTTTTTAACCTTTTGATTAGGTGCAATTTTTAGCCAGGATAACTAATGAACTACAAACGAAAATATATAAATAAACCATATAAGTTGTCTAAATAAACCCAATTCTTACATAAGAACACAAATAAAACACAAAGTATAAAGTTTCAATCATGAGACAATGGTTTATGAGATAATGGTTTAGAAACAAACTTGTATCTTCTTCCAATTTAACAGCTTCCATGCACTTGTAATCCTACAAGATTAAAATTATTAGCCATTGAAGTTTACCTAAGTTATTAGTACAAGTACTAGCTTGCCTTATTAAAAAGAAATCTTACCTCATTTAACATAATACAATATTATCTTGGAGTCAAGCACTAAGAGTGCCAAATGCATCTTCCAAACATTCGATATCGGATGATGTCCTCCAAACGGCTGCATGTTTAACCTCACGACATCCACCCATACTCGAAATGCATTATGTCCCAAGCGTTCAAAGTGAACAAGATCGTCTAGATTATCTGAAGACACATGTCCTTCGGAAACCACCTGGTTTTTCTCGATCATATCCATCAGTTTACACTTATGATTTGGCTTGAGAATTTTTTGTGGACTATGACGCTGCCATTACAATATATACCATGTATAGTTAATAAATCACCAGCAAAAGGTAGATAGCACCATGATACCAAAAATATAAGGAATACAAGAGATCTACGAACAAGAGATTGAGCAAGTGATTTAGATCTCTTTTGAGGAGCTTGTGGTGTTCCTGTAGATCTTGTAGGTATTAGAGATTTCTCGACAAGAGATGTTGGAGCTGTTGAATCAGGGTTGGTTCATACACAACTCTATTGAAAGGCCATGCTACGAAAGCATTCAAAGCATCCTCAACGTTTGTCATATGTGATGTAAGCCTCCATAGAAATGTATGAGGAGCTAGTACCTCATCCACATATACTTTCATTGCATTTGGTCCAGAGGAAGGCCATTAACCAATGTTTTTGGATCTCGAGACTCTCGGCGGCCTAAACCAACAACTTCTTTATCTTTAGTCCAAACTAGAAGTTTGCATTTGTTCATCGAATAGGCAGTTGGGCTCTGTCAAAGATAAACATGAATAATCCGAAGTTAAGCATACATATAATCATTTCATAGTTTGATACATACAATAATTTCATAGTAACTGAATAATTTGTTCAATCCTAAGAATCAAAACTAAGACATTAACATAGAGTTCATAGTAGCTAGCCTATTTTATTAACTCAACATGTTCTCTAACCTGGCTTATATGGTGATGAATACAAAAATATTACCTTAAGTGGTATTTCTTGTGGTTCGAACCCTTTGACTAAAACAACGCAATTATTGACAGACCATGCAATCATTTCTCCAACAGCTTCCTTTATTGTAGACATGTTAGGTGCAGGTCTCCAAAGAAATGCATCTGCTTTGGTGGCACTTTTAACCAAGACTTTGACAGAGTTTGGTCCACTGATTTATTCTATTTGCAGCCTCTGAGTTTACTTCTTCATGAGGATAGCAATCCATACGTAGCTTGTAAGCCTCATCCATTTCTCTTGTTACTAGATGATCAACGACATCACTGACCAAATGCCGATCTACATTGTGACAATCAATCCAAGGAAATATTATTGTGTTAATGTCTCCTAACATCGCAGCCACCTCCAGTACAAATTTCCAAGCATCATTCTCGTAATCAGGATCAGCTCTTCATCAGTTAAAATGAAGAATAACCTCTTAAAATCTACATATGTTATCCTACCCCATATATCTGTAAATCTCTTACATGCAAAGGTGCACCCATTCTTTGTCCACCATTATATGTTCTAATCCTAATTGTAACCCATTAAACACAACCATTCAAACCAAATTAGGACAATAAACTTCACTCAGACAACATACAAATCCAACAATCAGCAAACCAAAGTAACATACATTATATATCTCCAACAAACAACAAATCAAAGTTTCAAAGACAGTATATATCTCAAACAAACAACAAATAAACAATTATCAAGCCAATATAACAGAACAAATCAGCATTATTACTATAAAGCTAAATCAGTAGTATTACAAGTCAGATAGATGGGACGAACCTTTATAACAAAACAACAACAGATTGATCCCAATAAATCCACACTCTTGCAATTGGCTTCAACTTCAAAATATAAAGTCACAGTATTATGTTCACATTGATTTAAAAATTAAATGTGGGTTCAAGCAGATTTGAACAACTAAACTTGCTTGAACCAAATTCCTGATGCTTCTCTTCCTTCTCTTTGTTCTGACTCTAGTTACATATGAAATCAAACTCATATTAGGGTTTATAGAACCGATTGAGATACATGAAATTAGGGTTTAAATCATCAATTAGGTGAAAAGGGTACCTTCACTTTGTTTCGTCTTGTTGCAGCACCGAATGAGCTTGACGTTGGAAGACCTAGGTTGAACAAAATCAAGGTTGAAGAAGACCTAGATCTGAATAGATTTAGGATGAAATAGAGCCAAATGGTCTGAATAAAGATAGCGACGGGGACGCAGGTTGAGATTGTGACCGGCGACGGACTTTTGTGGTGGCGAGTGGATTGTGGTCGAGATCTACAATTTTTTAGGAACCATTGATATTTTTACTCAGATTTGTTTCTATTGAAAAGAAACAAAAATAAAACTTATTTTTTCTTTTAGTCCCAAAATTTAGGCGGAAAAACGGTGTCGATCAACAATGGTCGCATAATTCCTAGAATCGAACCAATCCTCTCATGGTTCGGTTCTAGATTGCACCAATCGATCCTCTGCAAAACAAAACCACATAGTTAATACAAAACATCACAAAATTACTCAACAATCATGATTCCGTCCTCATTTCAATTTAATCAATCAAACAAATGCATCGGGACATTCCATTCACCCAGATAAGTCATGGTCGCACACTCACCTTAGGGATTTGGATTGAATTTTGATCAGAGATGAGAACCCACGAAAATCATACTCAACACTCAAGAGTTTCTGATTTCTTTCCTCCTTCTCTTAGAACAACACAACAATCCACCTCCTTGATCCTTTAGCCTCAAACCACCTTTTTCTAGCCTTAAGGAACCCAAACAAACCACCAACTCTCTCTTTTCTCTCTAAAACTCGAAAATACTGATCCAGTGTAAGAAAAATGAGGGCACTCGCCTAGGGTTCCCAACCCAAACTGAATCAAACTGGACAATTAAAAATCAAACTAGTCGGTCCACTTTTTACTAGTGTCGATCGGCACCAACCAAAAATTCTACTTTTTGGTTCATGGGCATTATAGTTTTAGTAGAATATGTGTTTATAAATAATAATGTTACAAAGATCCCAATTGTTGACCTTGTCCTGATTGAATTAAGGCAGTTATAAATGTTGTGAAGTCTTGAATTCGAGTCTTTCTCTGTTAAATTTTATGGGTTTTATCGTTTTTAGTTTTAATGAAGGGCAAAATGGTCATTTCCTCTTCTTCTTCTTCCTTTCAAAAATGAACTTTGCAACCCTAGATCTCGAATCAGATTTATTTTTGTCTCGTCTTTTATCATTTTTACTTGTTATCCATCTTTTTGTACTTAATATTTGTAGATCTTACTTCTAGCTATTGATTTCTAGTCTTTAATCACCAAAAAAAAATTCCCAAAAATTCTGAATTTTGATCCTCATAGGCTAAACTCGTTGAGCGCCTGGCCGCCGTTTATATTTCTGCGGCGGCCGCGTTTTAGAACATGTATCTTTGCTAATGTTGGCGACTGACGTATGTCCACTAACATCATTGTGCTCCATTATTATGACTTGTGCTGTTTATACACTCGTATTTTGCTTTTATCTTCTATTTAGACTATTTTTGTAAGATAAATTTATTAATGTTCTTACAGTGTCACGAGGAGATAAATCATATGAAAAAGGATGATTAATGTCTATTCGAGGACAAGCAATGGATCATGAGAGTCTATCAAACATCCACAAATGTTTCCGGTCTCCTTGACTTTTCATACAAGAAAAATATTTCATCAACCATTAAATGTTATTATTGCATAATTTGCACCAATTATATGGTTTAAAAAAAAAAAAGAATTCGAAAAGTTAAGATAAGATATTGCAGAAAAACATTCAATAAATAGTTAGGTAAGAGATTTCATAGTTGCTCTCGCTATGTCCCCGCTTACTTTTCATCAGTTATGGTCCTGGTTTGGATTTGTGGTTTGTGTTTGGTGTTTGTTTTGGTTCGTGTTGTTGGTTATGTATTTCCTTGTGGCTCTTGCTAACTTGTGTATCAAAACCGTATTCCAACAGTGTATTTCACCATCGTATTTAAATGAATGAATTTTAGATTAATAAAAAGTTAGGTAAGAGATTTATTGCAGTAGACCTGGTTTTTTTGTTCGGATCTTTTTAGGGTCTTTCATATTTCAAAAATTTTAAATCACCATTCACCATCTTCCGGGAATTCAGGAAAGAAAATTTGTACATGTTTTTTTAAAAAAATGTTCAGAAATAATAAGGTCATTGGTTAAAAAAAAAGGATTGGACAAAACGTGAGGATTAATGTTTTAGAATTAACTCTTACGTAAAAGCTTGAACATCTAAATTTTGGACTTTTTCATCTCCACTTTATCATTTTTTTGTCATAACCCTATACTAAAATTTATTGATCAATAATACGTATCCATCAACATTCTATAATCCATATAGATCTCCACATTAGTGCATCACTAATTTATACCCACCATTATTACAATTTATATTCGCAAACTAAACTTTTTCAAACTCTAGAAAAGCTCGTATTGAGGTAACTTTGTAAAAATAGGGTTCTACGTCAATTTGAAACTGAGTTTTACATCTCGTCAAGGAAGACAAAAACAGAAATTACCAAGAAAACATTGATTATCTTTAGCTACAAATACAATATATAATAGTTTTAAATCTTAAAATGGATAAAGGTAAATTACTATTCAGAAAAAGTTCCGAAGTTTCGGGAACTAATATTTTAATGTATCAGGTGGTAGAACAAATATAAGCTGAATGACTTATCGAAACACAAAAGAGGCATATCTATCATAGCAAATGATATTCCCTTTCCCACTAGACATTTTTTATATGTTTGTTTATGGTATCTAGTTAGTGTTTGGCTCATTTACATTGCTTCTTTTAGTATATTTTTTAAAGGAAAGTAAGTTGTTTTGTTTTGAAACATTGGGAGATTCCCCACTACTCGAAAACCTTTTGAAAAGATAGTGGAGGTGTGCTGCTTAAATTATTTGTAGTGTCTATTACGATTTTTTTTTTTTTTGGGTCAAATTTTATACTTAGTCTTTATGATCTCAAAGGGTCGTATTTATAAATTTTCATACAACATGTAGATGTTAAAAGAAATATCAGGTTAGGGCCGTTAGGCATGTGTGGCCATAAGGAAAGGTAAAATCATTTGCCAATCTTCGGCTGTTCAATTAGAATGACTCGTCTCTAGCATCATTTTTTTCCTTTTGACACAAACTATAAATATTTATGAATATATGTGATATTATCTTTCTATAGGCAGGACTCTATAACAGTCTTGGCTATACCACAAGATAATTTTTTTTTGAAGTCTCCCAAATCAAGTATAATAGTGATGCGGTAGTGGTTCACCAAAAAGACGTCACTTTCTATGAGTAGCCGAGTAGGGATGGAAAGTATATGTACTGCTCATAATTTTTTCTTAGAGTTCTTATGAAAGCATTCTAGAGTTAGGTGTGTTTAGCTTCTAGTGCACTTTTTTAAATACTGAGAAATGTGAACAAAACATTGAAGCCTTTTACTATTAATTTGTAGGATTTTTTTTAATGACGAATTAATATGGTAAACCACTCGTCGCTATAAAGTTTAAATTCCAATTGTAGAAGTTTCACACTCTTTATAATATGTTCTTACAATTATTTTTTTTGGTTTTAATATGTTCTTACAATTATTAATGAGTAGTAAATGAACAAATTTAACATAATTATAACAATTGTTTTGTTAATTATTTCTGTAATTATCTATGATTGAAAAATATGTTTCTTATAAAGATATTAACTATGTGTAAAATACAAAAGAAACTCTATTTTAATAGACAAAAAAACATAAAACGAAAAAATATGTTTCTCTAGCATTTTCAGAATAATCGAGAGCACAACATGAACGTTTAAAAATTATAAAACACTCAATTTTTTTTTTTTACAAATTGCGATGGTTATCATTTTCGGTTATATAATAAACTGATTATCAAAATCTTTTGAATATATTGGTGAAAATAGACAACTCAAAAAGAAAATGTGGACGATACTTGCAAGTCGGGAATATTGACAATAACAGCCAATAATGGAAGATTTGGTGGGAAATACCGCACTCTAGCTCTCACGAAACTTGTTTTCTCAAACGTATGAATAATTTTTTTTGTTTTTTGGTTTTAATGTTAAATTTATGTATAATTGTATATTGAAGAATAACGCAATATAATAATATAGATTCTGATAAATATTGATAACTATTATGATAACTATCTTGTAATCATATTGACGACGACAACAATGATTGAACAGTAATATTGTTACTGTGACCACTATGCAGTTGTGGCCTCTATCTAATCTGTCAACAATTACATGTTTATCTTGACTTCTTTTTTTGTCCTTTTCTTACACAAAAAATAATCTAAATATTTGACCCAAAAAATATCGGATAGTGATACGAAGATGTAAAAAACATTTTGAGCTGCAAAATAGAGCGGCAAATGATAACAAAAGAAGAAATAAGCCAAACATATAATCAGTTGTATCACAAATAAATAAGCTATAGTTTGTAAACATCAGTAGTTCTAAGTATACAAATAACACAATTGTAAAAAGTAATCCCTGTGCATTTTGTTACCTCTACCACCAATAGCAACAAAGGTTTGTGGCCATATTGGGCCAAGTGTTGGTTTTGACTTTGGTCAATGGTCCCATTTCAATTTTTTTGTTTTTTTGACGACCCACACTCTTTTACTCAACATTTAGATACAAATTCCTTGATGCTTCTTATTCTACTACGTGTTCGAGTTTTTACAAGTGTTGAATCTCACAGTTACATGCATTTGTGAGATAACTTAAAATGAGAGTGATATATAGGTACTCATTTAAAAAGAAGATCCCATGGATTATATATAACTTTGTGGGTTTGATGATGACATTTTTGAGAGTCGAAAAAATAAAATATATGGAATGATACACAACATACTAGGTAATTTATTGTGTTGTACTAAACATAAAACGTATATAACATATGCCTCGCCGATAAAATCATCGTAAACACATCTGGTTTAACAACCGGCATGTTCTTTAAAATAATTGGTTTGATCTTTATTTTGGTTTTATTTCAAAATTACAAAATAAGAGATCATAAATAATTGGTTTAAACTTATATTTAATAACTATCAAGTTAGATATAGAGTTAATCTTTTGGTAATATTTTCTAGTAATCAAGCATTAATATACGTAAATAAATGATAATTCTTGTTATAGTTAAACATGTCCGTTATACATTTTCTCAATTTTTGTGGAAGTTTGAAGTCGAACCCTCGTACTTAAGATTATTTTTTGTAACAGCTTACAACTTAAAAATTACATTTGAAACATCTGAAAACTGAGAAAGAAACATAAGAAAATGTAAAAACAAAACAAAAAACAGAAAATTACATCCACTACCATTAAAAGAAAATGGTATATACAAAAATACTATTTCCTTTTATTTCTTTCATTTAACATACCACATTTGTCTTTTTCCTCTCTCTCTCTTAGTCAAAATGACTTTATTGCCCTTCTTCTTCCTCACTTTCTCTCTTCTTTTTCTTTTTTCTTCAATGGTGAAACGGTGGTGGTGGATGGTGATGTCGCACCGGAAAAGACAGCAACAACGCCGGAGGAAAAGCCGAGCCGACTACAGAGACAACGGCGGTGAACGGACGTGTGCACCGGAGACAACCCAATGTAAGAGACAACGACAGTGAACAGACGTGACAAGCCGACGTCGGAAACGACGGCAGTGAACAGATGTTTGCACCGGAAACGACGGCGGTGAAAAAGACGTCTGCACCGGAGACAATCCGACGTCGGAGAACGACGTCGGTGACAAAGACATCTGCACCAGAGACAATCCGACGTCGGAGACAACGGCGGCGAACAAATCTGTGTATTGGAGACGACGTCGGAGACAAAAATATCGTACTGGAGACAATCCGTCGTCAGAGAGACGACGTCGGAGACAAAAAAAGTCTGCACCGGAGACAATCCGACGTCGGAGACAATGGTGGCGAACAGATATGTGCATCAAAGACGACGTCGGAGACAAAAACGTCTGTACCGGAGACAATCCGACGTCGGAGACAAAAAAAGTCTGCAACGGAGACAACCCGACGTCGGAGACAACGGTGGCGAACAAATCTGTGCATCAGAGACGACGTAGAGATGACGTCGGAGACAAAAAAATCTGTACCGGAGATAATCCGACGTCGGAGACAAAAAAGTTTGCACCGAAGACAATCCGACGTCGGAGACAACGGTGACGAACAAATCTATGCATCAGAGACGACGTCGGAGACAAAAACGTCTGTACCAGAGACAATTTGACGTCGGAGACAAAAAAAAAGTCTGCACCGGAGACAATCCGACGTCGGAGACAACGGTGGTGAACAAATCTGTGCATCAGAGACGACGTCTGTACCGGAGACAATATTGTCTACGAAATCAGCTCACTTATGGCAGAGTTAAATTTGTCTTTTCAGCAATTGGAAGAAGACAAAAGTGGTAGAAATTGAAAGACAATTTCATAAACGGTAGAATTGTATAGTCTATTTCCAAGAAATGGTAGATATGGATATTATCCCAACAAAAAAAGCATTGAAATGAGGAATCACACATGGATTTCCATTCTGCGACGTTGCACTTTGGATTCTCCACTATAATTTTGTACTACACCTTTGTTCTCGTGTCTCTGACCTACCAGATTAATACCCTATAAGTCTATAATCCCATTTTCTTCATAAAGCAAAAATAAATGTATGCCTTAGGGGTATGGAGCGAATATCCGAAATTTTGGTGATAATTAATTTGATGAGTATAAATTTATAAAATTTATATATAAATATAATTATTATGCAGTTTAGATATGTAATTATGTATAAATATATATATATAATAATACGAATCGGATCGGATAATGAACTTTTTTAAAATATGATTTGTGATTTGCTTTGTTTTTCACAGATTGCCTATTTTAATATTTGCTTTGCTTCGAAATTTTACAGATATTTGATTTTTTCTGTTTGGATCGAGACGAATCGCAGATTGAATCGGATTTAACGGATTTTTTTGTCCAGCACGTCACGTGTCGAACTAGTTCTCTGATCTCCTTGTTTTCAAACTCAAACGTTTCGCCAATGTCCATATTTTTTTTTTAAAGAAACATAGTTTCTAGCCTCTAAATTGATAAAGTTGGAGCCTTTAAAGTTTGGTATGCGAATCTATTGAGAAATTACCACTCATGTGGTCAAATGAAATAGATCAATACACCGTGTAATTCAATTTAGGTATACGAATCTATCAATTAATTACCATTCATGTGGTCAACGAGTTTAAATAATATGCTAATTAGTAATTACTTCTGCCAAAAACTATTCAAATCAAATGTATTTGATTTTACGGAAAATAAATAATTTTCGTTGGTCACTTAAAAACATTTTTTCACTAAGGGCATCTCCAACTCCACTCTAAATCCTACTTTCAAAACAAGTCTAGAGTAAAATCCTCTCTTACCTCACTCTAAATCCTACACCAAACTAGAGCAACCACTTTTTTTACTCTACATTTAGAGTAAACTCAAATCTCACTCTAAACTAGAGTTGAACTTTTTTATTTATAAAAAAATCCTTTAACTTTTTATTCATTTTACTTTTATACCTAAAATATATTTTGTTATTTGTTCTTTAATTTTTAATTAAATAATTAATGGCCCTTTAACAAAATTATAAAATGATAATCAAAATTCATATTAAAAAAAAAATTTAACCAATACAACTAAAATGCAACAAAAAATCAAATATGATGAAATTTATAAATAAAAGATAATGAAATAAAGAAAAATATAAATAAATATTATAAAATTCATGACTGAATAATTTAAATCATTAAAATATTGTCAAATGAAAAGACGATGGTGGAGCTTATTGATGTTGTTGTTGCTCGACCTTTTTTTGAAAAACCCGTGATTTTTCAGTCTTAAGATATATGAATATTCGGATCTTGTATAGAGCTCAAATCTTGGTGCAAAATTCTATTTTCTTCTTTAAGTTCTTTCAAGACGTAATTCTTGTCTTGAATTTCCGAATGGTGTTGTCTTGTGCACTTGTCTTCTTCAATTACTCTAGTGGTTCTTCTTCTAGTGTGTAATGTTGTTTTATTTTTATAATAAAAATTTAATTAAAATATTTTTGTGATTTTAGTGAATTATGGTTAATTATAAAATAATTGGGTAAATTATATAATTTCAATAAGTGAAGGACTACATTGAAAAAGAATATATTTAGAATACTATTTTAGAGTAAAAAATAGAATAATGGGTTGGAGAAAACCCCTACTCTAAATCACTTACCCCTACTCTAAAATTGAGTTACTAAATAGAGTCATATGCCATGGATAATTCCATAATTTCACACTTACCCCTACTCTAAAATTGAGTTACTAAATAGAGTCATATGCCATGGATAATTCCATAATTTCAGATCGGGTTGGATTGTGTGGATCGTTGGGCTCTGATACCATGTTAAGTTTCCTAAGCATCCAACTCAAAACCATTTGGCAATTAGTGGAAAGGCTCAAGTCCCTTATATATTGCTTAGTATCCTTTCCAACTTCCAATGTGGGACAATTGTCCCTAATAAAAACTGGCATTACAACATAGAATCCTTTGATGTTTTACCAAAATGAACCATACAAATCTCTTACAATATTTTATTCGAGAACCAAAATCGAATTCCACTTTTTAAAATATACATAATTTTTTTTTTTTGAAAATTAGAATTAAACATAAGAGAATAGGAATCAGAAAGAATCAGCCTACCACAATACTATGGTAATATATTCGAGAATTCTTTATAAAAACAAATATAATTATGGTAAGATATTAACTAAACCAACCAATGATATTTAATCCCACTTTCTATCACATTTGCCTATAAAAACAAACATTCCTCTCTTTCAACCTCAAACTTAAATCATCATCTCCACATCAAAACCAATCTCTTTCTCTCTTCAACTAATTAGCATCAGTATCTAAACCGAATTAAACTGAACCGGTCATTGTTGTCTCTCTCTATCTCTGGTATTACTCTTCTTCTGTCTCCTTCACATAGATTTCATGACAATTTTCCAAAACGCTCTTCTCCTTTCTCGCATTGTTTTCGTGACTACTGCTCCTTTTTTTCTCCTTTGCATTAACAAAAATTGAAACTTTTTACATTTAAACAAAAAACTTCTTTTATTTCTCTTCTGTGATGAAGCTTTTTGATACTAAAGATGAAGATTTTGATACCTTGTTAAAAGTTTTAATGTTAAAAGTTTTAATGAGAGAGAACTCAAAACCCAAAAATTGTTTTTCCTTCTTTTTCGCCAAGTGTAAGAGTGAACTTCACGACAACGTTATCATCTCTCATCTTCACTTAGACATTTCGTCGAACACGTTACGTGCATTCCCTAAATCTTTAATTTCTCATTCTCTATAGAATCTGTTTCAGCGAAAAAACATAAACTCAGAAGTAAGATTCTCGAAAAAATCTCTGCTTCCGACGTAATTTGTGGTTTTTTTTACCTCAGAATCAGCAGAAATGCCGTTGAAGAAGATGACCAAAAGTTACTTTGATGTTCTTGGAATCTGTTGTACATCGGAAGTTCCGCTGATTGAGAATATACTCAAATCTCTTGACGGCGTTAAGGAATATTCCATCATCGTTCCGTCAAGGACCGTCATCGTCGTCCACGACACTCACCTCATCTCTCAGTTCCAAATTGGTAAAGCTTTTTTTTAGACATTTCTCTTTTTTATTTTATTCTATATTTTCTCTCTGTGGCTAATTTAATAATGACTCCACTAACAACATTTTTATTGTTGCAAAACGCAAACGTCATTTTCACACATTAATTATCCGCTTTTTACTTGACGTCAAAAATAAAAACTATCCGATTTTTACTTAAGGAGTAGTTTCATTAACACTTGCATTTAAATCCATCGTTAAACATTATTTAGTTACGTCCCTTCTACAAAAATCACCAAGTCAAAATACAATAAATTATTTTCCTTATTAAAAAACCTTTTTTGTGGATTTTAAGTTTATCATAAATAAATATTTTGATATATATATATATATATATATATATATATATCAATAAAAGAAATTAATCTAGTCTCTTTACATAGGTTTTTAAACTACTTTCATACTCCATTTGTTCCATTATATTAGATGTTCAAGAGAGTTTTACTTGTTTCATTTTATTAAATGGTAACTAGTTTAATATAAAATTTAATGTTATTTGATGTTTTTGACTCTTTATGTTTGTAGTCTTTTATATGATCGATTGCAATATATTTTTAACTTGTTATTTACTACTCCATCCGTTCCGTTTTATAAGATGTTTTAGTTGAATGCACATAAATTATAAACAAAAAAATATTTAATAATAAATTAAAAATATTATGCAGTCAATCATGTAAAAAACAACAGAATTTAAAAAGTCAAAAGAATTATATAACATTAAATTTTGTATAGAAACTAGTAAAATATCTAATAAAATAAAACAAATAAAAATCTCTTACATATCTAATATAATTGAACAGAGGGAGTATTGCCTTATTTATAATTTATGTTTTTTATTTCTCGAATTCAACCAAAACATCTTAAAAACAGAACGGAGGGAAGATTAATTAGATTGGTAGGTGAGGCAGTGTTTACGTTACAGCTTCAAGTATTTATTTATTTGGATGATTTTTTTTATCGGTTCGATAACTAAATGTAACAACACTCTTAGCTTTTTACGTAACGCATCATTCACATGATTAACGTTTATAAAGACAATTTGCTTTTTTTTTTCTTTTTTTTTTTTACGTCAAGAGGCTTTTTTTAATAAAAGCCCATAAAGTTCGATCGGTAATACACAAATACGAAGGCCCACACAACGAAATAATTTCTAAGACAATTTGCTCTTTACGACCATATTTACACTAAAACGAAAATATTTGATGCTCAACAAAGCTTATTTAGTACTCCCTCCGTTTTATTATATAAGATTTTTAAGAGAATTTTTTTTATTTCATTTTATAAGATGTTTTACTAGTTTCTATGCAAATTTTAATGTGATTTGATACTTTTGTCTTTTGAAATTTCGTAGTCTTATATATGATTGGTTGAGTTATAATTTTAATTAATTATTAAATGAAATTTTGTTTGTATTTATTGTTTTCTTAATTCTCACGAAATAAATAAAAAAATCTTATATAATGAAACGAAGGGAGTAATAAATTATCTTAATTGCAGTTAAGGCACTAAACCAAGCAAGATTAGAAGCAAATGTGAGGGTAACCGGAGAAACTAATTTCAAGAATAAATGGCCTAGTCCCTTCGCGGTGGTTTCCGGTGTACTTCTTCTCCTTTCATTCCTTAAATATGTTTATTCTCCGTTCCGTTGGCTCGCCGTCGCAGCTGTTGCCGCCGGAATTTATCCGATTCTCGCAAAATCTATAGCATCCATTGCAAGGTTTAGAATCGACATCAACATTCTTGTTGTAATAACCGGTAATATTTTCGTATGTTTCTAATTCATATATGTTATATGAATCACATGCATTATTTATCAAGATAAAATGGTTTCTAATGGTTATAATAAATTGTTGACCAAAAAAAAAGTTAGACAAAAAAATAATAATTAAGGGTATGTGTATTTATAATATTGTGATGGGCCAATTTAGAAATAGTTATGGTCTAACACAAAGCAATTGTTTTGCATTTGCATTTTTTTATGGTATACTTTGAGGCCAAAAGAAAAATGAAAAAAAAAAGTAAAAAGTAAAAAGCTGCTTTCTTGCAAACCTAGCACTGTAGCTAGAAAAATTAATTTTTTTTTTTTGACAAAAAAAAAAGAAAAATTAGTTTACAACATAGATTTTTCTTTAAATTTTTTTTTTTTTTTTTGTCATCACATTTTTCTTTAAATCTAAGCTGATATAAACAAAAAGTTTGTTAGCAAGAAAAAAGACAAACATATTTCTATAGTTTTCATTTGTCAAGGATCCACTAAATTTAATCATTTTAAAATTTAGCTAAAGTCAGTATTTATATGTAGATATGTGGTGGAGATATTAAATTTAATCATTTTTAAAAATTTGAGAATTTTGAAATATAAGGTTAACGAATTTATAAATGGCATGTTTGTAAGAGAATAATTTAAAAGTGACATGTTTATAAAAAATATTTCAACAGCGGCATTTTTGAAATTATCCAAAAAATGTTAGATATATTAGTTTTCGCGTTTTTCGAATGCATCACTCCATAAGGATTGTTCTGTTTAATTTTGTTATGACGATTCATAATTGTGTTTGTCGGTATATATTTACAATTTTTTTTTTTTTTTTTTTTTGAAATTTATTTACAATTTTTTTGATTAATTATTTCTCCAAAAAATGTAATTGATAAAGATAAACCCATAACGAATTTTCAAGAGTTATTGATTATGTTGCAGCTAAATAATGTCAAGACAATGAAGAAAGAAACAAATATTTACTCAAATCTTGAATAGTTCTTGTGAACTCTTCGAGGATATATATCAATCTAAATGCTCTTCAATGGTTTCAAAACAGTGGGAGCAACTCTAGCTATGCAAGATTTCACAGAAGCTGCAGTAGTTGTTTTCTTATTCACAATCGCCGAGTGGCTCCAATCAAGAGCTAGCTATAAGGTTTTTACTTAATGTCTTTTGATTCAAGTTTCAAAAATACTCTGACTGCTTAAGTACATTGGTTATTACTGTAAAAAAAAACATTTCAGGCAACCGCGGTGATGCAGTCGCTGATGAGCTTAGCTCCGCAAAAGGCGGTGATTGCCGAGACTGGAGAAGAAGTTGAAGTAGATGAGCTCAAGATCAACACTGTCATAGCAGTCAAAGCTGGTGAAACCATACCAATTGATGGAGTTGTTGTTGATGGAAACTGTGAAGTTGATGAGAAAACCTTGACGGGCGAAGCATTCCCCGTGCCTAAACTTAAAGATTCCACGGTTTGGGCTGGAACCATCAATCTAAATGGTATAAAAAAGCTCAAACTTTTCCACTTTTTTTTTGTTAATTTCCACTTAGTTCCAAGGTTTGATCTTTCTAGCTCTCATGTGTTTTTCAAGGTTACATAACTGTGAAAACCTCTGCTCTAGCTGAGGATTGCGTGGTTGCGAAGATGGCAAAGCTAGTGGAAGAAGCTCAGAACAGCAAAACAGAAACTCAGATATTTATAGACAAATGTTCTAAGTACTATACTCCAGGTTCGTAAACCGAATCATCAACCTATTTTCGGTTATTTCATTTACACTAGTTCTTGAGTCGCGTAGTAGTGATTAATGACTTCAAACTGTATTTGCTTGTGTGTAGCAATCATCCTAATATCGCTTTGTTTTGCGGCTGTCCCACTCGCATTGAAGGTTCACAACCCGAAACATTGGCTTCACTTAGCACTAGTTGTGTTAGTAAGTGCTTGTCCTTGTGGACTTATCCTCTCTACACCAGTAGCCACTTTCTGTGCACTCACTAAAGCAGCCACATCAGGACTTCTTATCAAAGGAGCTGATTATCTTGAAACCTTCGCCAAGATCAAGATTGTTGCTTTTGACAAAACTGGGACTATCACTAGAGGCGAGTTCATAGTCATGGATTTTCAGTCACTGTCCAAAGATATAAGCCTCCATAATTTACTATACTGGTGACACATCTGTTTTAACCACTTTACTTAACACACTTATGGTTTTGTGGATTTGTTTGTGAATTGTGGAATACGACTTCTTTCAGGGTATCAAGCGCAGAGAGCAAGTCAAGCCATCCAATGGCTGCTGCACTTGTGGACTATGCAAAATCTGTCTCTGTTGAACCTAAACCTGAAGCGGTCGAGGAGTATCAGAACTTTCCAGGAGAAGGAATTTACGGGAAGATTGATGGCAACAAAGTCTATATCGGTAACAAAAGAATTGCTTCTAGAGCTGGGTGTTCAACAGGTGCATATCAAACTAATACAATGTCTTTGTGAATTGAGGTTTTTGATTTTTATTTACTCACTGATGGTTACTTTCTTTGTTTTGTAATGTACACAGTTCCGGATATTGGTGTTGATACCAAAGGAGGAAAGACTGTTGGATATGTCTATGTTGGAGAAAAACTAGCTGGAATGTTCAATCTCTCAGATTCTTGTAGATCTGGTGTAGCTCAAGCTATGAAAGAACTCAAATCTTTGGGAATTAAGACTGCAATGCTTACCGGAGATAATCAAGCCGCCGCACTATATGCTCAAGAACAGCTAGGGAATGCTATGGATATTGTTCGGGCGGAACTTCTTCCCCAAGATAAATCAGAAATCATCAAAGAGTTTAAGAGAGAAGGGCCAACGAGTATGGTAGGAGACGGTTTGAATGATGCACCAGCTTTAGCTACAGCGGATATCGGTATCTCCATGGGTATTTCAGGCTCTGCGCTTGCAACAGAGACCGGTCATATCATTCTGATGTCGAATGATATCAGAAAAATACCGCAGGCGATAAAGCTTGCACGCAAAGCGAAAAGGAAAGTGGTGGAGAATGTGGTCATGTCCATCACTATGAAAGGAGCAATTCTTGCTTTGGCCTTTGCTGGTCACCCATTGATTTGGGCAGCTGTGCTTGCAGATGTGGGTACTTGTCTGCTTGTGATCCTCAATAGCATGTTGTTGCTTCGCGATGATACAAAAACCGGAAACAAATGTTATAGGAATCCTTCTTCGTCTCTCATAATCGCGGAGAAAGTGGAAAATGATGTTGCTGTGGATATGGAAGCAGGTTTATTACCAAAGAGCAGTGAAAAGCATTGCAAGTCAGGTTGTTGTGGAAAGAAGAATCAAGAAAAAGTGGTGATGAAACCGGCTAAAACTAGTTCCGACCATGGTCACTCTCACTCAGGTTCAAGTTGTTGTGAGAAGAAACATAAAGACAATGTAAAGGTTGTGAGTGCAGAACCTGGTGATTTGGGACAAGTCCGTGACTCGGGGTGTTGTGGTGACAAGATTCATCAACCACACCACGACGAAGTGAAACGAAGCTGTCATAACAAGCCTGGTGACTTGGAAGAGATATGCCTGGACATTGGTGATGGTGATTGCAACTCGGTTTGTTGTGGAACTAGCTCAATACAAGAAGGTTCTTCAACCTTGGCCAATCTGGATGGAGATGAGCAAGAGAAGGTAAAAATCTCGGTCAAAGATTGTTGTGCAAGTCCTGTGGTAGCCTTGAAAGCTAAGAGCGGTGGGCATTGCGGGTCGAACTGCTGTGAAAGTTCTAAGAGAGCTAAAGAAGAGACCAGTTCGCAAGTGAAATCGAAGGAGGTTTGCAAGTCTCACTGTAGCCACAGCGGCGGAAGCTGATTCAGGAGCTATACGAGGCGTGTTGGTTTTGGAGGCTTGACAGAGATTGTGATTGAATAGCTTGTAGCTTCTTGCTCATATTTGTACTCATAACCTTTCATCTTGCAATCATCAGCAAGGATGATGTATTGATAGAGAGAAACCGTATGGTTAATCAAGGAAATGTGAATGATCCTTTTCACTCATCTTTCAATCTTCTCCTGTTATCTTCGGCCAGAAAGAAGTTAGCAAATAAGGCACATGACAAAAAGTCAAATAGTGTTGTGTTACCAAACATGTATTTTTCCTTTGTTCTCCAAGTAGATGATCCTGGTGAATCTGTTATAGGAAAGGAGTAGCTTAACATTTAAAGAATATACTTGACAAAAAAAAAAACAGTTAAAAAGAATATAAGATTCTTCATTGATCAGATATGAAATAGAAGAACAAATATAAAAATAAAACAAATAGAATGAAGAAGGAAAAAAAAAAAAAAGTTTGATAAATTTTAGATATGATGGGATTATTATGTACAAAACGCTAGCATAGTCTACTGGCCAGTCTGGTATAGTGATACTCAATTACTTTTGCAGCCTTCAAAAGTCTATTAGTTTCCCCGCACGCTGTACACAGCCTTCAAATGCCATTTCCTACGTTGCGCACCTGTCAGGTAGTTCCTGTAGACTGGCCTTGGATTTCATTCAAGTGGATTCACCATACGGGTACGGAAGAAAGCGGCCTTGGATTTTATAGTGTAGTTTCCGACTGGCCCGTTCCAGATTTTAAATCCGGAGGTGAAGCACAAAGAACTGGACATGCTCGCCATCGAGAAGGCCCTATGATCTGGAAGCGGAGGGGTGCAAGTTCTTTGAACGAATTTGCATAGATCAGGCGAGCATATTACCCTTCGACATGGACAGCCTCCACACACTTCCTTTTTTCATCAGTTCATGACTTCGAGTCACCCTCGACGACCCTGTAAGACTATGAGCTATGTCGGGTGCTCTGAAATGTCAAGTAACACAGGATCTCCTCCAGTGAATGAAGTTCAGTCTAGTTGGAACTACAAATTAGTCTCTCCTCCCTAAAGGCCGTCCAAAATTTTGCCTCCTTTGGATCCCATGTTGCCACGCATCTCTATATCTATCTCCGGACGGCGGATTAGAATCATCAACTGAACTCTCCCTTCGAGGATTTCCATTTCTTGGAAATGTTGTTGTGCTCAGCTTCTCGTCATCTTCTGATTGTGTCCCTGACCTGGATTCAGTGTGCATTTCGATGGATCTGGTTCTTGGCCCACCTGATCTGAAACCTCTAGCATTCGGCGCTTTTGGGATAAAGCTAGGTACCTTTGGAACCGGGAAATCCTTGGGAAGAGACTCCATCTCCATAAAACAGTTCCTTGCTCTGGCGTCAGTGATCAATGCTGCCCAATCCTCACACTTCATCAGAGCAGATGCATTTCCCATCACCTGTTCAAGAAGAACTAGTGTTAGAAACTTTAACAAAAAACCAGATATATTATATCATAGAAAAAGCATGTCGAGAGACATCATACCCATAGAGCCCTTTTGGCACGGGTGAGAGCAACATTCATGCGCCGGATATCAGCAACAAAGCCAACCCCATGATTGGAAGCACGCACACATGACATGATTATGACATCACGTTCTTGACCCTGAAACGCGTCTACAGTATTGATATAAATCTCTTTCAGTTCATCTTGGCCCAAAGCATTTCCAAACTCCATTTTCAGGCATTTCAGCTGCAGTTTGTATGGGGTTATTACCCCAACAGAGACTTTACCCCCACCCAGTGACTTCAGAGTTCTCTGAAGATGCATGTACAGCCCGACACAGAAGCGAGCTTCATCAATGTTCTCATAAGACACCGATCCACCTCTATGTGATTCCCGTCCATGGCTGATATCAAAGAAAATGTAAGGCTTAAGGACAGAATCTTTGTAGTAAATCTCATCAGGAGCAGTGGAAACACTTTCACTGTCCGTGAGGCGTCCTTGGTAGAAATATCTTGAAGGAAAATCGCGTATTTGAGGATGCATCCTATATTGAACCGTTAACAACAAAGTTGGACAACCTGCCAACTGAAACCTTTCAAAGAGACTTCTGCTGTATAAAAGGGTTCCAGCAGCTTTGCTAATAACTGTTGCAGGAAGCTGCTGAGGATCACCGACAAGTACACATCGTGCAGCACCAAGAGCAAGGGGAGGCAGAACTCCAACCTCACTAGCTTGGGCGGCCTCGTCGATCACCACCATATCAAACCCATGCGTAAGACGAGAAAACAGTTTACGACCACTGCTTGATACCGTTGTAAAAACAATTTCAGCCTCGTTCGCGAAACTTGCCTCAAGACTTGCACGAGCTTCTTCAAGATTAAAATTATTAGCAGAGCGAAACTTTTCCTCAACAATAAGAAGGCGAGACATTTCAACAAGATCTTTATCCCTGGCTTCAACCGCAGCAGAAAGGCGCTGTAATAGTGCATCTCTCGTCTGATCTCTAACCATTAGAACATCAGGGTCAACGCCAACGGATCCCTGAGAACGGTTAGCAAAGGCTGCAGCAGTAAGTTCTCTTTTAAATGCAGCAATATCTTGAGATAGCTGAGCTTCTCGTAATCTGAGATTGTGCATGTGTCCTAGAATTTCCTCACGGGACTTGGCTAATAGCTGATCACTTCTTCGCTCCACAGAAACTGCTTGAGCAGCTCTCGTTTGAGTATCAACACCTACTCGAGCTACATCAGGGCGATATACCCTCATTTCCCCATCAATAAAACCACGATCAAGGACACGTGAGAGAAGCTCATCGGTCGCAGCATTTGAAGGAGCACAAACGAGCATTCTTGGTTTAGCACACAGTTTTGGCAGCGTACGAAATAGATTCTGGTCCATGTTTTGTAGGACTTCATCAATAGACCCTGACACAATATGGTCAGCACTGCTCTCATTAACTTGTTTGTAACTTTCAGGAGCTAATTTCTTCAGCAAGGAAGTGTAATACTGCTGATACTGAACCAAATGGATAACATTCAACATTCCCCAAACTGTGTGTGTCTTGCCTGTTCCTGGAGGGCCCTGAACAAGAGTAAATGGCCAGGGATCTTGCCTCTTAACCCCACTGCTAGTACCAGCTGCAGTATGCATTGCAGCCCAGTGGATTGCTGCCAACTGTGGAGCATTAAAGCTTCTATTTAAATGGCCAGCGAAGCTCGGAGTAAAACAATCAGGCACTGTAGGAGTCTGCTCCCCGTAATTAGGAAACTGCTCTGGGCTGGGCCTGAGAATTGCATTTTGCATCTGAAGCATATATGAGTTTCACCAGTGTCAGCATAAATGAAAGCATCTATGAAAGATTTGATAGAGAAAACCAAACTAACCTGTGGGTTAAGCTGAGAAAACGCATGCAAAGCAACATATTCCCTCTGTGTAGTTGCAAGCGAACCAAGCACTGTCAGGTGCCAGATCTCCTTAGGTTTAAGCTTCCGTAAAATATGGTTATCGTCAATTTTGCTGGAAAAGAAAAGTACAAAAGTAAGAAAAGGGAGACGGGAAAAATCCTTCCAACGAGAATGTGAAGAAATTCAGAGGTGGGCTCAGTAGCTAAAAAGCAAAACTTATTGAAAAGCATATACCTGCTAGAGTCATACGAGTCTCCTACATAGAAATGGAGAATTGCTCCATGAGGATCTCGAGTATCAATCGGTATATATCTCCTAATTGTACCAGCTACACGTCCAGCATCCTCAAGATCTCCTTCTAAACATAAAACAACAAAATTACAGAATATACAGAGAAGAACCAGCAATGTAAAAACCAACCAAACAACGTACGGATTCCAACCACACCTGAATCAGGAGGCACAGGATTTGAAATAACTGCAACATCACCCTCCTTGAAAGCCCATTTACAATCATTTACTGAGAGAAGTATCACATCATACCATCCTAAACCAGATATACAAAAGTTCGCAGTCAGGTAACAAAAAACAGTCAGCAGAGCAGAGGCCTTTACAAATGAGAACTAGGTCCTGGGGGTTTATTACCTCTCTCTCTTCTTTCAATGAACTTAATTCTGACTTTCATGTATGAATTTGCCTCGGCCAATTCTTCCCATGTACTGTAAAGTTGTGCCCGGCACTCTTCGAAAAGTAAAGGTTCAAACACCCTAACATACTCATCCACGGATTCAAACCGCTCCGGCACAGATTGGAGGTCAGTATCCTCTAAACACAAGAAAAATTTATGTAAAAGAGTCAATGTACAGAAAAGATCAGAGGCATATCAATCAAAAAGCCTACCAATAGCCAATATTCCGCATTTAAATAAGCATCAAATCAACCAATTTATCTATACTGGCCCAAATAAAGCCTCCTTAGCCAAGATGATTAAAGCCACCAAGAGCCAACCTGATTAACGATTTACATCGACAGTTTACCATTAAGTGCATGTCTAAGACAATAGATTTTTATATTCCTTGTGTTCAGTGCCTTAGCAGGCAAGAGATAGAGTACCAAGGATGGAACTCAAAATACTTAAATATCTATCAATATACTTCATGAGAGAGCAACTTTTACTAAAGAGAACTGAGAGATGAAACAGGACAAGTACAAACTACAAGAATTCTGTCATCTACTTTTACAAGTATGATTTAATCGTATCACCTTCCAAATCCTGTGGCCATTACGATTCTCACTGAGCCAAGATTGAGGACACAGAGAACTGGCACCAGAGCAGTAGATTTTAATTGGCATAAAAGTTCCTACCTTAAATCAAGATAACTTAATTGAAAAAGTACGAGCACACAAGCACGAGTTCCATAAGCAGAAAAACAATAGAGTACATACCTGGATGATGCCAGAACTTTTCGTTGGTCACCTCTCTTATAAGACGCTCCACAGATGTATCTTGGTATTGGCTACTATTGGAGGCTGTCTTTTTGAACGAAGAAAATTTCTTATTTCCAAACTTCGAGTCTGCAGAACTTTGACTGCATAAGGACACTTGTCTGTTTGAGGAATGACCAGCCTTCGGCTGCCGTGAATTTAGTGGCTGCTTCCATGAACCCTGCCTTGACACAGATGCCGATGTCACCTCAGCAGAAGGTCCTGCATCCCCATTCATCCTCCTAGTTTTACCAACCAAGCCGGATTGTGAGTCACCATTAGATTCTAATTTCTGTTCAGACGTATCTGGATGTGTGCTACCATTAGGAATGTCAATTGGTTTCTGATCTCTATATACAACATGCCCTGGAATCCCTCCTCCTTGCTCAGCAGGTGGTAGACCCGTACGGGACTCTCTAATTGTGCGCGTGACAACGGGTTGTGGGAAATTCTGTCTTCTAGGTGTTGTCGTCTTAATAGGACCGGCTTGCTTGACATCTTCCAGGTTAAGAAACATGGTCTGCCTGTTGCGTTTCTTTCCCAACATTGTCTCTTTCTGTTGATCCATCTTTCTTTTCACAGTGGTATTTGCACACTTGATTGCATGGCTAGCTTCAATTCCTTTGGTTTCTCTCTGCTTCACCGTTAAACCTTGCTCTTGCGGACCATCTATAGATGCACTATCTTTAGAAATGCCTTCTGAAATCTGGTTGACATTTCTCCTTTGAAGACCAGAGTTTGAGTTGCTATCTAATCCTATACTATCTTTCTCTGTAACTTTAAAATAATCAGAAGAGACACCAGTTTCTGGCATCCCCGGTTCTCGTGATAACGCACCCTTGTAATCGGAACTACTATGTACACTTTCATTGGGAGGAACCTCAGACTCCATCAATTCCCCTTCTTCTCTTTCAGGTGCTCCGGCATCACTTGAAACTATCGATGATCCAACCTTTGCTTCCTTGAATGTGTCTGACCTTGATGATGACAATGATACCTTAAGAGCATCCTCGTCCATCTTTTGTTCAACTGCTACATCCGTATGTCGAGCAGCTATAGGTCGGACAAAAGGTTGAAAACCAGAAATGGTTGATGCATGCAAGAACACTCGGTTGTTTGCTCTATCCTGGGAGGACGATGGTGTTGCAAGCAAGCCAGAGGTATTAGGGTTAGCAGATGGGATAAGCTGCTGTGGCTGATCATCAATCCCATCATCATCTTCTGTAGGAAGTTCATTAAGATCAAAGAACAATTTTCCTTCTGAAGCCATCTCGTATGTTTAGTCATAAACAGTGAATAATTCCAAGCGAAAAACGCAGATTAGATGCTCGGTTAACGCAAATCAAAAGATGTTTCCCCTCTAAAAGACACCAGCTTCTGCACAGAAAACCACAATCAATTCTCATGCTAATACTAAAAAAAAAAAAAAAACTATGCAATGCAATTGTTTGAAATCGGTACTGTTAGAATGTATGCAACCATATCAACGTGACGGAGATTCTCTCTTGTACCCTTTTGGTAATTCTGAATTTAAAAGAAGGCAGTTTCTATACTTTAACTAACACAGGCAATGCAAATTCCATTGACACAATCAGAAAAGCTGAGAAGAAATCTCATTCAACAACAAAAACCCATCATCATCTTAATTCCAAAACCTAAATTCGAAAGACAAAAATGTGATCGAAAACAGCAATAACCACATGAATCAGCAATCAAAGAGATTTCGATATAACAAAATCAAAGATCGAGATCAAGCAAACGAACCACTGATGGTGTCGGTGAAGGGGGAAGGGGATTCAGCAAAACCTACTCTCTCTCTAAGGGCAGCACAAAATGCCCTAACAAAACCTCAATCCCAAATCCTCCGTTTTCCTGGAAAAGAACAAACTCCGGCGAGGGGAAAGAGGTAAAAGGCGGCTCAATCGACGGATCGGAGATCTAGTCTCTCTATCTCCAGCGATTTCGTGGAGGGTTTGACGAAGAAGAAGGATCGGGTGGTTGAGAGAAACTCTTGAATCCAATTGGATCACGGCCGTTGGATTAATACGCCAAGGGAAAGAATCCGACGGTCTAGAAGGAGCTAAAAGGGACGCAGTGAAGAAGGAAGAAGAAGACCTTTGTGTTATTTTGCAATTTGACGCTAATAAAACTCTAATATCTTATTTATAGCCGAGAGGGAGGCCCAACTTTCGTTCGCTTCTATTATTGCGTCACTCAGAGGAAAAAACTAGGTTTTTCTTTCCTTATTTTATTTATTATATTATATAGTTCTGGCATTTATTTAAATATGGATACTCTATAATATTGTATCTCTAGGTGTCATGCTTGTAATTGGTATTAAAACAAAAAAAAACTCTACTTTTATGATATAAAGTTAATTTCGGCTTATTTTGTATCTTGGTGTAATTTAGATGTTAGATTAGCTAAACAAATTTCAGCTATTAGGGGACTCAATTTCTTTTATTTTTGAGATAAAATTCCAGCTAGGACCAAGTCATGTCAGGAAGAACAAAGGTTGGGGATTGTGGCAGTTTATATGCATTATTTATTGGTTGGTGTCGTATAGATTAGTATTGTATTCTTTTGTTTTTGGTCATGTTACGGATATCTCGTAGATTTTCTACCAAATAGAGTGTGTATATTATTGTGGTTTAATAGTAAGAAGGACCGGTGAAAATGGGAGTAGTTGAAGACGTATAATTACAGTCGAAAACGTAGAATATTGACGGTGTAAATGTGAAATGATGGAATTTTAACCAATGAAAACCATCATATCAAATTATACTGAGAAAATTACTTAGTTTAGCACTTACACATTACTAGATTAACATCCATTCAAAAATACTTAATAGAAAAAGTGTAAAAAGTTAATTAACCCATCTAATTTTATTTTAATCAAAATAATGCCATTCTATTACTTTAAGGGAAATTGGCATCAATATTAGTCTTTTAATTCTTAACTAAAAAATTACCCGCGTTATACGCGGGATAAAATGATTATCGAATAAAATCAATAGTTTTAGTTAAAACAAAATATTATGAAGAATAATTATACATAACCTAAGACCTAATTTATATATTTGAATTTTGCGATAATTAGATATTTAACATGGCCTAAAAGATAATTTAGACAAAATTTCTATATTACCCTTTTATAATTGTTCAATATTTCTGGTTGTTAAATAAAATTTTAATATCAATAAAAATTGAAAATATTTTTACCCTACTCTTACAAAATCAACAATTTAAAGAATTGAAAAACAAAATCTTTTTCCTCCTTCTTTCTCAATTTATCCTTCGTCATTTTTTCTCTGTTTTCATCATGTTCATCCACTAATCAGTTTAATAAAGCCATAATTTCGAAAGTTTAAAGAGTTTGAGCTTTTATCTCAGTCATTCTTTCACTGATTTCATCACTACCCCTTTTATCTTCGATTTCACCACTTCACATCTCGAATCCGATGATGAAAGATCCAAAATTGCCTAAGCGATTGTTTCGTTATGGTCAAGAGCCCGTCGATAGAAAAGTAAATCTCTACAGCTCATCAAACACTACCGAACCAACTATTATAGTCTTCTACACAGTTAACATTCTCCTTAAATAGTTCACTACTTCAGTTAACATTCTTCCTAAAAAATAGTTCACTACTTCAATTAACATTAAATCAGAAGCCAACTATTATATTTTGCTATACAGTCTGGTACACAGTTGACATTTTCCCTCAATAAAAAAAAATCAGAAGCCAACTATTATAGTCTACTATATAGTTAACATTCTCCCTAAATAAGACAAAATATGAAGCCAACTATTATAGTTTGCTACATTTACCTCTCCATGTTTTCCATACTCGTCCACAACATTGTTATCTACGACATTCACCATTGTTAGCAATGTTCTCTTCCACGTTGTCTTAAAAATATATTTGAATGATGAACAATGAAAACTGATCTCATTTTATAGCAAAGAAAAAAATTAACTCATCAATGGATAATATTCTCCACGAAATCAAATCTAATACAATCTCACCAAAATCAAAACCCAAGATATATCCCGATCAATCAAAATTCATCTCGATTTTTTTTCCTCCGTTGTTCTATGAAAATAGCTTCCATCTGAATTTTGACATAAATAACCAAATATTTGTAAAAAGATTTACAGAAATATTATCACAAAAACGATTAATCCATATAGTTTCAAATGCACAACTTTTTAACACACATTGCATTTTCGTCAAAAGTTTTCCCTTAACTGCTAGTTACTAAAATCACATAATCACTAAGTTACTTACCTAGTTATGTACACAAAACATAATATTAAGCTAATTAACCCTTAATTTAAAGCTAAAACTAGAATTAATAATTAGTAAATTCAATATCATATTTAAAAAAGAAAACTTATTTAAAGGAAAAAAAATCTATTTCATATGAATAAGCATCTGCAGCCTCCGTAATCCTAACTCTATTTCTCTAAAAAAAGAAAATAAGCCTCCGCCATCGTAATCATCCTTGAGAGAAATCCTATTTCTTTCTAAAAGGAGAACAAGCCTCCACCATCGTAATCATCCTTGAACGCAGCCGGTTGTCTCCTCCATTTTGACGAGCCTCCACCATCGTAACCATCCTTGAACGCCTCCGAACCTCCAGCTTCAATTGTTTGAAATACTCCTCACCAATTCCATCGATTGCTTCTCACACACCCAACAAGTCTGATTACTATTCACATACTTTGTTTGATTGGATCGTCCCCTCTCGTCTAAAGCTTGTGAAGGTAAATTCTAATTTTCAATTCTATCACTTTGTACTTGTCGAATTTGTGGATTGGGAAATTTATCGCTCTTTATCTTAGTTAATGTCATGTGCTTAGTTTATTAGAGACGAGCTAAGCTTTGTGTCAAGTGATGGCAGACCTCCGCCGCCTCCTCTCTTGTTTGTATTTAAGGAGAGTTTTCACGGTCACGACCAGATTCATGAATTCTGGATTTAAAGTGACAAATTTGAATTTTGAATTATGGATTTTGAGCAAAAAATCACGAGTACTTGAATCTCACGTTTTAAAAAAAAACGTTTTTTCTTCTTAGATTGCTACTAAGACTATCTATCTGAAACTACTCTACGCAAAGGGAAAAGCACCAAGTAAGAAGAAGAGTATGAGTTACTACTCTTACTTGTCTAATTTTCAAATGGTTCAAATTAAGCGGAGTTGGCGTTGATGCTTGGGATGCATTGATCAAATCTTCCATTGGAAATATAGTTACATTTTATGACCTGGACTTTATATGCTCTTATTAATCAAGTTTTAGTTTGCTCTTATAAATTTATTCCCTCTTTTGTTATCAACACCAAACAACCATCTGCTATTCTGAAAAATCCATTTACCACAAGTTATTTATGAAGTGCCATGTTTTTGTTAAACATAATGAACTAGACAAAATTGATCTCCATCTTTTCTTTTGCAGCATCAATGCTATAGCGAAAATCAACATTTCATCTTATTAGTTTTAATTATAAATCGACTGAGAATCAAATTTATGAGTTAGGGATGGGTGTTCGGATAACCATTCGGGTTTCGGTTCGGTTAATTCGGTTATCGGGTTTTCGGTTTTAGGAATATAATACCCATTCAGATATTTTAAAATTTCGGATCGGTTTCGGTTCGGTTAGTGTTGGTTATTGTCAGTTTCGGTTTCGGTTACCCGAAATATTCATACTTACGTAATTTTTACTGTAATTTAGTTTGATTAATTTATTTTTAACTCATATTTTCCGAAAAATATATATAAAAAACGAAAAATTCTAAATAATCTATCTAATTAAAGTAATTATTTTAACCAAATATACCTACAAATCCCAAATCAACCAAAAAAACTATTAAAAAAAATAGAAAATGCATAAATTATGTGAACATTATATCTAAATATATATAGTTAATTTTATGTTTTGTGTAATTCGGATACCCATTCGGTTTTTGGTTCGGTTCGGTTTTGGTTTCAGTTTTTCGGTTTTAAGAAAATGAAACCCATTCGGGTATTTTATAAAATTGGGTTTGGTTCGGGTCGGATTCGGTTTGGTTTTTCGGTTTCGGATATGCCCACCCCTATTATGAGTAATTAGCAAAAAAATTCTTCAGTTAAGGTTTTTTTATATACTTTGATTTACCGGAAAACAAATCTAGTCTATCTAGATGACGTCCCTCGATAAAGAATGTAACATTTCAACTGAACCTAGACGTACGATCTCCAATATTTATATTTCAACAACAAAAACATTTAGTAGGTCAGGCTAGGAATTGAGTTATTGATTCTACAAATTGATCTCTTGATTATTATATATATCTTAAATGATAATATTTCTTTTTTTACAATACCGAAAATTAGTTTTGATTTTAGCTTAAGATCATCCAAACTATATGATCCAACAAATTCAAATATACTTGACCGTTCTTCTAAACAAAATTGAAGCTATCAAACAGTTTCAGTTTTATATAGTTTCAATTAAAATTTTGAAAAGATTTTTTTGTCCAATCTTGATAAACAAACTAGTTACTTACAAATTAAAGGAAAAGGTATAATCATTGTTAAACCAACTAAAAGTTCGAAAATAAAAATCATTTTCGAAAACACATATTTGAACAAAAAGGAAAATATATGTATTTTGGTATGTTATAGTAAGAAAAATGTGAATATAATATTTCCTACATGAGTCGACGTTCATGAATCATGACACTAATGCAAATAGAAGGAAAACAGGTTTATTTTCTTGATTATCTCGAAATGGTCTGTTTACAGTTTGTAAATCACACAATAATTATTTTATATATAAAGAACTACGGTGATAAAGAAAATAGAGAATTCTAACAATTACAACAACGACAAAAATCTTAAGAAAGAGTTATTTAATTTGCCAAAAATTATTAAAAATGACAAATCAAATAGTAATTAAGTTCAGTTAGACTTTTATTTAAAATATAAAATGTACAATTTGATTTAATTTATGTAATAATAATTTTGGATAAAAAATATATGTTAAGGTTTCTATATTTTCAATATATTTACTCTTATATCTATTTTATTTTTTTAAATATATTTTCAAAACTTTCATTTATAAAGAAAATCTATATTTACGGTAAAAGGATAAGTTAGGAAAGAAATTTTTGTGGTAAAAAGAGGAAAAAACTATTAAACATTTTACAGAAAGAACAAAAAGAAGAAAACATAAGCAAGAAAAGAAAAGACAATAATGGAACAATAAACAATATACACTTTACATTTAAGTTTATATCCTTCCGTTTTAGTTGCATTTAAAGAGTCAGATTAGGGGCTCATTACGCCTTTTCCGATATGCTTAAAATGGCGCTTACACAAAAGATATTATCAAAGAACACCTTTTCAATCAAATCAAATCTAAAGTACATTCTGATTTGGGCAATATTTGATATTTTCCAAAACTTAATGGATAGAAATGTAATTAAAAGAAAGATAGGAAGACTCCTTTAATTTGACTTGGGTACACGCTTTGTCTCTCAAACTCCTCTGTTTGCAGTCTCCAATAATGGCGTTTTCTAAGCAACTTTTGTTTCTTCTTCTCCTTTCTCTAACCATTTTCCGAGAAATCGATTCTTCATTCTCTGGAACGAAAGAAGCTTCTTCTTCTTCTTCCTCAGAGAACAATGACTGTTATCAACTCAAATCCAACGTTCTCGCTCTCCGTACGGACACAAATCTCTTTTACCCTTTTTCAGATTTTCGTTTCGTTTTTTTTCAGATTTTCTCGGGAAAATTGTGAAATTTTCTAGCTTAGTGTTTACGTAAAGGTTTAGTCTTTTTAAAACTAAAATCTCTACGATTAGCTGAATTTTTCTGGGTTTTTCTTCAATTGTAACAGTTTTATTGGAAACAAAAAAAAATAATTGGTTTTTGAGAAAATGTAGGTCGAATTTCATAAATGTAGCTCTTCAGTTTTGTATTTCTTTTTGTTTTTAATTCGCTTTTGAAAGCGAAAGACGTTATAAATTTTTCAGCTTTCGTTCTGTTTCTGGAAATGACTTGTAACGTTTCATTTGTTTCTTTCCAAAGTTTACCACTTTTACTAAACTCTTAATTGTGTTTGTATGTGTTGTGTGAAAAGAATCAATCATCAAAGAAAAAAACCAAGAATTAGTTATAAAGGAAGAGAAAATCCAAGCCCTGGAGTTATTCATCAAGGAGAAATCCTACTTGTTTGAGAGTGAAATTGATTTTTCCCAAGTGAGATTTTTCATTCATCTCAATTTTGATTAATTTGTTTATGTAGAAGAAAAGTTATTTACTTTGCTTTATTATCATTTATTAGTCTGATAGTTTGTTGAAGCATGAGAGTGAGTCAGAAAGAAAGGTTTATGAACTTCAGAAACAGGTTAGTTTTTGTAGTTTGAGTTGTGTGTATTGCATTTTGCCTCATTACCTTTAGTGATACTTGTACATTGAAAGGTGTATGGATTAAAGAGAGAAGTGGAATTGCAACGTAAGAGAAGGCTCGAAGCTGATAAGAAATTTGTAGAACTTAGCTCAAAGCTTGAAAATGTAAGAGATATGGTTTCTCTAGGATTTTGATGTAAAATTCAATAGCTTAATGTTCTTTTATCTTATGTTCAGATCAATGGGAAGTGGTTCTCCTCTATGCCTGGCCTTAACCTGAATAAGACTCAGGTAAATTGAAAAGCTTTATGACGCATAACATCGCCTAAAGGGCTTCTAAAACACTTTTTCATGGTTACAGGCATATCTAACGACTCTTTGGCAACATCTTATCCCAACTCTTCATATCACTCTTCGAAAGGTTTGTTTTCGATTCACAATTATCCCTTAAAGTCTTCACTTTCCCTTATAAGAGAAGTCCCTTCTTATTCAGGTGTCTCGGAAAATTGAGCATGTCCAGAAATGGTCAGAGCCTCACATTGAAGCTTTGAACTCAGTGAGTTTGATTCTTCACTTCACATACTTATTTACTTTCATTCACTAAGAATTGTTCTCGTTTTTCAGAAATGGATTCCAAGCATCCAAGATGCGTGTGTAACATTAGCCATTTATCTAGAACCAAAAGTACAATATTTAACCGATAAGTCCATCGAGGTGTTATATACGTCTAAACAGGCCTTGACACCACATCTCATCCATGGATTAGACGTTTCGTACTACTATCTTGAGGTTAATGTATTTCCTTCTTTACTCTTTTCATCTACTTCTCTCAGACATTAAATTAAAACATTGTGGACCATTGTCTGTTGTTTTAGGTAATCAGGACACAAACACACCCATACACTAGTCAAATTATGACCATAGCGAAACCACACATGGAGAAAGTACAAGTTGCCTTAGAGCCATATACCGAAAACGTAAGATATGGGTTTAAGAAGTTGGTTAACTCGACAAAAATCTACCATCAGCAGGTATATAAGCCCTCATGTTGCCTTCCAGTTTCTTTGAATTCATAATCATAGTAACAGAGTTTAATAAGATCATTCTGTTGGAAACCAAGGCTCAAGAAATGCTGAAGAACAATGAGGTCACGAAACCGGTCGCTACCATGGATTTAGCTTGGGTTGCGGTATGTGTATTCTACCATTTGCAAATGTATATATAAAGTTTAGAAAGTCATAACTTTTTAAGCAATTTTTATTATTTTTGTACTTCAATAGGCCACGGCTTTAGTCGGTTTCCCTCTCATATTCATCATCAAATTGCTTTCTGCAGTCTCCAAGTAAGTTTTGAACATCTTTCAAGATTAGTTTTGAACATCTTTCAATCTTTTGCATCAGAAAGTAACAAAATTGCATCTTTTGTTTGCGAACAGTCCTAAGGGGAAGAAGAGATATAGCCATAAAAAAGAACCAATCACCGGGTATCGCAGAGCCAAACGTCATCATCCTCACTAATGCAATAATAGTACTATAACTTCAGGAGATCAGAAATGTTTTGTGAGTTTACTCATATATCATATATGTCATTGGTCTTGTTGCTCAAAATGTGAAGGAAATATCTCTTTTTTGCAGGTAGTTTGAAAATACCTTTCTGATTCGTCAGATTTATAAGCTGAAGAAGTTGAGCTGAGCTGTTCAACAAAACTAGCTCTCCTGACTCTCTATAGTGAAAAATCTTTTTTCAGTTTTCATAGTTTATGGTTTTTACTTTTTACAAGTCGAGAAGGTAAAAAAGAGTTGTAAATCTTCTTTCATGAATACAGAGATGGTTGGGAACTTTTGATTTGACATTAACAAAAGAAAAGGAGATTTGGCATGCTAATCTAGCCAGGCCCAGCCTAGCCCAACCCAGTTGCTATGGTCCAGCTAATAAAATTGCAATATCGGTTTTAAGTAAAATCTGCAATAAAAAATTAGAAGAAATCTGATGATTTTGGACTATAATTTTTAATCTTGAAATATCTTTATATTTTTAGTTATTTCTAAAATTTATAATAAAAATAAAAATAAATGATTTTGGAGTAATATAATTTGTGAAGACAAAAGGTGAGAAAGAAAAGGACAAGAAGAGAGTCAATGTCTATAACGACTGTTTGTGTCTGATCCCAATTCATGTCTTTATATGTCTCCTCCTTAAAGGTCGCTTTACATTTACCCTCTTTTGTTGTTTTTATCTTTCATCTCTCTTTTTCATCTATCTTTCTTTTTTGTTTAATAAACTCCATAATTTGTGAAAAAAATTACATGGTTTATTTATGTTTTCCAAATTTGTTTCTTCTAATTTCTGTTCAAATTAAAATCCATAATATTTAAATGCAGCAAAAGAAGTAGAATATAAGCATAGAATTGATAGAATTTATTGATGAGATAGTTACTATGGTTTGAAGAACAAATATCATGTTTAGCCATTCATACATAAACGGTAACGACTACAACATCGTAATTATTGATATGTAACTGAAATCATGGAATGAAGTAAAATAAATAATGTTTTTTCATTGTTACGGTTCTATACATTATATATATAATGTTATAAAATTTACATTATAAAACTTTTCAAAAAAAAATTATAATCTTTTATAAAGATTTTATAAGGTTTTTAAACTGTTTTACAGAACTTTTTTAAAAAAATTAAGATTTTTAAACAGTTTTATAAGTATTTTAAACAGTCTTATAAAATTTTATAAACATTTTAAAAAACATTAGAAACCTTTTAAAAATCTTATAAACCATTAAAAATCTTATAAAACATTGGAAACTTTTAAAAATATTATTAAACATTGGAAATCTTTTAAAAATCATATAGAACCTTTTAAAAACCTTATAAATTATTGAACTACTTTTTAATGACACATGTAAAACTCTTATA
Source organism: Draba incana (assembly GCA_963576765.1). Taxonomy (NCBI): domain Eukaryota; kingdom Viridiplantae; phylum Streptophyta; class Magnoliopsida; order Brassicales; family Brassicaceae; genus Draba; species Draba incana. The sequence goes on along the minus strand of OY755210.1, from coordinate 23,309,677 downwards.
AAAATGTTTTAAAAGTTTATAAAAAAACGTAAAAACCCTAAAACAGTAAGAAGAACATTAAAAACAGATCTAACCCAAAAAATACCTAAAATTCTGATCTATAACAAAAATCGAGACAGAAAGAGTTTTTTAAGAGTATTATTGTATTTTTGTCATTAAATGATGACATAAATGAAAAGGAGAAAGAAAGAATGACATAATTGATTAGCAATTTACCAAGTGTGGCATATTTGTAATTGCCCTATTAAGAAAACTCATTTAATGCTTAGTTAAAAATGTCTTGTTTTTGCACTAAACATTTTTTTTATAATTTTAGTCCTATAGTAATTCAATAAAACCAATTAATGTGTATTGAAATTTACAATCAATCTTTATTTTTTCATTATAAGCGCATTGAGAATGTTAAAAATCAATCTTTTAAAAGTAAATTTTTTTTAGATAAATTTTTTCTTCATCATATTTTTGAAATTTGTTCATTGTTATTTTCAATATTAAATTTTTTGCTTCATCCACAAAAACCTTCCTCAAGGTCGTGATTTCCAATTAGGTCGACTTCTCATGTGTCTTATCGATAATTTTGATGAGACTTAAGATTGAAATCAGATTTTTGCTATCTTCTAATTTTTTTTATTGCATCTATATCTATATCTAAATCTATAGATATGCCCTTTAAATTAAGAGAAATTTTAAGACATGCCACTTTTCAAAAAATGCAACTATCACTTTTTCCAAATTTTTAAATCATTTATGTTTGGGTTAACTATGTTATATTAGGATTTAGTTTTTTGGGTTTAAGGTTTGTTATGAAAATATTTTTTTAAACTGAGAATTTTGAGATATAAGGTTTTTAAACGGATTTATAAGTGGTATGTTGGCAAGAAAATAATTCAAGAGTGACGTATTTAAAAGTGGCATGTCAAAAGTGACATTTTTCGTAAATATCCCTTAAATTAAATACATCATCCAGTATCCTATATAACTAATCGTTTTAAAGACTTTCTAAAAATTTCATGATTAAATTTACACAAATAAAATATTTTTTATAACGAATTTACTATTAAAAAAATTATAGTAAAGTTGATGCATATTAACCAATTTTTTTTTCATCTACGGACACTATTAATTAGCCCAATTTTTTCAAAAAACTTTAAATTTCGATTTCAAGTATCTTTAGTTAAAAATAATAATATTACCAGTTGGTGTTAATAGAAACAGCAAAACGTATGATCAAAGGTGAGGGAAAGAATACATAAAAGGTGTATGGACTTGGAGTATCTGAACAAATAAGAGGAAAACCAGATCCCTCTGGTTTAGATTCAAATGGCGAATTTGCCCTTGTGCCATGCAAATATTACTACCGATTAACATAAATGGAGACACACGTAATAACTATTGACAAGGAAAGTCATGGTGTTGACTAACAATATACAGACACACTTCAAACTTAACCATGGTTAGTCGCACGTGCCACTGGTCATATATGTTTTTTTTTTTTTTTAACTACACATTAATTAGAAAATGCCTCCAGGATTGGTTGCCCAACTCGGAGGAGAATTGTTTACAAATGAAAATTTTAAAGCATGAGAACGCGCAGACCGAGCTAAACAGTCTGCTCGTAGATTATTCGAACGCCCTGGATACGGTGAAGTTGGGTAGGTGTGCCGTCATTCTCGGAAGCTTATCAGAGAGAAGTGAAAAAGCACGCCAATCATCTGGGTGACGTATGATATCGACCAGGTCAGAATTATCTGTCTCGAACAGCTTGCACTCCAGTCCTCGCCCATGTAAACACGATATCGCCCAAATCAACGCCTTTTTTACCAACACAATTAAAATGCAACAAAAGATTTCGAATACGATGAAAATTATTAATGGAAAATAATAAAATTTAGATAAATAACATAAAATAAATATTATAATTAATAACTTAATAATTTAAATCATCAAAATATTGTCCAAATGAAAAAAACGAAGGTGGAGCTTGTTGACTTAATAATTTAAATCATCGACGATAGTGCAAATTCATGAGCCAATGGGGCCTAAAAATAAATATTTTGCTATGAAACAAGAAGCATGTAGAAAAGATGTCGAGCGTGCCTTTGGAGTTCTCCAATCGCGTTTTGCAGTTGTCAAATGCCTGGTTCGTTTGTGGGGAAAGAATGTGTTACATAATATAATGACTACATGTATCATTTTGCATAACATGATAATCGAAGATGAGCGTGATCTCGATGCACTGATTGAAATCGATGAAAAACCTCCATCTCCGGAGGTTGAATTAGTGGGAGATGATAATATTCGGTTTCAAGAATTTCTTATGCGATTTAGAAGAATCAAAGATAAAGAAGCTCATTTTTCACTTCATAATGATTTAGTTGATCGTTTGTGGAAAAAATTCAGTAATAATAATTCTTAGATTATATTATTTTGTATATTTTTATTGTGTAATGTAATTTTATTTCTATAATAAAATTTCAATTAAAATAATATTATGATTTTAGTGAATTATTGCTAATTATAAAACAGTTGGGTAAATTGTGTAATTTTGATAAATTAAGGATTAAACTGAAAAAGAATATACTAAGAATATTCTCTTTAAAGTAAAAAATAGAGTAATGGGTTGGAGAAAACTCTTACTCTAACATAGAGTTACTCTATTTTAGAGTGAAAAATAGAGTAATGGGTTGGAGATGGTCTTAGTATATGCTACTTATCCGATATATTATGGATATTCATTTCAAATATTATAATCTCGCGTTGGACGCAAATCAAAAATCGAGTGGAATAATCTCTGTTGGATTTGGATAATCACTCGTAGCCACGAGGCATGATGGAGTCTCTCATTCCTTAGGCCGAGCTTATCTTCTAGACAACGGTTATCATGCATGCCTGAGCCTGACTCTACAATGGCCTAAACCTCTATGAAAAAAAACTAGGACAACTAACTCCCAGTAGCAAGGCCCGCTATCCGAAGGTAAAAGATCATAGGAAAGTAAGAATACCGTCACAGGGTATCACTACCGAGGAAAAGAACACGTAGGTCAAGTCCTCTAATCGTAGATTTGGGAAAGGTAGGAAACACTAAGTTATCGCACCTAAACCTCTTTTTCTTTTCTTTTGATATTTGAATTCTTAGTTCAGGGGTGAAAACCTTTTTACTTTATATGTGATAAGTGATAAGCTCAAATTTTCCTAGAGCTAGACTCTCTCAAATTAAGAGGTCAATCGCAGTACTTAGGGTTATCGATCCACAGGGAATCAGGAAAACACAATAGATTTCAGATTTCAGATTAAGCTAGGTGAGACAAATGTAAAAGCAAATAAATCAAAACAAAACAAACGGTTGTGAAATCAGTTACAGAAAACGCTAGGCATAGGAAATTCTCCAGTGAATCAGAATTGCAGATAAATCAGATATTAGGACAATGGAGAACAATTCATGAACATGCACACGAAAGTAAACAAACCAGCTGTCGCTGCGAATAATTTCTATGTCTAAATCCTAGAAGACCAACTGTCGTTGCGAAATCAGGTTGATTCAAACAAGCATTAATGATCAAGCACAATTGTTCACAAAATCCTAAGCCAAATCCCTTTGCGAATAGGTATTTTGCTCATCAAAAACTAGTTCATGATTATCAATCAAACTGTTGTTTCTATTAATAAACCCTAGATCAGATTTCAGTTCGCGAGGCTAAAATCAGCAATAAGAACAAGTTAAGATGAAGAACTTCTAAAGATATTATCCTAATAAACAGATCAGATTCAACAACTCATCAAACACTTTCAAAAACCCTAAACCTAACAAGAGAAATTACTCAGACATAGCAATAGAAGAAAACATCTTTTATTAATTAAACTCTCTAAGTAATTCTATAAAATAAAGCGTAAAATAAAGCATGAGTCTAAACAATGACTCTAAATACGTATTTATACAAGTTCCAAACCGTCCTAAACATAAAAGTAAACATCTGAAGGCTTCAGGCTTCGAACGGACTTTTCTGATGAAAATCCGGGCTTTGACGAACTTCGTGTCGATCGACACACATAGATCGTGTCGATCGACACGACTCTTCAAATCGTAAATCTTGGCTTTAAAAGTCTTCATATCGAGCGACACACATAGTCACGTCGCTCGACACAGATTCCAAACAGTGACTCCGAATTTGCATTTCGCCACTTCATTCCGCGAATGCTCCAAAATCTCCAGTAAACATCTTTTATGCTCCAGACGGTCCAGTTCCTATAAAGACACTAAAACAATACCAAAAACACCAAAATACACTAAAACATGGACTTATATCGTGGTCGAAAACCGGTAAAAACCACGATATATCAACTTCCCCAGACTTAGCTTTTTGCTTGTCTCTAAGCAAAACAGTGTGCTCACTCCTTAAGAAACCACATTCCTCAAAATTTAATACCTGGTGATACTTCGATGTGTCCCTAGAAGCTTAGCAGTCCTCTAGTTTGATTCCAAATCCCTTAGAAAATCTCAGACTTTCAATCGCAGACCCCTTGAGTTCAATTAAATGCGGTCTCATCGAGGGAATATTGATCGCTGGACTTTCTAGATTCTTTTACTTCCTTTAACACTTTCTGCGTTTCACCCTCTCTCTTCCCTCTGAAATTGTATCCAATTAAGGATATCATAGAGATGCATGCCTTTTTGATGACTGATTTTTCTTTTTGTGATGGCGGGTACCTCAGCAGAGGGTCCTTTACCACCGAATGCCTATATGAATTCAGGCTTGCACTTTTCTGCAGATTTTTTTTTATTCCCTTGGCATCTCTATGATCACTAGATCAGCTCTCATTATTGTTGTTCTATGAGGCTTTTTGTGATGGCGGTTACCTCAGCAGAGGGTCCTTTACCACCAGATCTAGGACAGTTATATCCGTCATTGGGAAGAAGTTTCAAGAGAGGTCCTTCCTCGCTTTCAAGTGTTTGGAAGCTGAATCAAGTCTTGCGATTACCAACACCCTTGACAAGAAATTAGATTTCATTAGGGGCGGGGTCTTTGACATCCTTTCTGGCGTTCTCCAGAAACCTGAACTCGCTCCAGAAAACCGATCCCTTTCCAGTTACCCACCTTGTAAAACCGCTGATCAACTTATATTGGAAATGGTTTGTCGAGTGCTGTTCAAAGCAAGTCTAAAAGAGAGGTTTTGACTCTAAAAATTTTAAAATTTTAACGAAAAACTCAAAAGAAAACACAAGTGTTAGCAACTACCTCCCCCAGACTTAAACAACACTGTCCCCAGTGTTATTAAATCCGAGATTGGCTAAATAAGATAAACAGAAAATGAAACGTATGAAAAATCAAGTGAGATTTCGTACCAGGGGGGTCGTGTCGAGCGACACGACCTGTATGTCGATCGACACTCACGTTTCTGTCCCGATTCTGACTGGTAGATTTTTCCTCGTGTCGAGCGACACACTAAGTCCCGTCGCTCGACACAGAGTGCTGAAGAGCATTCTTACTTGCAATCGAACGTTTGTTTTCCTGAAAATCGACACCAAAAACAAAACCAAAGCGTAAAATTGAAAAAGAAACATAAATAAGTAGATAGTTAGATAAAACTCACAAGTGGGTTGCCTCCCACTAAGCGCTTGTTTTCACTCTTTAGCTTGACTATTTTGGAACTGAGGACTTTAATGTGGATCTTTAGGAAGTATTGAACTTCCTTTATCTGGGATGGAACCAGCAGCAGCTTGCTTGATTCGAGTTTTCTAGACAGCTCCCCCAGACTTATCAGATACAGTCTCAGGGAAAAGTCTCATCGTTCTCTCCATCATCTCCTGAAGAACTGCTTCTTCTTGATCTTTAAACCTCTGGGGAACGATGATTTGCAACTTCGCGAATGGCTTTAAAGTTCTCTTTGGCGTCATCTCTTCTTTTCTGTTGCCTGCAAATTCATCAGAAGAACCAAGCTTTCGAGAAATTCGAGGCTTGCGTAAGCGCGTAACAGGCTTTTCAACTTTAATGAAATCAGAAGAGATGGAATTAAGTACTGAAGGTTCATACCTGGGCTCTTCAAGAAGTACCTCAGCAGATGGTACTGTAGCAATTGCTTCCTCAATGGTCTCAGCAGAAATGACTTTCGAAGGCTCCTCAGTTGGCTGATCTTCTAGCGATGTATCCACAGAGAAAGCGTGACCATCAATGGTGGGTCTTCTCCTTGTACTGTCCATGTCAAAATCCAAGATGACATCACCAAGGTCAAGCTTAATCGTTCCTCTTCTACAGTCAATATGTGCTCCAGCTGTTGCTAAGAAAGATCTTCCCAGAAGCAAAGGATCCTGAGGCTCTTCATCATATTCCAAAACGACAAAGTCTGTTGGAATAACGCAGTCCTGAATTCTAATAGGCACATCCTCAAGAACTCCTTTCGGGAATCTCTTAGAACGATCAACTAGGATTAGAGACATCCCTGTCTTCTTGAAATCCGTCAATCCAAGTCTTTTAGCAACAGATAGAGGCATCAAGTTAATACGGGATCCTGTATCACAGAGAGAATGGAGAAACTGTTCATTGGAGATGGAACAACTAAGGACAAAACTTCCTGGATCAGGCAGCTTCACAGGAATCCTTCCCTGGATCATCGCGTTAACCTCAGCAGAAACCACTATCTCCTTCTTCTTCTTCTTGGAGACTGGAACTGTGTTCAGGAGCACTGCTTGGAGATCTCTGGTCAGCAGCGCACCTTCCTCTGGACTGATTCCATTAGCAACCATTCGCTTCACATAACGGCGAATCACAGGAGAAAGCTTGATTGCATCCACAAGAGGCATCTCAACCATGATTTTTTTAATCATCCTCTTGCAAATGGCTTCCGTAGCCTCTTGTTTGCTCTTTCTAGCTCTGGGAAAGGGTAGCTTCGGCTTATAGACGGATTCCTCGAGGATTGGAGACGGTTTCGGATGAACAGTTTCGGACTGGCCTACGTGTCGAGCGATATGGGGTCTGTGTCGATCGACACGACTGATTTCATCATGTCGAGCGATACACTTAGGCTCGTCGCTCGACAGAAGAGCTTCGATTTCAGAAATAGCGATTTCTTCACGTGTCGATCGACACGCATGCTCCAAAAATCGCATCAAACTCATCGAAATAATTCTCCTCTGCTGTCAGAACGGCATTGCAGGCTCCTTTGGGGTTCCTATCAGTCTTCGCAGGAAGAAATCCTTCTTGTCTCTTCACAGTTTCTGCAGTTTGAGCTACCTGGACGTCGAGCTTCCTGACATGAGTACTTAGAGCTTCGATCTTACCGTTTAAGTCCGTGTAGAGTGAATCGAACTTCCCATTCCACTCCACAGCCAACTTCTGCTGTCCCTCTAGAAGTCGTTCCATCATGGATTCCAATCTACTGTTCTCTAACGGAGGAGGCGGTTTCTGATACGAAGAAGATCCATAGTCTCGCCTATAGCTGCTGTTCTGGTAAGGCTTCTGAAATCCGGTCTGGTGAAGATAGTTCACATCCTCTCCTGCAGGTTCGACGTCCTGCGCAAAGTGAACTGTCTTCTTCCCAGCTAGAAGACTAGTCATAGTGTCCAGCTTCTTAGTTACCTCAGCAAGCTCATTTCCATGGATGTCTCACTTCTGCAGGCTCCTTTCAAAATCAACGCTCTTGGTGGAGTTGCTGTTAGCCAAGTTCTCTATCAGACGGAGAGCAGTTTCTGGAGAATTTGTGTTGAAATTCCCTTGGCTGGCAGCATCCAGAGATGTAGAGTAATGTAGCGCGATTCCTCTGTAGAAGATTCCCAATAGTTGAACATTTGTGAATCCATGGTGAGGACAGTCTCTGTGATAGCTCTTGAACCTAAACCACGCAGCCTTGAACGCCTCAGTATCGCCCTGCTTGAAGGTCGCAATCTTTGCTCTCAGATCCTCGGACTTCGCATCGTCAAATAAATTGCTTATGAAAGCATTCTTTGTATCCATCCAGTTTGTTAGCGAGCCCGGTGGTAGCGTCTTCAGCCAATACTTAGCTTCCCCATGAAGAGAATAGGGGAATAACTTGCAGAATAAGTAGTCCTCTGAGACTCCATTGGCCTTGATAGCAGATGCCAAGTCCTCGAATCGCTCTATGTGGTCCATTGGATTCTCATGAGGAAGACCACAGAACGGGTCTTGAGCTACTAAGGAGAAGTACGCAGGCTTGAGCTCAAAATCATTGCGCTGGAACGCTAGAGGTCGAATCGCAGCTCGATTCGCATAAAACTGTTCTGGTCTGTTGAAATCAGCCAAGGTGCGATTCTGGACATCGTATCAAGTGACGTGTGGTTGGTGTCGCTCGACATTAACATTTTGTTCCTGTCGATCGATCTGTTGACCCTGTCAATCGACGCCTCCATATCCATCGTGTCGAGCGACAGCCAGGTTGTGTCGCTCGACACGATGCTGTTCCTCCCGAACACGAGCCTGTTCGGCTTCTTCTTCTTCTTGAGCTCGCTGCTGTTCTTCATTGATCTGCTCGACGATCACATTCCCATCAGCGTCCAGTCTCTGTCCATCCTCATTGTACGGGTTTCCTTCTCTGTCGAAGAACCCACCATCTCTTTGGAACACAATCGTGTTTGCAACCATCTTCTTAGCTTCTTTCGTCGCTTTTCGGTTGGTTCGCTCTAGACGTGCTAGTTCCTCGAGTCCTAGTTCCAAAATCTCTTTGTCTTGGCTGCTCCTGGTGTTGCGATTTCGCATGTACCTGAAACACAAAACAAAGAAAGAAAAACAAAAACAAAAATAAAATACCTAGACAAAATCCTAGTAGTAAAAATCTAATGGCAAATTGACTCCCCGGCAACGGCGCCAAAATTTGATAAGCTCAAATTTTCCTAGAGCTAGACTCTCTCAAATTAAGAGGTCAATCGCAGTACTTAGGGTTATCGATCCACAGGGAATCAGGAAAATACAATAGATTTCAGATTTCAGATTAAGCTAGGTGAGACGAATGTAAAAGCAAATAAATCAAAACAAAACAACGCTAGGCACAGGAAATTCTCCAGTGAATCAGAATTGCAGATAAATCAGATATTAGGACAATGAAGAACAGTTCATGAACATGCACAAGAAAGTAAACAAACCAGCTGTCGCTGCGAATAATTTCTATGTCTAAATCCTAGAAGACCAACTGTCGTTGCGAAATCAGGTTGATTCAAACAAGCATTAATGATCAAGCACAATTGTTCACAAAATCCTAAGCCAAATCCCTTTGCGAATAGGTATTTTGCTCATCAAAAACTAGTTCAGGATTATCAATCAAACTGTTGTTTCTATTAATAAACCTTAGATCAGATTTCAGTTCGCGAGGCTAAAATCAGCAATAAGAACAAGTTAAGATGAAGAACTTCTAAAGATATTATCCTAATAAACAGATCAGATTCAACAACTCATCAAACACTTTCAAAAACCCTAAACCTAACAAGAGAAATTACTCAGACATAGCAATAGAAGAAAACATCTTTTATTAATTAAACTCTCTAAGTAATTCTATAAAATAAAGCGTAAAATAATGCATGAGTCTAAACAATGACTCTAAATACGTATTTATACAAGTTCCAAACCGTCCTAAACATAAAAGTAAACATCTGAAGGCTTCGGGCTTCCAACGGACTTTTCTGATGAAAATCCGGGCTTTGACGAACTTCGTGTCGATCGACACACATAGATCGTGTCGATCGACACGACTCTTCAAATCGTAAATATTGGCTTTAAAAGTCTTCATATCGAGCGACACACATAGTCACGTCGCTCGACACAGATTCCAAACAGTGACTCCGAATTTGCATTTCGCCACTTCATTCCGCGAATGCTCCAAAATCTCCAGTAAACATCTTTTATGCTCCAGACGGTCCAGTTCCTGTAAAGACACTAAAACAATACCAAAAACACCAAAAGACACTAAAACATGGACTTATATCGTGGTCGAAAACCGGTAAAAACCACGATATATCAATAAGTTAAAAACAGAGAACACATGTCATGGATTATGATTAAAGCACAACAAAATTGATTCTATGGAGCACCGCAGCGCCTAAACCGGACCAACAAATGCTGCCACTAATATGAGGAGTCAAAGTTACTGTCACATACTGAGCATTCAGAAAAGTGGCCTGCAAAGTCAGAGAATGCATATGAAAATCACTTAAGTGAATTGTACTTATCAGACCCGAGGGCACATACTTGGGTTGGATATGGAGCATGGTACCCGATAAACATCTATAAATACTCAACTATCTACCTCATGAAAAGGGGATCTTGGCTCCTTTACTCAAACTCTATAATAATGAACTATTTTTAGAGATCTAGAGACATCTAGTTTTGAAACACACGGATTCACTGTTTCTCTTCTCCAGCTCCGATCACCCTTCGATCATAACCTTTTCATCTCTCTCTCTCTCTCTCTCTCTCTCTCTCTCTCTCTCTCTCTCTCTCTCTCTCTCTCTCTCACACACACACACACACACACACACACACACACACACACACACACACACACACACACACACACACACACACACACACCACTAAATTTCTTATTACAAATTTTTGATTCTCTGCTGATCCAACATCCTTTTGGACTCAGTTACTCTTTCCAAAATTCTTCCGACTCTTCTATCTGTGGCTCCCTTCGACTCACCATATTCAAGCTCTCTCATTTCTCTCTCCTTGTCTTCTATTCTAACTTGAGCGTCGGACAGTCGTCGAAAAATACCTCTTGAATTGTGTTTTCCGTGATCTTCATATGTTTGCTAACTGTATAGGTGCGGATCTCCCAGTAATTGTTCTAAAGGAAACAACTTCCTCCATAGCAACTAATAATAAAAAAACATTGTAAAAATATATTATCGTAAAAATTTATTATTTTTGTTCTTTTGGATGTGATGAACAAAAACAAACAACTATAGATAGAAAATAATACTCCTTATAAACTATACTCTAAAACCCATAGTAAAAAAAAAAAAAACTAACGACGAGGTTATTGACTAAAAGACACGCTGTAAAAATTGATAAATTCTTTTTTGATCAAACCAATTTTAAAAATAAAAAATTTACACTCCGATGGAGAAAGAGTTCAACGATACAAGACCAGACTTAGTAAATGCATTGGCGGTAATATTTGCCAAATGCGAAATAAAAACAAGACAGATAGATTTGAAAACCTATACTAAGACAACGAATGTCGTGTAATAAAGATTTTAACTCATTAATCACATCGTTCTAAATGAGCAATGTGACAAGAGAAACATGATCCGAGAAACACATAAGTGATCGGAAACCTGCATTTGTAGCTGTAATTATAACAACTTTAATAGCAAAACCCTCTGCATGCAAAGCCTTGAAGGATAGTCCTAAGTTCTGCGTCCTTGTAACACCGACCAAGGTACCAATCCAAAGTAGTTGAGAAGCATGAAGCGTCAACATAGCAATGGATACTTTCTGAAGTTATAAAATGTGAGAGGGATTGATTTGGATCTGGCTTATGATGTGTGCCACCATATTGAGGAGGGCCAAACCGGTGCGAAGTGGATCTTTGATGAAGAGTATCCGTGCATACTGCAATAAGTAACACAATCCTAAACCTGCATAAAGCAGTAAGTAAACGAAATTTGCATAATGCAATAAAATGACGATTCCTAATGCAGAAAGTAACACAAATCTGCATAAAGCAATAGACCTGCACACTGCAATAACACATAGCACATATGCGATAAATTTGCCAACAAATGGCACAATATAAGCAACAAAGAAACCCAATATACTCGGATCTAAAGAAGACGCAGTTGAAGGTAACACGCTAATAACTTTCCACTCAATAAACATCCAAATTCTTTTCCAAGGAGATTAAGAAGATGAATATCAAAAGGATACCTTGTTTATAGCCACAAACATTAAGTATATTCCATCAGAGAAAGGAGAGTACTTGCGTTCTAGAATCCAACCCAAATCTGCACGCACCAATCTCAAATTGATATTTGAGACACTTTGAGAAAGACCAAAAAACTCTTCGACGAGACGAGAGACTGACGGCCAAAGCCGAAATTCAGAAGAAAATGTCGACATAGATTCATCAGGTGGATCAGGAGGCTCTGGTGGATTTTGAAGGTCATGCGTTGCTAGATCTGCTCGAAACGTGATGGACAAATACGAATCCGGCGGCTTACAAAGCGGTGAGACGAACCAGAGTAGATTAGCTTTCACCGGAGACATGGAGACGAAAAGGTAGGAGAAGTCTGAGCGGCGGAGAGAGACGATGGCATCAGAGGCGAGGGGAACGACCGTCAATGGAGAGGTTGAGGCTGCGATCCATGTCGAGGAGGAAAGTTTCGACCGCGGCTGCCTTGTTTTTTGGACCCGAGAGAGAAACTAGGGGTTTCTTCCCCTCATAAATTTTTTATAATAATTTGTTTTTTATATATGAAATTTCCATGGAATCTACTCGCAAGCTTAAAGATAGAGAGAATATGATGAAATAGTTAGAATCTATGTATAAATCGATAAATTCAAAATTTAAGTTTAGTGAACAAATTCGTCCAACAACGGATTATGAGAAATCAAGTACATGTTTTTGCCGCCAGTTTGTTATTGCTGGTGACACAAGAAAGAATTAAATTATTGAAAGTTTTACATAAAGAATTGAAAAAAAATTAGATAAATAAAAGAAGAAAAACATTTTGAAAGATCATATAAATGAAGCAGATTTAATTTTATATTGGCGCAATTATAAATATGCCACACTTGTGAAATTGCTAATCAATCATGCCACTCTTTCCTTCTCTTTTTTATTTATGACACCATTTAAAAACAAAAAAACAATATTACCCTTAAATAATACTCCTTCCGTCCCAAAATATAAGTTGTTTTGGATGTTTTTTTTTGTTTCAAAATATAAGTTGTTTTGAGAATCCTAGGTACTTTTCACATTTATTGAATATTGTGTGACCAATAATATTCTTGATAGTATCCTGACCGGCTTGGACCAAGGAACTATGGAACCGCTTGTAGCCGAGGAACAACTTGGAATCGTGGAGGTTCTTAAAGACGCAATGGCCTTGGAAATTCCGAATGGACCAATGACGAGGTCACGTACAAGACAACTCAACCAAGCCGTCTCTATGCTTGTGTTGAGAATAAACGGCCAACTTCCTTTGGTTAATCATCAAATCACATCTGTTTTGATTCGAGCCGAGGAAGGATGATAATGAGAGGTATGTGGGCTCGTACTCTTTTTCCCTATCTTCGGTTTTGTCCCAATGGGTTTTCCGAAGTAGGTTTTTAATGGGGCAAGCACACATACTCTACAAATCCTCATTATCATACTTAGGCTAATTTTGGACTTCTTGAAGCCCATGAAGATATGAGTTTCGGCCGGCCCATATATTATTATCCTTTATTTATATTTTTATTTTATGTTTTATTAGGATAAGTGTGAGTGTGTTCACACTTATGAAAACTTTCAAACTTCTCATTAATGTTTTTATTTTTCCGTGTATTGAGAAGAGGAATGGGGTTTGTCCTTCCATCTTCTCCTCCTTTATATAGTGGCCGATCCTCTCTAATAAGATTCATCAACCTTTTTATTAAAAATCTCTCTCTAAATCGTTGATCAAACCGTGTTTGTGTGTAATATCAAACACTCCTTTTTCTTTCCTTTGTGCGTCATATCAAAGGTTTGAAGAAGCTTTGTAGTCCAAGAGACTTTCATCTCTCTTGAGAAGTACGCATCGATCCATTGTTTCATTCACTGTTCACGTTCAAAACCGTTCATCGTCCATCTCAAAATTCATCCATATTCATCATTCCGCGTCCTTAAGCCTTTCGAAGTGATCATCGGACATAGATCCTTACGAGGAGTCTATCAATTATGTAGCCTTTTTTAGGTTTGATTAAATTATATTTATTATGTATATTAAATGATATTTTTTATAAGAAAAAATAATTTCTTAATTTTTGTGCTTTTAGGTAAAACAACTTATATTTTGGGACTCTCTCTCTCTCTCTCTCTCTCTCTCTCTCTCTCTCTCTCTCTCTCTCTCTCTCTCTCTCTCTCTCTCTCTCTCTCTCTCTCTCTCTCTCTCTCTCTCTCTCTCTCTCTCGTCTGAACCATAATCAACAAGCAAATGATCTCAGAAGATAAGGATCTCCATCTCTCTCTTTCTCTCCCTAATCTAGCTTTTGATTCTCTTTAATATGATTTTATTTGATTTGTGTTATAGACATGAGTTTTACTTGATTTTAACTACAGATATGGAGTTTTGGCTCGATTTTGTTTTAAGATTTGGGTTTTTGGCTCGATTTTTTTTACAGATCTGAGTTTTGGGTATTTTGTTGGGTTATATCTGTTTTTGATGTTCTTCTTACTGATTTAGGTTTTTCTGTTTTTTATAAAGTTTTTATACAGCTATAAAAGAGTTTTGTACATATTATTAAAAACTAAGCAGTTAAATAATTTATTAGATTTTTAAAAGGTTTATAAGATTTTTATAAAGTTTTTAAAAGGTTTGTAAGATTTTATAAGACTGTTTATAATGCTTATAATATTATATTTTTATTTTTAAAAGACTTCGTAATACAGTTTAAACAATTTTATAAGATTTTATAAACAGTTTCGAAAGATTATAATAGGTTTAGTAAAACTGTTTAAAAACTTTATAAAACTGTTTAAAAACCTTGAAATTTTTTTAAAAAAATTATAATATTTTTATACAGTTTTATAAGGTTTTTAAACAGTTTTATAAGATTTTTACATAGTTTTACAAGGTTTTTGAACAGTTTTATAAGATTTTTAAATAGTTTTATGAGGTTTTTTAAATAGTTTTACTAAACCTTTTTAAAATATTATAATTTTTAAAACAATTTTATAATGTAAATGAAAACTGTTCCCCCTCTCCCCCACCCTCACTCCCAATCTATACTCTAAATGCATAAGAGTTAATCCAAACTCTAAAATTTACGGTCGTTTGTGTGTTTGAATTTGCTTTGAAATCTAATCTTCTTCTCCCTCTTCTTCTTCTTTTTCCTAAATCTGCCCGATCCAATCTCAGATCCATGTTTTTTCTTAACAACAACGCCTTCTCAATTCTTTTTAGAGGAAATCGCGACAAAGTTCAGAGATAGTGAAATCAAAGACGACGAGAATCGAATTCAGTGACAGTGAGATTCGATCTTATAATCGCGAGATCTGAATGAGAGAGAAATATGAAATCTAGAGAGAGATATACAAAATCTGGATGAGAGAGAAAAAAATTAATCTAATTTGTAATAAGGGTAATCTGAGAATATTAAAAAAATAGTGTCATGTTTGTAATGATTTTCAAAAGTGGCATATTTTAAAAATGACATAACTCAAAATTTCTCTTTTATAAATGCCCAGAATATTTTTAAGAACTACCATTTTTGATATGCCACTTTGTAAAAATGTCTCTACCAATATTCTTAAATTTTAAAATGATTTATGTTTGAGTAAACTATGTTATATTCGAATTTAGTTTTTTTGGGTTTAAAGTTTTTGAGTGATCAAAACTTCAATTTTTTGAAAAATTAAAAAATTTGGAGATAAAAATTTTTAAAACGCATTTATAGTGACATATTTATAAAAAAAATAATTCAAGAATGATATGCTTGTTAAAAATAATTTTGTATTAGCATTTTTGCAATTGTCTTATTTTTATTTACGTATGGCCTAGATCAAACTCTTCGTATAATTAATGTGAAAGCTAAATCTTACGACAAGAAAATACAAAGACACATGCGGAAATTTATTGAGCCTTGCTATGATCGTAGTAGTGTATCTATATATCTTATTCGGATATATGGGGTATATATAGTTATAGTCTTACGGGATAATTTGTCTATATATCTTATTCGTTCATATATATAAAAACATTAGTTTTTTACTCGCAAGCCAAATATATACGGATTTGAGATTCCAGTATTATTAATAAAATAAAATATAAATGCCCAGATAAATTTAACAAGATGATTTTTAACACTCACATAAAAAATTAAAAACTTATTAATTCGTTTGAACCGAGTAATAGAATTATTAATTGTCAGCAACAACAAATTGCTTACATGGAGACTATCGTGTTTCGTAAACAATAAGCAAAAAATAAAATGATATTGGGATTATCAAACTGTAAAGATTAGCTTGTTCAACGAAACAATTAATGGCTAAATTTGTATATATAAAAAAAATTAATTTTGAATTGTTAAGTAATTAGATGCTTCTAATCAGATTTCTAGGAGATATGTCGGAAGCACCGACGACACGTGCGGATCCGTCACGTGCGCCATTCAACTCTTTAACTCGTATGTCGATCTTTTGGTTAAAAATATCAAAAATATCAAAATCTGTTGTTCCTTCTTATTAAAATATATTTTCCTTCCCTTATTTTTTTCACACTTCGTATTGTCGAATTTTATGCCCGGAATCAAGGGTTTGACTTACCAAATTGTTACCTCTTTTTTTGGGGTTTTACATTTATTATTAAAAAAATATTACTACTCAAAAATTTGTTTCAAAATGTATGATGTTTTCAATTTTCAATGCAGTTTTTAAGAACTAATGAAGATGAATTGTAAACTTCAAGATACATTAATTGATTTTATTGAGCTACTATTGGCTTAAATTTATGGAAAATTGTTTAGTGCAAAAAACAATGTTTTAATAGATGAAAATTAATATGTTTTCTTAATATGTGCAAAAGTTTTAAAAATTCATACATTATTAAAACGGAGGAGTATCATTTTCTTTACTCTAGATTAAACTCACTAACTAGACAAAAGATAATAATAATAAAAGACATGTGAATGAGTTAATGAAAGTTGAGAAAAAGAGATAATAATATTTTTTATTTTATTTTCAAGAAAGCCAAACCTCTTTCCTTCATATACATACACGAACCTCCTTTTTCATTTTCATTTGTGCAAAGTGAAAACTTCTTCTTATCCGATTTTGAAGCTGAAATTTAGCTGCAAGATTCCGAGAGAATCTTCAAGAACTTGCTCAGATCTGCAACTGTTCGAGGTTAGTACAAGAATCTTTAATCGTAAATCTTCTTCTCTGTTTGATCGGAAATCGTCTTGTAAAATTTTCATCTTGATTTTATATTTTTGAGTCGATTCGATGTGAATTTTTATTGAATTAGCTGAATTTGATTCTTGTTCTCTCTAACTTCTCTTATAGTTTACTGTTCTTGGTTCTCACTTCTGACCGATCTGTAATTTTTGCTTTATCTTCTACACAACACAATCTTAGCCTATGTCTTGTTTCTAATTCTAGAATTTTTAATCTCTTATTGGGTTTGGTCGTATTGATTTTACAAAAAAATAACATAATCCCAAAGTTCTTGAATTTTTTTCTTGGAATAATTTGTAAGTAACAATTTAAAGTTTTTGTTATCCCTAGATTTGATAGTTGAATCTTCTATCTAAATGACCCTTTTGTCGGTTTTTCTGGAAACTTATTTTTTTTTTCCGGGAAAATCTCGTTTGGTAGGTAGAGTTGACTAACACAAATGACTTAAAAAGATTTTCAAGTACTTCAAAAGTAGCATTTGAATCTTTAATGATTTACTTTTGTTGTGTTCGTTTATTGGCTTACTCTGTTTGTATTAAAGCTAATGCATTTATTCTCATTTGTCATTTGCAGCAAAAGGGTCTTCTTGAATTGGTAGATAAATATGATAAATGTTATGAATCCAATGAAAGGTGGATCAGAGAAAGGTTTAGATCCTCAGTTATGGCATGCATGTGCTGGTGGTATGGTTCGTATGCCTCCTATGAACTCCAAAGTGTTTTATTTCCCTCAAGGACACGCCGAAAACGCTTACGATTGTGTCGATTTCGGTAATTTACCGATTTCTCCGATGGTTTTATGTCGTGTTTTAGCCATTAAGTATATGGCTGATGCTGAATCCGACGAGGTTTTCGCCAAACTTAGGCTGATTCCTTTGAAAGACGACGAGTTTGTTGATCATCACGGGTATAGAGACTGCGAGGATAGTAACGGTTTCGATAGTAATAACGAGAAAACGCCTTCTTTTGCTAAGACTCTGACTCAATCTGATGCGAATAATGGTGGAGGATTCTCTGTTCCTCGTTATTGTGCAGAGACGATCTTCCCGAGATTAGATTATAACGCCGAGCCGCCTGTTCAGACGATTCTAGCAAAGGATGTTCATGGTGATGTTTGGAAGTTTAGACATATTTATAGAGGGACGCCTCGTCGCCATCTTCTCACTACCGGATGGAGTAATTTCGTGAACCAGAAGAAGCTTGTGGCGGGAGATTCGATTGTTTTCATGAGAGCTGAGAATGGAGATCTTTGTGTAGGTATTAGGAGGGCTAAGAGAGGAGGGATTGGTAACGGACCGGAATATTCAGCGGGTTGGAATCCGATTGGAGGAAGTTGCGGCTACACTTCGCTTTTAAGGGAAGATGAAAGCAATAGTTTGCGGATAAGTAATTGTCCGCTCGCGGATAGAAAGGGAAAAGTGACGGCTGAGTCCGTTATAGAAGCAGCTACGCTCGCTATAAGCGGAAGACCGTTTGAGGTTGTGTACTATCCGAGGGCTAGCACGTCCGAGTTTTGTGTCAAGGCATTGGATGCTCGAGCTGCCATGCGGATTCCGTGGTGCTCGGGTATGAGGTTTAAAATGGCTTTTGAGACCGAAGATTCGTCTCGGATAAGTTGGTTTATGGGTACTGTTTCCGCTGTTAATGTCTCTGATCCTATCCGTTGGCCAAGCTCTCCTTGGCGACTTCTACAGGTAAACTTTGTTCTTTGCTTGTAGTCACTTTCGAGTTAGACGATAGACTCAAGGTTGCATTTTGTGTTTTATTAGGTGGCGTGGGATGAACCGGATTTACTCCAAAACGTGAAGCGGGTTAACCCGTGGTTGGTTGAATTGGTATCCAACGTACATCCGATCGCGCTTACTTCGTTTTCGCCACCGAAGAAAAAGATGCGGCTTCCTCAGCATCCGGATTACAACAATCTGATCAATTCGATCCCGGTACCTTCATTCCCAAGCAATCCCCTCATCAGATCAAGCCCGTTAAGCTCTGTTCTGGACAATGTTCCCGTGGGTTTACAGGGAGCCAGGCATAATGCTCATCAGTACTACGGGTTATCATCTTCGGATCTCCACCATTACTACTTGAATAGACAACCATCTCCTCCTCCTCCATCGTCTCTCTCTCTTTCTCCTTCTCTCGGGTTGAGAAACATCGATAGCAAAAACGAGAAAGGGTTCTGCTTTTTGAGTATGGGAACAGCACCGTGCGATAATACCAAATCTAAAAAGTCACACATCGTATTGTTCGGCAAGCTCATTCTACCAGAGGAGCAAATATCAGACAAAGGGTCAACGGATACCGGAAACATAGAGAAAACACAGATTTCATCGGGCGGATCGAACCAGAACTATGTTGCCGGAAGGGAGATATCTTCGTCAGACGAAGGATCACCGTGCTCCAACAAAGTTCACGATGCAGCGGGTTTGGAAACAGGGCATTGTAAAGTGTTTATGGAGTCGGACGACGTAGGTCGAACCTTAGACCTATCGGTTCTTGGGTCGTACGAAGAATTGGGTCTGAAACTCTCTGATATGTTTGGCATTCAGAAATCTGAAATGTTAAGCTCTGTTCTCTACAGGGATGCATCAGGAGCCATCAAATACGCAGGAAACGAACCTTTCAGGTAAAGAAACAAAAAGCAGTTTTCATATTTATAATTTCTCCTAATATAAGTTTTTTATTTGATGATAAAACTTCCAATTAATAAAATGTGTAAGCTTTTGATTGGTCTTCTTGCAGTGAGTTCTTGAAGACAGCTCGGAGATTGACAATTCTGACAGAGCAAGGAAGCGAGAGTGTTGTAATATAAAGTGGACTGAAGGTTTTTGTTGGAGTTTTTTTTCTTCTATTTATTTATTTTGGTTCCATTATTTTGGATTCTGTAATTTTCAAAATGCAATTCACAATCTATTGCAAATAAATAGATTCATCATCCTCTTTGAAGAGTTCCCATTGATCAAATGTGCTTTATATAGTAATTAGTTTATTTTTTAATAATATATTTGTTAAATTGGGAAAGTGACTAATGTGACATCTATTTGCATAAAATTAGGGATTGTCAAAAAGGGAAATTAGCAAATATAACCCCAAAAAAATTATAATTAAATTTATAACAAAATACCTTAAATCCTATTGTTATAATTTAGCCACATTAGTCAATTTTGGTTAGTGTTTCAATGATAATTTTTTTTTATGTTAGTTAGCAAATTAACCCTTGTCAAAATGGATTAGTATCCATGAGTTATCCGAATCCGTCACAGTTTTAGCGGGTTAGGATTATATATTTTTTCCATATAAATATAAATGGGTTTTATTGGGTTACTCTAATGGGTTCACATGTTTAATGAGTAAACTCCTTAGGGTCATAGGTTACCCATGAGTTTAACATGAAATTTAAAATAATTAATATATATATATATATATAAATTACTTAAAAAAATAAGAACTTTCTTTTAGTAAAAAAAAATTAAAGATTTATAAAACTTATATAAATAGGGATTTATAAGACTTATATAAATATGAGCTATTGAAAATGATGATGACAATAAAGCATATGCATCTGAGGAGGCAGATAACCCAATCCCAACGAAGATTGAAGTATTTTTTCAAAAGAAATCTTTAGTTTATTTATTGGTTTAATAGATTTTCTATTTTATTGGTTTTATCGTTTTATAATTTTATTTAAGACACAGATATTTTAATTTAATTTGTTTTTATTTAAGATGAAAACTTTTATTGGATTTATAATAATATATGGTATGTGTTGGGTTTTTCCTTAGTTTATTATGTGATTTAGCTTATATATGGGTAACCTATTTTTAATTATATAGTTTACTGTTTTCTTTTTCATAATTTTTGTTTAATGTTAAATTTCTTTTTGTTAAAAACTATTTTCAACTAAATATCTTATATAACTATTCGTATAGAGGTTTTGTACAATTTGTAAAATTACTTTATGTTTATTTTGTTTTCCATTTTAACTTCTTTATTTTTAGGTAAACAATTTTGATATTGAAAAATTTACCTCTTATTCAATACTAGAATAAGACCCTCGCGATGCGAGAATTATTTGATTTATAGTAAATAGTTATGTTTAAATAATGTTTAGAGGAGAAGTATATGATATTCTTAATTGAAACCCCAAATTAGATAATGTAGTGATTAAAATTATATGTTCATATGTAATTTGAAAAAATATAGTCTCATATCTCATATGATTTGAAAAATTTAGAAATCAATAAAGTATATACGCATGATATATGTAAATATGGTTTGAATCATTAAACTATTTTATATAATAGCTGAATCATTTTTAATTTTTTTTTGTCACAAACTAAATCATTTTTATGTTTTGATGATATTTTTTTGATGATATTTTGTAAACTTTACACTTGAAAAAAAAAAATTCTACTAACCAATTTTTTTTTTTTTTTTTGCTTATTCTTCTTGCTATAGTTCTCTGTTTATTAATGATCAATTATTTTGTGTTCCCCATATATATATATACACATATGTTAAACCTCTGCCTACATATAATGATAGAAAGATGGTCAATTCTATTTTTAATTACATATATAATTTGAAGAATTTGGAAATCAATAAAGTATATACGCTTGATATATTTAAATATGGTTTGAATCATTAAACTATTTGATATAATAACCAAATCATTTTTACATGTTTAGACGATCTTTCTTTGATGATATTTCGTAAACTTTACACATGAAAAAATACCACTAACCAATTTTTTTATTTTTGCTTGTTCTTCTTGATATAGTTATCTTTTTATCCATGGTCAATTATTTTGGGTTCCTCATAAATATACTTATGTTAAACTTCTGCTTATATATAACAATAGAAACATGGTTGTTTCTATTTTAATTACATAGTTTGCTATTTTTATTTTTCTAATTTTTTAATGTTAAATTTCTCTTTATTAATTATTTTGAACTAAATATCTTATATAACTTTCTTATAGAGGTTTTGTGCAATTTGTAAAATTACTTTATGTTTTTTTTCCATTTTAACTTCTTCTTTTTTTGATAATTAACAATTTGATATTGAGAAATTTACATATTTAAATTATTGACATGTGTTATAATCTAATCGACTACGTAACACGTGTCGCGATCTCGTGAGTGACAATTTTGCCAACCCTCCTTTATATAATAAAATATATATGGGTACCCATTTAACCCAACGGATTTCCTATAAATGGGTTTGGGTATGTATATTATACCCATATAATAAATGGCTCAGGTCAAACCCGCCCACTAAAATTTCGAACCCATCTAGGTTTGGGTAGGTCGGATCGGATTTGCCCATTTTGACACCACTACATAAAATACACAATTGGGATGATAAGTTCCAGGGCTGTTTTAGGTATTTAGATTTCATGCTATTTTTTCGGACAACACGTTGTAATATAAGTTGGCTGAGTGTATTTGTTTTTTTTTTTTTTTTTTGGCGAAGAACCGTGAGACCATCCTCCTAGATTTTATTAATTAGTAAACCAATTACACACCCAATTAGTAAACCAATTACACACGCATTCGTCTTAGACGAGGAGGTCCTGAAACATCCTCATCTAAAATCTATATATGTAACATCCATTGGAACATAATTTAAAAAACTGAGAATCTAAAGGCAACGAGAAAGCATAGTTCACTAATCCACAGCTGTACGATTAGTTTCCTTATACACATGAGTGACTCATGGGGTGTAAGTTTTACCCTAATAAAAATCAATAAAGACCACAAGTGCACAATCAAATCGATTGTAGTATTTAGGGATCAAATCCACAGAGATTTAGAGCACGCAGTAGTAATGTAAATCAATAAAGTTTGCTAAGCCAATTATGGTGTTTTTAGATTGTTTCGTAATCGGTTTGTAAACAGTTTGTAATTAATGATAAAGCGTTGGGAATTCAGGGATTCGCATGATACATGGTCCGAATAATTCAGGAACTCTTAGGGATCTAATAGATTATTTCCTATAACATGAATACGAATATAAACTATTCCTAACTTTTGGTGTAATAACTTATATGATCTAACAACCTATTAATCAACTTTCGCAGTCAATAAGCAGAAAACCAAGCATTAGAATCAAATTCAATTGTTCATCTAGTTTAGGAACTCAACTTGCGCAGGCTAAAGTACTAAATTTATCAAAGATTGCCAATCGCGACAATGAAGGAACAGTTAGAAGCCAAGAATCATCTTAAATCAGTTTCGAGGTGATCAAGCAGGAAACATGCATTAATGAACAGACCGAGATAAATGAACTCCCTAAGAATCAATCCTATCTACCGAACCATATATTTCCCCCTTGAATATTCCCTAGTTCCAACAATAGAACTATTCAGAATAGTAATGAAAATAAAAACAATCATTATCATAGATGAATAGAAAATAACAAGAGGATCATATTACTTCTCAATGGAATACAAAGAGGAGACCTTCTCCCTAATGCGAAAAATAAGAAAAACAAATCCTTGAGAATTCTTTATCGATGAATCTTCAAGGTATGAGTGATTGATATATTAGTATTTTGGTCTCTTTTAGTTATCATTTCTTTAGTCTTTTTGGTTCTTTCTAGTTTATTTTGTGTCTTTGCAGGTTCTAGGAGGCTCTCATGCATGGATTAGAGTCTGTGGAGGTTATTGGAGCAAAAAGGACGAATCTGGAGAAAAGATGGCACTTTTCATAAACCGAGCACCTGCTCGGTTTGGAGCGAGCACCTGCTCGCCCGAAGACTCGAAGAAGCCAAACTCTCTGGATTCGAGACCGGCCGGTCTGGCCAGTGGACCGACCGGTCCCGTGTGAAGACCCAAGACCCAAGCGAAAGCAAGACCGATCGATCCTACCGCTGGACCGACCGGTCCACACCCGAGTCCCGAAGCCAAAACTCTCTGGAATCCGGACCGACCGGTCCACGACGTGAAGACTTGCCGATTCTGGATACGGACCGACCGGTCCGGAACCAGACCGACCGGTTGGGCACCCAGAACCAAGTTGCCCTAATTTTCCCTATAAATAAGTTTCAGCCACTTTCCTAAACCTAAGTTCTATTTTTTTTTCTGAGATATTTTTCCCTGAGACGTTTTTTGAGAGCTGAGACTACTTGTTTCCATTGTTGAGATCCTTTCAAGGTGTTTTTCATTTTCCAAGGATTTTGATTGTAAGAATTGGAGGATCATCCACAACTTTCCATTGAGAAGATTTCTTAAACCCTATTCTCTTATTTTATCATGATGCTTTCTTCTCATTTGATTGCTGTGATTTTGTCCTCCATGACTGAGTAGTCTCATTGCTAGATTAGGGAAATTCAATGGTGGATTAGGATGATAGTGACTGAGCCAAATAGGAAATGTTATCATTTGTCTTCATCAATCGAGATTCATACTGCTTAGGCTAATTTGATCACCTAGTCTATGATCTTAGGATTAACTTATTCACGACAGTGCTCTAGGTTGCTAGATAAACCGTTGATGAGCAATCGGTGTGTAACCAACGACAGTTGATTGTTACCATCGATTGTGAACAAATCGAACCAAATTGTTAATGCTTATCTTCATCTCTGAATTCGAACGACAGTTTATGCATTTAGGATGTTAGATAAAGATATTGATGCATCACGACAGTGAGGCAATATTACATTCATGTTCGAGTTCTAGATTGCGTTAAATTGAATCCTAAATAGATTGCTCAGTCCTTAATCCGAAGTCACTGGCGAATGACTCTAATCTAGTGTCTTTATCTTATTGAATTTACATCATTTTTTAATTGCTATTTCGTTCATTGTTTTGTTTCAAACCAATCCCATTTTTATCTTAGCTTTAAACAATAGTCCATATTTTCATAGTGTGACCTTGGTCCCTGAGGATTCGATACCTAAAATACTACTGCTTTTGTCTGTGCACTTGCGGATACTATTTGGGTTTAAAACTTCACGTATCAAGTTTTTGGCGCCGTTGCCGGGGACCAATTGCGTTGCCTTTGAATTTCGATTTAGTTTATAGTCTAAGAATTTATTTTTGCTAATTTTGTTTTCTTTTATTTGTTTTTGTTATGTCTCAGGAAGCGATGAATACTCAGTTGCAGTTGTTGAGGGATCAGATTGCTCAGTTGCAAAGGAATCAACCACAAGCTCCACTAGTACAGCCGGGTATAGGGGATATGGATAATCCCCATGTTTTCTATCAGAACCGTTCAACCATTGTGATCCCAACTATTCAGAGGCAGGATTATGAGATCAAGCCTCAGATGATCTCATTGGTGAAACAGCATCTATTCCACGGATTACCAGCTGAAATACCAATGGATCACATTGAGAATTTCGAGGAAATCTGCACTACTACGGGGTCTAATGGAGTGCCGAGTGAATTTATGAAGTGCAAGCTGTTTCCATTCTCACTCTCGGATAAGGCTTCTAGATGGTTGAAGTCTTTACCGGCTGGTTCTTTAAAGACTTGGGACAAAGTTAGAGCTGCGTTTTTGGACCACTTCTACACCAAGTCCAAAACTGCGTCTTTGAGGAATAAGATCTCTTCGTTTCAACAACATTCCAGCGAAACTTTCTGTGAAGCTTGGGAGAGACTCAAGGAATACCGTAGGGAATGTCCTCATCACGGCTTCAAAGATGAGCAGATTCTTGGAGTTTTCTACGATGGAGTTGAGTGGGACTATAGGAATGCTCTTAACGCTGCAAGTAACGGAGACTTCATGACCAAGACAAGGGATGGAGCCTTTGAGCTGATTGAGAACCTCGCTGCGAGCTCTAACAACAAGGCTCCTGAGTATGATAGGTCCAGGAAAGTCTATAATATGGACACTTAGAAGATTGATGAGCTGACAACAAAGGTGAATCTACTTTTACGCGAGAACCAGAGACCGGTAAAATCTGTGGAAGAGAATGGGGCTGCTCCTATTTCTCAAGAGTTTGAAGGTTATGAGGTCGCCGCATTACAAGAGGTCAACTTTGTGAACGGTCAAGGATTTCAGAGATTCTACTCCAACAACGCTCAAGGGAATCAGTTCATCCCTAACCAGAATCAGAGTCGTTTCCAAGGAGGGAACCAACAACAATTCGCTGCGCCACAACAAGCTACTTCCGCGCCTACATCTCTGGATGAGTTGAAGAGTCTCATGCAGCAACTGATGGTTAACAGCCAAAAGGCGTCCACTGAGATTAATGGCAAGGTAGATCTCATGTACGATGATTTGAATGCAAAGTACGAGGCTGTTACCGCGCATGTGAAGAAATTGGATACACAAGTTGCTCAAACTGCTGAGACGATTAAGAGACCGGCTGGAATTCTTCCAGGGAAAGGGGAGATGAATCCTAAGAATGGGTATGCCAATGCTGTAGAAATCACGAGTGGAATCTCTAGCACCCACAGAAAAGGTAAGGAGCACGTAACCGAGCACCTGCTCGGTTTGGAGCGAGCACCTGCTCGCCATGATGCTCCTACCAAATCTTCAGAAATTCCCCCAGAGAGAGTTTACGCACCCAGGGTTCCTTACCCACGTGCCTATGTCAACTTTATCGAGGACCAAGGACCCAATCAGAGTAGAGAACATCAAGCACCGCACCTCCAAGAGAATAGACTTGAGCTAATGATGCAACATATTCTAGATGGGCAAGACAGGAGTGCACGGGAAGTGAATGAGAAAATAACCTCTCTTGACGACAAGATAAACGTCATGAACAACGAACTCAGCTATAAACTAGAGAGTTTAACTTGTAAGGTTGACTTTCTTGATTCACAAGTTGCTTCTATGTCCCAGAGTAAAGCGTCAGGTTCTGCGGAAAAGGTTGCATTGATTCTTGCGGACGAGCCAGATCGATCGATCCCACTTGAACCAGCTACGGATCCTCAGAGTCAAAGCATAGATGTCACTCCAGGTAACACTCAGAAACCTTTATTAAGGCAACTGCATAAGCTAGAGGATCCAGGTAAGTTTGTTGTTCCATGTCTTATCTTTGGAATTGATTTTGAGGATTCTTTATGCGATTCTGGATCTAGTGTTAACCTCATGTCAAGGGATATTGCAGAATCTTTAGGTATTGTTGATATCGAGACTTCTAAGATGTCTATTAGATTTGCGGATGCCTCGGTAACAACTTCGCAAGGATTCATTGGGAATTTAAATGTCAGGATTGGGGATTGTTTGATTCCAACTGATTTCCAAGTTGTGGAGATGAGCAATGGTTCATACATGCCTTTGATTTTGGGAAGACCTTTCCTTGCAACAGCAGGTGCAGTTGTTGACTTACCAAACAAACGGATTGTTTTCTCTAACATCGACAAGCGGATCTCTTACAACGCTATTTCGGATGGCGACAAGTATGGCTCTTGTGTTGCCATAGACGATGTAACGGGAAGGGTAAGTGTCCTACCAGCTGCAGCACTCTGTAATAAGAATGAGGTTAATGAAGTCCTGGATGGAGACACTCGTTCTTATGAAAGGAAACCCAAGGAAGTCAACAAGCGGGACAAACCAAAGCGCGAGAAGAATGCTACAGGTTTGCACATAACCTTGACACCGCAGAGATGTGTTGGAGACACAATTGAGTACAAGCTAAAGAGTAAAGGCATGTCTAGGCCTTTCTCTAAGGTCAAAGCTATTGTTACTCCGGAATTTAAGGAAAAGGGTCAAGCGGCTATGGCTAGTATGCTGAGCAAGGTTCTGCAACTGAATATAAGTGATCAAAGAGCAAATCGACCACGCCTCAACCCACCTCCACCGAGCCCTGATCCGGACAAGAAAGCCTCTAATCCTTGAGCCTAGATGGCCAACAAAGTCGAGCTAACGACTTAAAACAAGCGCTTGGTGGGAGGCAACCCACCGGTACGTTTTCTAACTTTTTCAATTTGATTTCTTTTTCTACTAACTTTGGTTTAAAATTTTGAGTTTTCAGATTTCCTAAAAAAAAAAAAAAAACGCCAGAAGCCCAGACCAGAAGGAGTCTCTGGAAATGAGACCGGTCGGTCCAGTTGTTGGGACCGGTCGATCCCCAGCCTAGTCCCAAGTCGAGCACCTGCTCGCATGGCATCGAGCACCTGCTCAACGACGACGCGGAGGCTTCTACGCGGTGATATCTCTTTCACCCTCTACCATCATTGTTTTATCCATCTTTGTTTTCCGTTTTTATTATTTTCTTGTGTCACCAATCTCTTGAACTTTTTCACACCGGAGACGGTGTGATTTAAGTCCGGGGGAGCGGTTTGTTATCGGTTTTATTTTGATTTTTATTGAGTCTGTTTTTGAATTTTATCGAGTGTTGGGAATTAGGATCTTGATCTATTGGAATTATGTTTGGATTAGGGATTACTTGCATGATTTGTTTGGCTAAAGCTCTGTATCGGAAAGGTTATGGGTGGATAAATTTTCCCCAAAGCCCATATTCATCGGGAATTAGGTGGATCCAATATCGTCTCAAGTCATTATTTGGTTAATCTTGACTTTTAATTTCTTTTTCAAGGGTTTGACGTTCATTGGGCAAGACTTTTTCGAACCTTACAAGACACTGCAACTCTCCACCACGTAAGTTCTTTATTCTCTAACTCTCCTCTCTTTTATCAAAGCAACATGTCCAGGTGGCCCAAGGGACTACGCGAATAAGCCCGTGTATCTTTTGGGACTCGCGGAAGGCATGTTGTAAGGGAAACTAAAAGATTCGAAGTGAACCAGGGGATGATGCGTAAACCCGTATCTCCTTTGTGACCTCATGAGAATCGTCCCATAAAAAATATACGATTAAAAAAAAAAAAAAAAAAAAAAAAAAAAAAAAAATCTATCAAACGTTTAACCATTTTTAAAGAGAGGATTTGAGTTGAGAAAAAGAGTATGCAGGAGAGGGTCTTGGTTCGGAAAAGTCGGCACCCCTTGAAACGATCCCCCTTGGGTAAGATCACTGTACTTCATTTTCATTAATCCTATTTAAGAAGATGATATTGTGGATACCGACGTTTTGATGGGTTGTGGGTGATTAAGATAGGTTATGAGCCCCATGGTTGACTATGATACATGTTCTAAGGCCTAATGACGAAAGTATGAAATCTGAAATCTTTCCAACAAGCGAGTGAATTCCATCCGCGTTTTCAAACCTTTCTCCTTTACTTGTTTCTAAGTTTGTTTGAGGACAAACAAAGATCTAAGTCCGGGGGAATTGATATATTAGTATTTTGGTCTCTTTTAGTTATCATTTCTTTAGTCTTTTTGGTTCTTTCTAGTTTATTTTGTGTTTTTGCAGGTTCTAGGAGGCTCTCATGCATGGATTAGAGTCTGTGGAGGTTATTGGAGCAAAAATGACGAATCTGGAGAAAAGATGGCACTTTTCATAAACCGAGCACCTGCTCGGTTTGGAGCGAGCACCTGCTCGCCCGAAGACTCGAAGAAGCCAAACTCTCTGGATTCGAGACCGGCCGGTCTGGCTAGTGGACCGACCGGTCCCGTGTGAAGACCCAAGACCCAAGCGAAAGCAAGACCGATCGATCCTACCACTGGACCGACCGGTCCACACCCGAGTCCCGAAGCCAAAACTCTCTGGAATCCGGACCGACCGGTCCGGATGAGAAGACCGACCGGTCCACGACGTGAAGACTTGCCGATTCTGGATACGGACCGACCGGTCCGGAACCAGACCGACCGGTTGGGCACCCAGAACCAAGTTGCCCTAATTTTCTCTATAAATAAGTTTCAGCCACTTTCCTAAACCTAAGTTCTATTTTTTTTTCTGAGATATTTTTCCCTGAGACGTTTTTTGAGAGCTGAGACTACTTGTTTCCATTGTTGAGATCCTTTCAAGGTGTTTTTCATTTTCCAAGGATTTTGATTGTAAGAATTGGAGGATCATCCACAACTTTCCATTGAGAAGATTTCTTAAACCCTATTCTCTTATTTTATCATGATGCTTTCTTCTCATTTGATTGCTGTGATTTTGTCCTCCATGACTGAGTAGTCTCATTGCTAGATTAGGGAAATTCAATGGTGGATTAGGATGATAGTGACTGAGCCAAATAGGAAATGTTATCATTTGTCTTCATCAATCGAGATTCATACTGCTTAGGCTAATTTGATCACCTAGTCTATGATCTTAGGATTAACTTATTCACGACAGTGCTCTAGGTTGCTAGATAAACCGTTGATGAGCAATCGGTGTGTAACCAACGACAGTTGATTGTTACCATCGATTGTGAACAAATCGAACCAAATTGTTAATGCTTATCTTCATCTCTGAATTCGAACGACAGTTTATGCATTTAGGATGTTAGATAAAGATATTGATGCATCACGACAGTGAGGCAATATTACATTCATGTTCGAGTTCTAGATTGCGTTAAATTGAATCCTGAATAGATTGCTCAGTCCTTAATCCGAAGTCACTGGCGAATGACTCTAATCTAGTGTCTTTATGTTATTGAATTTACATCATTTTTTAATTGCTATTTCGTTCATTGTTTCGTTTCAAACCAATCCCATTTTTATCTTAGCTTTAAACAATAGTCCATATTTTCATAGTGTGACCTTGGTCCCTGAGGATTCGATACCTAAAATACTACTGCTTTTGTCTGTGCACTTGCGGATACTATTTGGGTTTAAAACTTCACGTATCAGTGATGAATGTAATGGCGGTGTCTTGGTTCGTGGTTGTTCTTGTGTTTATATAGTAGGGGAGAGACTCTAGGATGAATCTTGTGAAGATTGCATAGGTGACCAAACCTCCTACATAGGCGACCGAATTGCCTCCTACAACCGATCGGTTGTTAAGTCCCTTGAAAAACTCGTAGTGTAAATGTGCTTGACGATCGATCGGTTGCCTCCTGCAACAAGTCGTTTTTATGTCTCTGGAAAAATCCATAAGTTCTTAGGCTTGATGATCGATCAGTTGCCTCTTCTATGCAATCAATTGCGAGCGAATATTCTCCAAATCTTCTTGCTTTCTCCACACACTCACATATTTCATTAAATTGAAGATATCTCCGAATCTACCCATGGGATTAGGGCAACTGAATATCCGAATTAAAGCTAAGATTCTCCTCTATCTCGTGTCAAATTTGAGAATGATCGAACGGTGGAAACCTCTTCATCTAGAGTGAAACATCTGACGGCCAGGAGTTGTCCTTCTTTTAAAAGGCTTGATTTCACTCTTTTTTGGTCCAAAATGCTATAATTCCCTGAAATGACTCTCAAATCCCAAAAAATCTAAAATCAGCCTTTTAAGCTCACATTCAATTCATTTATTTATTAAAAACATAACTTATATATATATATATATATATATATATATATATATATATTAAAAAATACTAAAATATAGCGTATATCAGTGACCCGGACTATCTAGTCTTTTGATAAGAAGCCATGGCACAAAACGACAGTGGATGAGAATCACAAATCCCCTTCTTAAGATACCCGACCACCATCTTTGAATCCAGTTCTAACTCCAATTTCCTAACCTAATTATCCCATGTTGAAAAGATACCATAATACACTCCCCATAGCTCCGCCAGTGGAGCAGAACACCTCCCAACATTCACCGTAAAACCCCCACACCAGCTTCCGTCACTCCTACGCAAAATCCCAGAAGCTGTGGCTAGTCCCGAATTCCCTCAAGATGCTCCGTCGATGTTCAACTTAATCTAATCCGTCCCCGGAGCAACCCATCCGACTTCTCTCCAATTCAACTTCCCATATGGTGATCATTCACTTTTTTTGAATTAGTCAACATCACTTCCTTTGATAATGCCTTAATGGAACGCACCCGATCTCTACATGGTCAATTCCTTCCAAAAACATTTCCACATCTCCAATTTCATCCCCACCAAACGGCTATGGCAAAAATCATAGACCACAACCCATCCACTGTCTTAAACCCCTCACGTAAGTTCTCATAAACCCATTCAATTAATGTAATTGTGAAGAACGCTTGGCGCCTCCTCACGGTAACAATTCAAGTTCATATCCCTGCCATAGCTGGGCAATCACGGAGAATATGTAATATAGACTCTATTCCACCCTTACAAACTTAGCAAATCTCTGATGCATAAAGATGTCTTCTAAGTCTCTCTCAAAGAAATATTCGATATCTTGCCTCTCCTCAAATCGATTCCTCTAGCAGTGCTGCTGTAACTGACCCCTTAGACGATAAGGTAACGGAATCGCAGGAGGAAAAGACAGTGTGTCCTTCAGACTCGAGTCCGATCTTGAGCGATGACGGAGTATCCTTGAAGTACCTCGAATCATTGGTGAAGCCGTGGTTCGACCGAGACAACGCCGGTACCTGGGAATCCAAAAAGGAGCAGTCTTTTAATCAAAACAAAAGGTGGAAGGAGCTTAGCCTGGTGATGATTAAGCAGCAACAGGAGGAGTTGAGCAAACTTATCGAATTGAAGCAGAAGATATGTCTCTCAATTAAACAGGAGGAGAAGAATGGTTGCTCGACTGCGATGATCCAGATTTTGTCGCCGCAGGTATCAGACCCGGTCGTAGATGCAGTAGTTTGTGTGAAAGTAGCTGGTGAAGAAGAACATCCAATATCTTCTGGGAAATTGTTGACCCAGAATAAAGTGTCACAGGTTGAATCAGCTTCTAGCAAAGGGCTTGGAGGAGGAATCGACTTTGACCCACCAGTTGGGAAAGAAGCAATCAGAGTGAAGAGGTATGGAGAGATGCTAGAGATCGACAAGTTCCAGCAACAGTCTTGGAAGCCACCAGAAGAGCGAAATGAGTCGATGTTGCTAAAGCTAGAGATCCTAAACTCCACCGGTGAAAACGTAGAAGGTTGGGGATTGAGAGTGGAGCATTATTTTGAGCGAGGAAAAGGGTTTGAATCGGGAAAGTTACAGACATTGAAGATCTCTGGCCGATATTTCACCACTTTAACCACTAACGCACCAGAGATAACAAAATGGGTTTCTTTTATGATTGGATTAAAAGTTAAGATACAGTCAGATATGAAGAAGAATGAGCTGAGAAACCTCACAAGAAGGATGATTGTAGCTAAAGTGGTGGAGGAATGGTATAAGGCACCGGAGAATCACCGGAGAGTTTCATTGATGAAGGAATCATAGTACCTCGTTTAGGCCAGCAAAGAGATTTGGCCCATCACACTCAATCTGGTAAGAATAGAGGAACTCTGGAGACCTAAACAGGCTACTTTTGGCAAGATCAAACCGTATTGATGATGAAACCTAAACAGGCTACTGTTGGGCTTCCCAGATACTTTGATTCCTTCATTAATGATTCTGATAACTGTCTTCTGGTGCCATCAGTTTTCACCCTCAAAGAAATATTCAATATCTTGCCTTAGAATATCATTACCTGTTAGCAGACTATACGCCGATTTGACCATAAACTGACCATCCTGTGTATTTCTCCAAGACAACATGTCTTTCCCTTTGGTCATGTTATCACACTACAAGAAAACAGTTTTTTTGTGACTCCGATTTGTGTCACAAATCAGTCACAAAAGAATCATTTGTGACGAAATTAAAGAGTGACAATTTTTTCATCGCTAATTTAGTTCGTCACAAATGCGACACATATTTGCAACACTTTGGTGACGAGTTTATGGAGTAGCACATTTGTGACGGACTTGAGACGATGTGTAGGCGTCACTGATTAGTGACACAAGAGAAACTAGAGTATGTGTCACGAATTACCAACTGAAGTGTGACACAAGTGTAGTGGCTAATTTGTGACTTCATTGTGATGGTTTATAGTGTCATTAATGTGTGACTCTTTTATGACTACTAAAAAAAGTTGTAGTCTTTAAAGTGTCACAAAAGAGAGACTAATTTGCTATGTATATGTGACAGTTTTGATAGTATTTTTTGTTGTATTATACGCTGTATTATACTTCATATTCTACTCTGTATTCTACTAATATAAATTTCACATAAACGGAATTGTACATTAACAAACATAGTTCAAGCAAAATACGGTTCCGAATTCCAAATTCCGAAAACGGTTAACAAAATGTACAAAATAGTTAACCTTTACATAACTAAAAAATTTGACAATTAGTTCAAGCAGACAGAAAACGTTTATGGGACTGGTGGAGTGGGAGGTGAGGTGGTTGGTGCTGTGCCTGGTGCACTGGGTGGTGAGGTGGTTGGTGTTGTGCCTGGTGTGATGTCTGCTGCGGTGGTTGGCTGAGGTTCTTCACTGGTCGGAGCGTTGCGATGCGGAGACATGAGCTCTAAAGTATCCAAGACAAGAGCATCTTGATTCATATAAGCTGCGATGTGAGGATTTTTGGTCTTCAAGAACGACAAAAGCTTTCTCATTTCAGAGAGCTCAGCTAGAGCGCGTTGTTGCTCTGCATCGCGTCGACGATTTTCCTGTTCTTGTGCATCAATCTTTTGGTTTGCTACTTCAAGGTTATCATAGAGCTGTGCAATCACTTGAGTAGAAGAGCTTGCATAGCTCCCTTTGCTGCTTCCTTTCCCAACCAACTGGTTGAGTTCACCAAGTCCAAATTAGTTGCCTTTCTGGTCAGTCGTGGTACACTACAAGAACAAAATAATTAGAAGCAACAAATTAATTTAATGAAACTAAACTACTAATTTTATAAATATGTAGAACAACTAGAAACTAATTCAATACTGTAGAATATGATTGAAAACAAGTAGCAACTAATTCAATACCACACACATAACCAATAACACACACAAAACAATAATCTAAAACAGGAATGTATCATAAAGTAAAAGACAGATAATTTACCTTGAGAAATATGGCATTTTTTTCATTGACGGTGAGATTGCGGTGAGTAGAACGCTCTGAAGAGTTGTCAGAATTATCAGGCCCGTCAGCAGGATCTTGAGACATAACCTCTTGGAGGTGTCTCTCATAAGCTTCAGCAATCTCTTGCGCTTTGAAGTCAATAAAGGACCCATCTGTGTTGGTGTGTGTACGCAGGAACACTTCCCCAAAAGTGATCGGATGACCTAACTCCTCCTCATGTAATTGAACGAAAAGGTATAAGTGTACGCAAGAAAAACAGAGAGAAAGAAGTGAGTTACCATTTCACGCTGGATCCTCAAGAACGACTTCTGACCAGAGCGGTGCTTAGCAACTCCTAGACCGCCACAATCAGAGTTGCGGTACTAAGAAGCAATCACACTCCTCTCCTGGACCTCAAGTAGGCTCCAGTGCTGGAACATTTGACCCTACATCGTTTCATTGATCCAGTAAGGCCTTCCAGGACCATGCTTTACCTGACTAACAATACCTCGCAACCGGTTGGATGCAATTCTGAAGAAATGTTGCCTCACGGTTGGAGTAATACCAATCTCCCAATTGTTCATCCCATACAAAAAACCTGTGTTAGTAATGTCTTTTATGAATGTTGAAAATGTAAAGTAAAAGAAGAAAGAGTCAAAATATTAACCGTAAAGGTTCAGAAGAAGAGCTCTTGAACATGGACTGGTATAACCGTCCAACTGTAGAAAGGACCGTTGAATTTACGGCGGAGAATTCCAACAATGTTACGGGTCAAGGAACCATCGTCTTGTCCAAACATAAGATGTAAACATAAATAGATACATTAACACAAATATAATCTTAGACATAGATATGAATGTGCAATGACAAAGCTAATGACAGACCTAATGACAAAGCTAATCACAGATGCAAGCCTAATCACAAACCTAATGACAAAGCTAATCACAATTGCAAGCCTAATCACAAACCTAATCAAACAAGCAATTTCCAGAATATGCAAGCCTAATCACAAATATAATCACATACACAACAAATCTAAACTAAGATACCTTACCAGGTGGTCGTGACATTTGGTATAGGATGCTCCGACAAACGCATCAGCTGCTCGCGGCCAGGAAGATTCATGAGGTTATCCAGGGGGAGTTGAAAGTCATCACCTATTGGGTTTGGAACAGGTTGTTCATCTTCATCTTGGAGAGGAAGTTCATCATTATGTGGATAGTCAACTGCATCTTCATCTTTGTCTTGAAATAGAGGCTCTAGAATCGGCAGAGGAAGAGGAACTCGACGTGCGAGCTACCTCGGTATTGACGGTTGTGTCGCTGGAGGAAACTGAGCCAACTGTCTTGTTCTAGAAACACTGGCTGAAACAGTGTGATGCGAAGAGTTGTGGCTCGTCGATGAACCTCCTCAATTCCCACTCGTCCCTCCGAATTGTGAGATGCCTCCTCCTGCTGTCGATGGAGTACCGTGGCCGTTGACTTGAGCAGTGACACCGCCTCTGGGTGTAGATGGTTCTGGCTTGGAGCGACCAACATCGGCTGTGGATCGAGCCGCTTGTTTTCTCTTAGACCCAGGTGGAACAGCTCCAGAGGCGGGAAGATTGGCTCCACCACGACGACCACCACGTGTGGCTGGTCCAGATCGGCCGTTAGCTCCACAGCCACCAGAGACGCCTAGTCTTCCACCAAATCCAGTAGTAGCAGCATCAGGAGGGTTTCCGACGATGCCTTTACCGTTTCTTTTTATCATTGCGATGGACTTGAATCGGAAAAGAAATCGAAAATGAGAAAATCCAAATTAGGGTTTTGGATTTGGTGGATGAGAAAAAGAATTTCTGAGAGAGGAAAGAGAGATTCGGTGTTTACAGAGATAATATGAGTAGAAAGAACAGAGAAGTAGAGAAATTAGGGTTTAGGAACCCAGATCTCAGAATTGCCGCAAGAGAGATATGAGAAAGAAATGTTTGTTTTACGAATATGATATTAGGGTTTATGCGATTCTCGTGTTTTGTTCAAACGGCGTCGTCACATATGCCTGACTAAAGAGTCACAAAATTAAGGCCTAACAAGCCAAAAGCTCAGTTTTGGCTTATTCGGTCCAAATTTTTTTTTGTGACACTTTTAATTCTGTGACAAATATGTATCTGATTTGTGGCACCAAACATTGAAACCCTAAACCCTAAACATTTTTCACTTATCAAATGAGGCATAGATGTTCACTATATTTTGAGCATCTTTTGGTAAAGTGTACATTTGATTTTGAAGGGTTAATGTTGAATTCCAAACAAAATAATTAACAACAAGTATAACTTACAAAGATTAAAAATGAAATGGAAAGTGTTTTAGTAAAAGAGTTTGTAAGTTGGTTAGACAAATTTTGTAAACATCAAATTATTAAATTTTTGTTGTAAACATAACATAAATCATGGTATTTTAAGAATCCTAGGAAGCAAAGCTAATATTTTGTAACAAATCTTGGTTAGAACTTTGTGTAAAAATCAAACATTTGAAATGGTGAGTTGCAAATGCGTTGCAGAATTGTCACGAATTAGTCAAAGTGTCACAAACATGTTACACATTCGTAACTATAGTGTGACAGATTTGTGATGCGTTTATTCGTCACAGACAAAACCCCAAACCCTATATGTATATATGGACAAAAATGTGACCGTTTTGCTACAATTTTGTGATGCATAAGTGAAAAAAGGAAAAAAGTGGGGCTATTGCACTTACCCCGATTCGAACCCGAGACCCAGGGGCTGTTCTTACGAGGTGAAATGCACTGGACTATGGTTATTATTCGGTACTGTTATTCATTAGGTAATATATTAACTAACTGGATTTCCAGAAATGAAAAAGAGGAGAAAATGGGATTTTTGCACTTATCCCGGTTCGAACCCGTGACTCGGTAACCATTCCTATGAGGTGAAATACACTAGACTATGGTTAATGAAATTGACTTTGACATTTATAATTAATTTTAAATTCACACATTTAACATTCACAAAATCAAAAATATATTACATACACTTATATTTCATTAAAATTCACATATAAGATACACCAAATACATGTAAATAAGCAACACTTTTTTTTAATTAAAATTCAAATCCAATACACACCAAACATATATAATTAGATTACATAAACTCTAAATATCTTCATCTTCCTCCTCTTCCTCCTCTTCATCTTCCCCTGATGATGATAAATTACACATAAATTCATCTTTTGGTTCACTGTCTTCAATTTCCAGAGGTATTGGTGCTGGTGGACGCCTCTCATCGACCAAAATATCAACATCAATTTCACCAACTGTTTCTTCCACATTATTATCCTCTGTTTGTTGCAAAATGACCAATTATGTGTCATTAAACTTTCCTTGTACACGATGCCTCGGATTAACTTTCATCACCGCAAGCCACGATTTCCGAGGACGTTTAGTACATGGATGTGGCAGATAACAAACTTGATCTGCTTGAGATCATGTAATAGAGAATTAACTAGAAGTAGAAGTTTGTGAACATATATGAATACTAATTAACTAAATCATATATAAAATAAATGGTTCGTAGTTATTATATCTTCCCGATGATAAAACGTCAACGATGCCTCCTTCGTGTTTTCTAAAGTTCTTTTTCCAGCCGTTGGGTCATACCATTGACAATAGAAAACTACGATCTTCAAATTCAATAATCCATGATATTGCAGCTCCACGATAGTTTTGAGAATCCCATAGAAATCATCCTCTTCAGATGGGTTAGAATAGTTTTGCCCTTGTACACAAACCCCGTAGTTCATAGTTTCCTTCCTAGCTCCATGTTCTCGTGTATGAAACATATAACCTCTCGTAACATACATGGGCCACATTCTAACTTTATTTTCAGGACCTTCCACAATATCTAGCACCCAATGAGGAAATTATTTTCACCTTTCATGTGATTCACCTACGTACAAAGTAAGAAAATTGCTAATGTTATTATTAACATAAGGGTTGCAAATGACAATGTAAATTCCAGTAATTTATATTGAATACATACGTATTGGCGAACCCATAAATGAAAGTTTGCATCTCTTTTTGCCATCACTTCATCGTCAAATAGGTCGGAGTTTTCATACCGAATTTGTTGCTCCAACATTCTGAATGGAAAATACATGTAAGATAAAGACGATTAAAGTTAAGTACAAAAATTTAAATATAAACTAATAAAAATTACCCTTCAAGTGATCTAAAATAGTCACAATTTCGCAAAACATATGAATGCGCTGACGTATAGTCTTTTTCGCTTAACCACAATGCAGTACATTTGCCACTTGGACGACCTACAACAGTAAATATCTGCGGTACTTCTGCCGGATATACATGTACTTCACCTTCATCGTACCGGCTTATCCTGCAATTTTGAACCTATTAGTCAAATGAAACTTAATTGGATATCTATTAAGATATGTACTGAACTTACCTTCTCCTGCTTGGTGTAGAAATTTGAGGTGGAAAGTAGTGTTGGGAGAAATTAGATATCTCGTCGTCCTTGTACGATTCAACAATTGATGCCGCAGGATGAGCTTTGTTCTTTGCTTTGCCTTTTAAATTTTTAAAAAAACCTTTCGAACGGATACATTCTCCTATATTGCACTGGACAACCAAGCTCTGCTTCATATGGCAGGTGGATAGGTAGGTGCTCCATGACATCAAAGAAAGATGGTGGGAAGATGTTTTCCAAGTTGCAGAGAATCATCACAATATTCTCCTTCAGACGTTGAATCCGACTTTGCTCCAATGATCTATGATATACTCAAATTAGACCTTTGAACAACTCTCTCAAATTAAGAGATCATTGTAGTACTTAGGATTATCGAATCCACATGGAATCAGAAACACAATAGATTTAAAATTTTGTATTAAGCTAAGCAAGATGATGTGAATGAAAGAACAAGTAACCAAAGCAGTTGAAACGGTTATAAAATCAATAAAGAGAAACGTTAGGCACAGAGAAATCGCAGATGAATCAGAATTGCAGATATAAAATAAAAGATATGATATTAAGTGCAGTTCTTAAACATGAACACGAATATAAAATCAATTAACTTTTGCTGCAGAGATTATCTATGTCTAAATCCTAGAAAACCAAATTATCTTTGCAAATCCTAACAATCCAAACAAGCATTAAAGTTTAAGTTCAATTGTTCACAAAACCCTAAACCAAATTTCTTTGCAAAAAAGAATTTTGCTCATTAAAGACTAGATCAAGTAATCAATAAAACTGTCGTTTCTATTAATTATCCTAAGATCAGATTTCGGGTCATGAATTTAAAATCAGCAATAAACACAAGTCAAGATGAAGAACTTCTAAAGATATTATCCTAACAGTTGAATCAGATCTAGCAATTCATCAAACACCTTTGAAATCCCTAAACCTAACAGGGAAACTACTCAGACATAATCAAAGAAGAAACCATCTTTACTAATTGAAGATATCTATTATAACTAAGTAAAAAAAATAAAGCATAAGCCTAAAAAATGGCTGTAAAAACATATTTATAAAGTTCCTAAGCCGTCATAGAACATAAAATTAAACATCTGGAACTTCTGAACAAAAACGGCAAACTTCCGAAATTGAACTTTTCTTGTGCGCGCATGGTGTCGACCGACACCCAGGGGTTGGTGTCGATCGACACTAACTTCTGAAATTCATTCTTCACTTGATGAATTCAACATCTTCTTTCGTAATGCTCCAAAACTCCCAGTAAACATCTTTTATGCTCCAAACATCTAGAAACCTGTAAAGACTCTAAAACAAACAACAAAACACACCAAAGACTCTAGATATTGGACTTATATCATGGTCTAAACTGGGTAAAAATCATGATATATCAATCTACGACTTAGATCCCAGAAAATGCTCCAATCCCTTGCAAAACAACAATATTAGTTTATAAATATCCAAAATCCAATGGAGAAGAAAAATTAGACAATTTTTATATATACCTGATAATGCTTGATGAATGTTACGTGAGAGAAGTTTGGGAAATACGAAGGGAAGCAACCGCTCCATAAACACATGACAGTCGTGGCTTTTCATTCTAGAAAATTTGCGAGCAATGATGTCTGCACAACTTGATAAATTTGCTGCATAGCCATCAGGAAATTTGACTTCATTTTTTGCCCATTGCAGTAAAGCATCTATGGCTTTTGCAGTTAACCTCCTTATAGGAAATGGGGCGTTCCCGTGACCATCATCATGCAAATTACTTTGACAATAGAAATTTTCCAGATCTTTTCTTGACTTGATTGTGTCTTTCGACTTGTCTTTAACATTCATGATAGTATACATGATGATATCGAAAAAATTCTTCTCGATATGCATGGCATCAAGACAGTGTCGTAGAGTCAAATCGCACCAATACGGAAGCTCCCAGAAAATGCTTTCTTTATGCCAGTGATGCCAATTACCATAACCGCGAGGTTTCTTTTCATGCCCATTTCCACCGACAGCTGCTGTTTTTGGTGCTCTCACATGCCTAATACTTCGGTGTACTTGTTGACTCGTATATGTATCTGGTGCAGAGTCGGTAAAAACGGTTTTTCCCTTCCGAAAGTTAACTTTGTTTTTTCATAGCGGATGATTGTCCAACAAAAATCTTCTGTGACAGTCAAACCAACACGTCTTCCTTCCAGTAGGCAAGTAGAAAGATTGTGTTTCGCCTTTACAAATTGGACATGATAATTTCCCATGTGTCGTCCATCCTGACAACATACCGTATGCAGGAAAATCACTTATCGTCCATAACAAAACATCTTTCAGGTTGAAGTTTTGATTTACCGAAACATCATACGCCTCAACACCGTGGGTCCATAAATCTTTTAGCTCCTCGATAAGTGGTTGGAGAAAAACATCAAGACTTGCTCTCGGATGATTAGGTCCAGAATTTAAAACCGTCAGAAACAAATACTCACTATTCATACACATCTCTAGGGGCAAGTTGTAGGGGGTTAAGGTCACCGGCCACAACGAATGATTTTTAGAGATTCCAAAAGGATTAAATCCATCTGTACATAATCCAAGCCGCACGTTTCGCGTCTCGTCCGTGAAACCAGGATGCCGTTTTTAAAAGTTTTTCCACTTCGCCGCATCTGATGGATGACACATAAATCCGTCTTTCGACTCGTGCTGAGCATGCCATCTCATCGCCGCTGTAGTCTTCTTGGATTGGTACAATCTCTTCAATCTGTCACCGATAGGTAGATACCACATTTTGCTAAATGCCACTCTTTCCCCCCCCCCCCCGGGTACTAGCCTTATATCTATCTTTTCCAGAGAACCTATAATTCTCTGACGCCTTGTCTTCTTTCTAGAAAAGCATATACTTCTTATGTCTTCACCGGCAATCCTAGCTTTCTCACCACCTTTTTTGTCTCGTAATATGAACTAGTTGCCGGATTAGACTGAGGTAATACGTCGCTAATCAATTCCAACCACGAATCTATGCAAGTTTCAGCCACATTATGGTATGCTTTGATGTTCATTTGCCGAGGAGCTAATGATAACTTCAAAAGACCATCCCGACAACCTTCAAACAGAGGCCTATTGGCAGCATCTAACATTTCGTAGAAATATTTTGCCTCTTGGATAGGTTCTTCATGAACATAATCATTTCCGCTTTGATCATGTTCATGTGCATAATCATTAACATGAAATGCATCATGAACCATCCCAGTATAAACATTATCGCCCTCGTAGTTCATTTCCGGATTAACGCTACTAAAATCATTATGCTTCCAAAATCATTACCGTTATTGTATCAACCATGTGGATAATGACTACTAGTTCCTACTCCTAAAACATCTGGATCTTCCCCATGTTGCGACCAAATATAATAGTTTAACATAAAACCTCTATTTTGAAGATGGCTCGATACAGTCTAGCAGTTTTTGGTCTACCAGAATTTTTGCATTTAAAGCAAGGACATTAGATCATACCATTATTGCTAATAGCAAAGTCCTTACTAGATGCGAATCTCATGAACTGGTCGACTCCCACCAATAATTCGTCCGTCAAACTGTTGGTGTGTGGATTCGTCCGGTTGTACATCCACTCCTGACTTTGATGCGGCCACATTTTTTTCTTTTTTTTTTCTTTTTTTTTTCTTTCCTTTATTATTTTTTCCTATTTCTCTCTATTTTTTCCTTCTTTTTTTGGTTTTTTCTCTAATAAATTTTTTTTCTTTCTTTCTCTGTTTTTTCTCTCAAGATTTTTTTTTCATACGTAAGCAAGAGGAGATGAGAAGATTTGTGAGTTAAATTGAGGAAAGGTGTTGTGCTTTATATAGGGAAAATATTTCCCACGCTTCAACAACTACTGTTGCTAGCTCCAACCGCCTCTCATCCCTCACAACCGCCTCTCCGGTTTAATACTATTTTTTTTTGACCTGGACCCCTAGATCGCATTACACCTATAACACCCCGACCGCCCCTCCCATGGGCCCCCGTCCACTCTCAGGCCCGCGGGCCCACCATGTCTGGCTGTCAATGCGTTAATCCGGGAGGCTCGGAAGTCTTGTTTACTAACCCTGCAAATTACCACGCGATCTTTCTCCGCATTTTGTCCTCACTCACACGATACTAAAAATGACTTCCAGTAGGTCAACCATCATGAGATTGCTCCAGCTCAAGCACACTTAACTCTGGAGTTCTCTCTTGTGACCGAACATATAAGTGCACTTTGAGAAATAGCGTAACAATATTTCTCTATTGGCAAAAATAAAACAATGTTTACTTTAAAAATCATGTTATATCTAAACCATTGCAATTTGAAACCCTAAATGTAATACTTATGATTTGCTATTTAAAACCAACTGATTAAAATCAAATCTTATAAAATGTTTTTTTTTCTGGGGTGTGTTTGAGGTATACATACACCTCGTTCACACACTAACTATAGACAGGCCCGATTTTAACCATGTGCCAGCTGTGCACTTGCACAGGGCCCCACCATGGGACCCACAATTTTAGCTGATTTTTTTTTTCGCAAAAAGACCCTAAATATTTAAATTACTTGTAAAAAATGCTCTAAATTTTATAAAGTTTACGTATAAAACCCTAAATTTTTGCTATATTTTTTTTGCACAAGGTCCTCTGGACGGTTGAGCCGGGCCTGACTACATATCGTATCTTAGTGATCAATAGGCCTCAAACACTGGTTGCAACTGTGATATATCATGTTTTTTACCTGTTTTAGGCCATGATATAAGTCCAATATCTAGAGTCTTTGGTTTGTTTTGTGTTTCTTTTAGTGTTTTTATAGGTTTCTAAACGTTTGGAGCATAAAAGATGTTTACTGGAAGTTTTGGAGCATTGCGGAAGAAGACGACAAATTGATCAAGTGAAGAATAAATTTCAGAGGCACCTGGGTGTCGATCGACACCCTCGCGGATTGAGAAAAGTTCAATTTCGGAAGTTTGCCGTTTTTGCCCAGAAGTTCCA
Organism: Draba incana; assembly: GCA_963576765.1. Taxonomy (NCBI): domain Eukaryota; kingdom Viridiplantae; phylum Streptophyta; class Magnoliopsida; order Brassicales; family Brassicaceae; genus Draba; species Draba incana. The sequence goes on along the minus strand of OY755210.1, from coordinate 23,265,369 downwards.
GATGTTTACTTTTATGTTTCCAGTCGGTTTAGGACCTCTATAAATACGTTTTTTACTGCCATTGTTTAGGCTTATGATTTATTTTACTTAGTCTAAGAGATATCTATTTTTAATGATAATGGTTTATTCTTTTATTATGTCTGAGTAATTTCCCTGTTAGGTTTATGGTTATTCAAAGGTGTTTGATGTTTTGCTAGATCTGATCTGAATTGCATAGGATTAATATCTTTAGAAGTTCTTCGTCTTAACTTGTTCTTATTGCTGATTTTAGCCTCGCGAATTGAAATCTGATCTTAGGTTGATTAATAGAAACGACAGTTTTATTAATTGCTTGAACTTGTTTTTGATGAGCAAAATTCCTTTTTGCAAAGACATTTGGTTTAGGGTTTTGTGAACAATTTAGCTTGATCATTAATGCTTGTTTAGGTTGTTAGAATTCGCAACGACAGTTGGCTTTCTAGGATTTAGATATAGATAATCTCTGCAGCGACAGCTGATTGGTTTTACATTTGTGTTCATGTTTATGAACTGAGCTTCATAATCCTATCGTTAATTCATCATCTGCATATCTGATTCACCTGCGATTTCCCTGTGCCTAGCGTTTCTCTTTATTGTTTTACAACCGATCTCATTACTTGTTTTATTTCCTTGCATTCACCTGTTATTACTTAGCTTAATCTGAATTTATTGATCTATTGTGCAATTGATCCCGTGTGGATTTTGATACCTAAAATACTATAACTGATCTCTTAATTTGAGAGAGTTTAACTCTAGGTCTAATTTGAGCTTATCAAATTTTGGCGTCGTTGCCGGGGATTCATACCTTTAGATTTTTATTACTAGGATTTTGTCTAGGTTTTTATTTTTATTTGCTTTACTAACTATTTTTTTTTTGTTTTGTTTTGAGTTTTAGGGGCGTGAACAAAAGATGGTTACGCAGAAGATCCTGATTCAGAGGGACGAAGGATTGTTCGATCTTGAGAGGAACTATGGTGCTTCAACCTATCAAACGCCTCCACCTCAATCATCAGATTGCTGGATGGTGGATATGCTTGCGCGGATCCTCGAAGGACAACAGAAGATGACTGAGGACTTCAACAGAAAGCTGGATTCGCTGTACACTGACCTGAATGGGAAGCTCGAAGCTTTGAGTACTCATGTTGAGAAGTTGGATGTTCAGGTTTATGAAACTGCTGATTCTATCAAGTGGCAAAACAGATTTCTTCCTACGACTACTGATACAAACCCCAAGCGTACTTGCAATGCCATTCTAATAGAAGACGGGGGTTATTTCGATGAGTTTGAAGCAATTTTTGGAACTGCAGAGTCAGCGTCGATCAACACTCGAAGAAAATCGTGAATTCGAAGTTGAAGATTTAGTGTCGATCGACACTAGTGACAAGCATCGATCGACACTTAAAGAAGAAGCGGCGTTGCTTGACACTGTGGTCGATGCATAATCCAAAATAGATAGTGGTGTCGAGCGAAACCACTCCAGCATCGCTCGACACCCAGCCCAGTCCGAGTTAAATCTTTGCAAAATATTTGAATCTTCCGAGGAACGAGTTTACACTCCGAAGCTTCCATTCCTTAGAACTAGAGAGTCCAAACAGGAGGCTGAAAAAGCTTTTTGCATGACCATGATAGATCAGATCATGATTGAGATACCTCCAAAAGAGCAAAGGTATGAACTTCCTCTACTTAATTCTAATTCTCCTGATTTCGTCAATAAGAATTTAAGTTGTGAAAAAACTGTTTCGCACTTATACAAGCAACGAGTTTCTCGAAAGCTTGGTTTTTCTATCGATGTTTCTCTAGGAAAGAGACGTAATCAACCTAAGGTGAAGCCTAAAAGGATCCCAAAGCCTTTCTCCAAATTTAGAATAATCATCCCTCAGGAGGTAAAGGAGAAAGGAGAAGAAGTCATTCAGCAAATGATGGAAAACACAATAAATCTTTTCCCAGGAATAGTTTCTGATAAGTTTGGGAGAGCTGTAAAGAAAGGTCGAATAAATAACAGAGCTGCAACCATCTTAACGGATAAGAGAGGTACGAAACTTCCCGACGCTGTCAAGCTAATGACTGAAAACAAGCGCTTAGTGGGAGGTAACCTATTTGTGAGTCTAGTTATTTATTTTATTTTTGTTTTCTTTTACAATTTTATGTTTGGTGTTCTTTTTGGTTTTGATTTTTAGGAGAAGAAAACGTTTGGACGAACTTCAGATGCACTTGTCGATCGACACAAGTGATTTTGTCGCTCGACATAGATAATATTTCAAGGTATCGATCGACATCCTTGACAGTGTCGATCGACACCCCCTCTAGATCACGTTTTTCTCTTTAAAATTTTAATTCCTTTCATTTTCTATCTATTTTATTCACCAATCTCAGGCTTAATAACACTGGGGACAATGTCGTTTAAGTCTGGGGGAGGTAGTTGCTAACTATCAGTTTTATGTTGAGTTTTTATGAGTTAGTTTTTCAAATTTCGGGTCAAAACTCCCCTTTCTACTTGCTTTGAACAGCACTCACGGACCATTACAGTGCGAGTTAATTGGTTTTATAAAGTGGGTAGCTGGAGGTGGATCGGTTTAACGGTGTGAGTTCAGACTTCTGGAGAACGCCAGAAAGACGTTGCAGACCCCACCCTTAATCAACTCTAATCTCTTGTCTTGGGCGTTGGAATTCGCAAGACTTAATTCATCTTCCAAACACTTGAAAGCGGGGATGGACCACTCTTGAAATTTCTTCCCAAATGATGAATTCAACTGTCCTAGATAAAAAAATCAAAAGCCTCATGACCCTGTCTCCACAAGAACAATAGTAGTGAGCGCTGATCTAGTGAAGTCATAGAGATACCAAGGATCTAATAAAAAAGTCTACAGAAAAGTGTAGTTCAAGCAGAAAAGTACAAGTTCGAAAATCAGAAAATCCTGAATCAAAAAGTTCAAAAATGGGTAATGCATCTCTATGATATCCTTAATTGGATACAGTTTCGGAGGGAAGAGAGAGGGTGAAACGCAAGAAAGTGTTCAAGGAAGCGAAAGAATCTTGAAGGTCCAGCGATCGATATTCTCTCGATGAAACCGCACCTAATTAACTAAAGGGGTTTGCGATTGAAAGTCTAAGATTCTCTAAGAGGTTTGGATTTAATCTGGAGGACTGCTATACTTCTAGGGAAACATCGAAGTATTGCCGTTGACTTTGCAAAGGTATGTGGTTCCTAAAGGAGTGAGTACCACTGTTTTGCTTAGGGACAAGCAAAAAGCTAAGTCTGGGGGAGTTGATATATCATGGTTTTTACCTGTTTTAGGCCATGATATAAGTCCAATATCTAGAGTCTTTGGTTTGTTTTGTGTTTGTTTTAGTGTCTTTACAGGTTTCTAAACATTTGGAGCATAAAAGATGTTTACTGGAAGTTTTGGAGCATTACGGAAAAAGACGAGGAATTGATCAAGTGAAGAATAAATTTCAGAGGCTGGTGTCGATCGACACCACCCCCTGGGTGTTGATCGACACCCTCGCGGATTCAGAAAAGTTTAATTTCGGAAGTTTGCCGTTTTTTCCCAGAAGTTCCAGATGTTTTCTTTTATGTTTCCAGTCGGTTTAGGACCTCTATAAATACGTTTTTACAGCCATTGTTTAGGCTTATGGTTTATTTTACTTAGTCTAAGATATATATATATATATATATATATATATATATATATATATATATTTAATGATAATGGTTTCTTCTTTTATTATGTCTGAGTAATTTCCCTGTTAGGTTTAAGGTTATTCAAAGGTGTTTGATGTTTTGCTTGCATAGGATTAATATCTTTAGAAGTTCTTCATCTTAACTTGTTCTTATTGTTGATTTTAGCCTCGCGAATTAAAATCTGATCTTAGGTTGATTAATAGAAACGACAGTTTTATTAATTGCTTGAACTTGTTTTTGATGAGCAAAATTCATTTTTGCAAAAACATTTGGTTTAGGGTTTTGTGAACAATTGAGCTTGATCATTAATGCTTGTTTAGGTTGTTAGAATTCGCAACGACAGTTGGCTTTCTAGGATTTAGATATAGATAATCTCTGCAGCGACAGCTGATTGGTTTTACATTCGTGTTCATGTTTATGAACTGAGCTTCATAATCCTATCGTTAATTCATCATCTGCATATCTGATTCACCTGCGATTTCCCTGTGCCTAGCGTTTCTCGTTATTGTTTTACAACCGATCTCATTACTTGTTTTATTTACTTGCATTCATCTTTTATTACTTAACTTAATCTGAATTTGTTGATCTATTATGCAATTAATTCCCTGTAGATTTCTATACCTAAAATACTATAACTGATCTCTTAATTTGAGAGAGTTTAGCTCTAGGTCTAATTTGAGCTTATCAAACTGTTTAGTTATATTATGTAAACAGTTTAATTTCATTTTGGGAGGTCTTTTTGAATATTTTACAATATTTTTCTTGGGTTCATTAAATTTTAGAAAGGTATGAAAAGTATTAAAACTGGAAGACAATTAGTTAAGGTGATGCGAAGGTCATGTCTCTAGGCACATGCACAACAAACAACGGTCGGATCCTATGTTTGACAAAACACTAAGTCCTCAACAACAAAGTTAAGTTGGATCTTTTTCTTTTTATTTATAACTGATAAATTATATTTAAATATTTTCAGATTCCAAAAATTCCGTATCATCTTCAGTCTTCTAATTAATTGTATTCCAAATGTACTTTATATTCGCACCTCCATTATCAAAGTCAATGTAGTTCTAAACTCACCTTTTCTTTTTCTTATTTAATGTAAAAGTTCTAACACTTTTCATAAAACCACACCTACTTGATTACTTTTGCGCCCAAACTAAAGTCCTAATTAAAAATAGATGTGCATTGCATACATAGTTTGTTACTAAAGGAGTGGAACACAATAATTAAATAGCCTAATGGTATTTGTCTCATATTGATGTAATTTGATTGTTTTTTTCCTTTCTTTTTTTCCGAAACATATGTAATTTCATTGTTGCACCCTTATGTATTATAAACTCTTAACTCTTAATATTATAGTACAAACGATTTTAAAGATCCGATTAGCCGAAAATCTTAGTCTCTGTAAACTCAATCAAATGGTTAAGATTGTTAGTTGAGAGTGATGAAATGTGTATACACAAAAAACCGAGATATTTATATCATCCAGTAGTCACATGTTGTCGTGATTAGAGTTAAAATAAAAACCAGAAAACCCAAAACTTTTGGCTTGAGAGATATGAGCATTATTTCATACCTAAAAAAAAACAAAAAATATAAGCGTTTCACATTAATCAAAAGTGATATAGTGACAACCCTACGTTTGAAGTTGACTCTTGAACAACACATGTTCACTATTCACAATCCCAACAAGATCATAAGAGAAAACAAACAGAAAAAGACGAGATATACATGGGGTGTCTTGATTTGGGTTTAATCATTTAATAATTCAAACAAGTCAAATTAATTAACTGGTGATGATCACAAATCACAATATATACTATAACCAATATAAGTTCAAAAAATGATTAAGAGAGGAGGAAAGTCTTCTTCTAGCTGGCTTTAGGGTTTTTGTAACCATGGTTGAGTTAAAGATGATAGAGACAAGTGTGACAAAAGTCAAAGAGGAGAAGAGACAGAGAGGCGAACGTTGTGGCACTTTGAATACCAATTTTTTTATATCAATAAAACAATTTATTTTTTAATTATATGTTTTAAAAAAGGAAAAGAAGGACAAGAGAATTAAAAAGAGGCACGAGGTAGACAAAGATTCGTGAGGCAAGGAAATGCCAACTCAAAGGCCTTTCTTTACGTGAAGAAACATCAATGCATGTGTCCTCTTCCTTCATAAATCTGTCATTGTCTTCTCCTTCACGTTCGTTGTTGTCCACGTGTTCATATTTACGTTTTTTGCTGTTTTATTTTCATACAACGAGTCCTCCTTTTACCAAAATATATCTATATAATATGTTCCGGTTATTTATTCTCTTGACATTTGATTTTTTTTTTGTAATTTCAATAATTAATTCCAACAATTTAATATTTAACTCCAATTAAATGTATTATTGTAAATTTTTAATGATTTAAAAATAAATATTTTATTAATAATATTTAAGACTATAGTTTTTATATACGTAATTGCGATTTGATTTTTAAAAAAATCACAAAAGAGAAGCTTCGCTAAGAAAAAACCTTAACATGAACAAAAAGAAAATGTTGTGAAAAAATATAATATGTTAAAATTTACATGTTAAAATACACAAAGCAAAAGTCATAAGAGGATGCCATGTGTCATTTATTCTTTTGACATTTGACTTTCTTTTTTTAACTTCAACAATTAATTCCAACAATTTAATATTTAACTCCAAAAATTTAATGTATTATTGTAAAATTTTAATGATTTAAAAATATATATTTTATTAATAATATTTAAGACTATAGTTTTTATATACGTAATTGTGATTTGATTTTTTTAAATGTCACAAAAGAGAAGCTTCACTCAACCCAAAAAAATGTTGTGAAAAAATTAAAAATGATTTTAAGACACTTAAGATTGTTAGAATGATTAAGTATGATTGGAGAGATTTAGAATGAATATTTTCTTTTTAAAGTCTTCACATCTTCTCAAACCCGATTTACAATTACCTCTTAGTATGATTAATACAATTTGCAATCGACATAACAATTTTAACCAAGACTCTTGAAAATGGCTTAGTACACCGTAAATTGTGTATCTAAAAAAACAGAATCAGTTCATCAATATATCAATGTTAAAGATGATAATCACATCAAAACAACAAAGAGAATGAGACAAAATATGATAAAACATAAATTATTCTCTCACTACGATTCAATGTTCTAATGAAATAAATACAAGATGCATTTTAACATCTTGTTGAGATGATGCAAATGTCTTATTATAATAGAAAACATACAACTTCTCTTATCAATATTTTTTTAGGAAATGTGTTTGATGCAAGGAAAAAGACTACTAATCATATTTTTCAAGGAACCGTAGTGAATAAGTATAGACATACAAGTTAGAAATTTATGTCAAAGAGGATGTCTTCTACATGCTGTAAATTAAAGAGCAGTCTATTTTTTCATACTATGTCAAATATGTCTAACAATTTGCTAAAAATATTTAGTCTTCTAAACGAGATATTATTTACTATATCAAATGTATGTAATATTAAATACAAAATATAAATCCATAAATTATTGCATATTTTATATGTTAATTTTCAAATCCACGCAACGCGTGGGCAACTACAAGAAAACAGTTAATTAGTGACTACTTCTTGTGACTGTTTATTCAGTCACACAAATTTATGACTCATTTGTGACTGATCAGGGACACTTTTGCTACTACTGAGAAAACGGTATGAAATCAGTCGCAAATCTGTGACCAATCACTATAGTCGGAAAATAGTGTGAAATGAGCGACTGGTTTGAGACTGATTTAAAATCAGTCACACATTAGAGACTATTTTGCTACTGAAATTTTAGTGGCAGATTTGTAACTAATTAGCTTCTATATTTTGAGTCACATATTTGCGACTGAATTTTACGAGTTACAGTTCAGTTACAAATCCGTGACTCATTTGCCACACTATTTTTTTAGTCACACATTTGTGACTAACTAGCAACTGTTTAGAGACTCTCAGTATTATTTTGGCAAAGTCAACATAAGATTATAAGTAAAATGTTTATTTTACATACTAACATAGATGTGAATTACAAGTTACACTTAATCTTATCATATATAAAGTATGTACAAAGTTTAATTGTGAGAAATTAAATTTTCAACTTCATAACAAAGGAACCCTAACAAGTAGTTTAATTAGTATTATGATTCTAATCTAAGTTATGTCCCACTCTAATGTTTTACAAAATAAAATTTATTTTGCATTGTTTTGAGGGATATAATAAACCAAATACTTAGTACATACATAACAAACTTATTAGAAACTCTTATACCTAGATTTGTGCATATAATAGTTTAGGGTTTAGGGTATAGATTTGTGACTAAAAAATTGTGTCACAAAGTAGTTGTAATTTGTGACTAATTAGGCACTTAAAATTGATTTTGCTGAAACACTTTTGGGCTCCAAAACCAAAATTTTCAAATTTTGGCTGTAATTGCCTAAATAATTGGGCTCCAAATGACAAAATAATTGGGCTCCAAAACCCAAAACACTTTATTATTCAGAACAAAATTAAAAAACTCTAACACCTAAGAAATTCTCTCCTTTCTCTCTCGCTCGCCTCTCAATCTCAAACCCTAAAATTCTCTCCTTTCTCTCTCAATCGCTTTTCTTGAGTTCTTCCATAATCCTCTTTCACTTTCCATTTCGATTCTCTTTACGTTTCTCTTCCTTCTGTTGTACTCTCTTCCAATGATTCTACATAGAAGAAACTGTCGAGAAAGAGTTCCTAAACGAACCGGTGGTCGGAAAACAAACGCCGTCGGTACATCAGACGCTGGTGTTGGTGGATCTAACGTCGGTGGTGGTCAATGATCTGCTGGTGGTCAAACATCTGCTCGACCCAACAACGTAGATCTGAAATCGCGAGACAACATGGTAAGTGAAATATTGCTTGTCTGGTTTTGAGTTTTATAGACATAGATGGACTGTGAGATTCGAAGCTCATCTTTGGGATAAAAGCTCTTGGAATTCGATTCAAAACAAGAAAGACAAACAAGTTTCTCTTTTTTTTTCTCTAATTCCACAAAAAGTCTCAAATTTTTCGTAAAGCAGATTTTCTTTTGCTCGTTTCGTGTTTAGAGATATGAAGTCTTCATTTTTCTTTCTATGGTTTTTTGGGTATTGAATGAAAATCGAGTGTTTGAGTTATTTTTGCTTAAATTTCAATTTGCTGTTCTGTTACTGAGTGATTTAAAGTGATAAGAAACTGTTTCCATTTCGTTAGTATGCTTATTGCATAGGCTATTTTACAATTCTCATATTGGGGCTAACTGAATGCATTTTGATTCAATTGCAGGAGGAGAAGGTACTCCGATGTACTGACCATCTAATTGCATTTGCTATCATATACCATTGCTATTTTTCCCAGAAACCATCTGCCAATCCGTTTGTATCTGACATGATAACTGTAAGCAGCTTTCATTGTTTTTGTCTAATATGTGGACCCCTGGTTGCTCCATCAAACAGATTGAAAATTTTCTAAGCAGTACATCTAGAAATGCAGATTTCTTGGCCTGCTTAGTTGTGCTGAGTAGCTCAATCCTTGTTGATTATCTCCTAATGTTGTAATAAGTGTGTTGTTAATCCTGGGGAAGTTTAGTTACTGATAAAAAATTAATTTTTGAAGCAGATTTGTAGTGTTAAGTTTTTGGTAGTTAGTGTAGGTCATTTGTTTCTCGAAGTGGCATGGTAGTTGTGAACGATGAGATTCCATATACTGCTTGAAGCTAACTTTTATATAGTGATCTGTCCGCCGTTGTATATATTGATTTAGGCAAACATGTTTGTGTCTTAGCATGATGTGGTCTTGTTGTGTGAAAGAATAACGATACTATGCCTTTTGCAGGCTGCTTGTAATGAGCAACTGGAGAAGTCTGAGAGAGCATTTCTTCTCCACCTGTTACAGTGGAATAGTTACAATAACGCTAACGAGGTAGGATATCTCTGCACGTGTAGCTTTTTCCTTGAGCTGCTGGTCTGCTTTTATTTTTTCTCATTCCATGCAAATTCAAAATTATTCTCTTATTTTTTTGATTTATGTTGATATGTACTCAACTGAATCGTGTTTCATAATGCTCCTGTGGACGAACAATGTCCATACTTTGAGGTTTTGTTGAACTGTCTCTCAACGTTGATTCTATGGTTTAGAAATATAATTATGCGAGTCAAATTTCACATATACTCTCTAAGATATTATAAGTGTGTTGTCAATCCTGGGGAAGTTTAGTTATTATAAGTGTGTTGTTTTCTTTGTGTGACTAACTTATAAAGACCATCATTGTTTTGTATTGGTAGTTGCAGTCAAAGCTAATCAAGGTTGTGGAATGATCATATCAAATCCCTAGACTCCTAGTAGACATCATCATCTCCCTTCTTTTAAATGTTTTTTGTGTTAAAACATGAACTTGTGTTATCTTTTATTCCATTTTTGTAGTAGTATAGAACATAAGTTATTGATCTTATATGTGATGTATCTTTTTGTGTTAACAATTTCAATATTCAAAATTTCTTTCTAATTTCTTCTTTATATATATATATATATATGTATATGGTTGCAAACAAGTTGCTAATTAGCCTCTTAACTTATTTGTCTCAAAATAGTTGCATATATGTGACTACAAAGGTAGTTACATATTAGTCTCATTAATATGACTACCAACGTCTGTCACTATTTAGTCTTTAATATGTCACTACTAAAATTAGTATCAAAGTAGTCGCTTATTTGTGACGAAAAAAAAAAGTAACAAGTTAGTCACTTATTTGTGACGAAAAAAAAACAGTAACAATTAGCGACGAATAATTAGCGACTACCCTTTTTAGTCACAAAGTAGTCGCTTATTATAGTTTTGTGACTGTTTTGTGACTCTTTAGGGAGTCATTCATGTTATGTTTTCTTGTAGTGGGCAATCTCTAGTATAAGACTAATCTCGAGATTTACAGCCACCGAATAAATTTCATATTGCTTAACTAACTTACGCAACATTAGAAAAATATTATTTTCAAAAAAAAAAAAACATTAGAAAAAATTTGTGTTCTTAATTATAAGCATGACCTCATATTTGACCCGTGAGTAAACAATCCGAACAAGTGATTTTTTTCTTCCGCATTCTATTTTTCTTTCGCATGCGCACACCCATATATATAGTTGTGATTATATAAAAATATAGAAAAACGAAAGATGTAAATTTTGCATTCTTCATCTATATACATATCTGATATAGATGTATGTAAAACAAAATATGTAAATTTTTTATGTGAAATAAAAATATAAAAAATGTAAGTTTTCCAAAGGAATCCCCAAAAGTTTTGTCATTTGCCTAAATATGCAACAATCAATTGTTATCTACCTAATAACTCTAAATAGAATTCATTCTTCATCTATTTATTATGGTATATATAACAAACATGGACGTCTCAATTTTTTTCAGGGCCCTAGGCAAAAAAAATAAATTCCGGCCTTTTCTAATAGAAATTGTTTATTAAAACTTTTTCTGGGCTTTTTTCTCTTTAGTAAAAATAGAAAAATTCGCATAGACCTTGTGTGGTGGAACCACTTGCCAGCCCTCTAAGACGGCCATGAATTAACGAACTAAAGTCTCTATATTTTAGTCGTGTATTTTTGGTCTTTTTATTAATTCAGTATATCAATAGTACTAGGTGATTCTCCGCATAATATGCGGATAAAATATTCTTTAAGTTTTTAAATATCAAACTAGTTAGAAAAATGTTATTTCATAGTATATTAAAAATAATCTCAAAAGTATAACATCATCAAATATGGATGGTTTTGAATGGTTTCGGTTTTGGTGTGTATTCGAATTTGAAACAAATATATCATATACATATATAAATTTAGCTGAAATTATTTTTTGTTATGTTCATTACATTTATAAACTAATATTATTTCTAGTGTTTCACCATAACAATAACACATATACACTAATTTTTGAAAGAAAAATAAAATTAGAAGATGGTGTATGGAGTTTTGAAGTGAAAAATTATGATATATATTTATAGGGAAGAAATGAAGGATTTGGAAAGGTTGCATTTTTAAAAATTAGCATTTCAAAAGTGGTGTTTCTTAAAATATCTTTATAGTTTTCAATATGTCTGTTTTGAATTATTAATTTTTTTATTAATTTTTTTATTTGTTATGGATTATTAATAATTTCATTTATTAACGTATGAAAAGATTTGTTTACTTTTTCATGATAAATATTTTACTTCAGAAAAATATTTACTCATAATAGGTTTGTTTTTCATTATTTGATTTTATAATGAAATGATTTAGTTGTGCTATGGTAGGTTAATTTTAGGTCATATATTGTTGCTAGGTTTGATATATAACAAATTTTGCTAGCGTTTTTTTTTTCTTTTTCTGATTGAATCAACTTAAAGACGAAGAAAAATAATTCTTTTCCGCGTTTCATCATCGAAGTTTCGTCTCTCCTAATTATCAACTTATATATGTTAGATCATATTATAAGCTCATATGGATTAGCTCACTAATTAAAATGAATTTTGTTAATTGGCCCAATATATGTTAGATAATATTATAAGCTCATATGCATTAGCCCACTTGATAGACTCCTCGTAAGGATCTATGTCCGATGATCACTTCGAAAGGTTTTGAAGACGCGGAATGATGATTATGGATGAATTTCGTGATGGAAGATGAACGGTTTGAACGTGAACGATGAACGAATCAATGGATCGATGCGTACTTCTCAAGAGATATGAAAGTATCTTGGACTACAAAGCTTCTCCAAACCTTTGATATGACGCACAAAGGAAAGGAAAAGGAGTGTTTGATATTACACATAAACACGGTTTGATCAACGATTTAGAGAGAGATTTTAATAAAAAAGGTTGATGATTTTATTCATGAGATTCGACCACTATATATAAGAGGGGGAAGTGAAAGGACAAACCCCTTCCACTACCACATACACGGAAAAACACAACATAAATGATGAAGTTTGAAAGTCTAATGTGTGCACAAACAAGTGTGAACACACTAAACCAACTTTGACTCAAATTAAAGCAAAGTTTTTAAATAAAAATCTGAAAAATACTAAGGCATAATGGGCTGGCCGAAAATCATCAAATGGGCTTCAAGATTAACCCACAAAATAGCCTAAGTGTGATAATGAGGAAATGAAAGAGTATGTGTGCTTGCCTCATTAAAAACCTACTTCGGAAAATCCATTGGGACAAAACCAAAGGTAGTGAAAAAGAGTACGAGCCCACATACCTCTCATTATCACCCTTCCTTGGCTCGGATCACAACCAATGCGGTTTGATGAGCAACTAAAGGAAGTTGGCCGGTTATTCTCAACACAAGCATAAAGACGGCTTGGTTGAGTTGTCTTGTTCTCGACCTAGTCATCGGTCCACTCGGTATTTCCAAGTCCATAGCATTTGAAAGAACCTCCTCGGCTACATGTTGCTCGTTTGGTTCCTTCGCTGCTTTGTCCAAGCTAGCCAGGGTTCTATCGCCACTAATTAAAATACATTTGTTAATTGGCCCAATTATCCTATATATATTAATTGAGGAGACACTAAAAAGGTAAAAATCATATGTGTCATTCAAAGAGAGTCTTACGTAACATTAATCCTAGGTGTCATTTAAAGAGGAACTTAAGGAACTAATTAATTAAATCAACCAATCAAAACATTTCAATTTGTCAGGGTGGAAATTCTTACATATTTTCAATATCTTTAATATATGCAGAGCATTGATGACAAAAATATATACTTACCAAATCTTACCATATTGAGAAACTCAAAACTCATTTATGTAGTAGTATTTTGGTCAGTGATAAAGTTGGGTTTAAAAATATTTTATAGAGTTATTAAAAACATTTGTTTTTGTAAATACAAGATATATACCACTCAATTACATTTTTTTCATACATTATAAGACAATGTTCGTTTTTTGGTTTTGTTATTGTAAATCAATTTCTTTTATTTTTATATTTTGTATACACTTAAAACGTAAGACCTATCCTATTAAGACATTCAAGATTCGAAGATCGACCGATTAATTTTTTTAGTGGACATACTCATCATTTATCTAATATCTTTTTGGTATGTATGATTTAAAACAATATATTTTTACTATACAGTAAACTGAAATTTATATCCCCACGCTTAGCGTGGGTCAAAATCTAGTCCTATGAGAATTTTCATGTCACATTTTAAGTGATATCATGTCACATTAAAGAGAAGACATGTAAGATTATTTTGTGAAATCACCTCTCTAATAATGTATAAAGGATTAGACTATTAGTTATATCATTGACTTATTTAGGTAGATAACAATAGATTGTTGTATATTTAGGCAAATGACAAAACTTTTGGGGATTCCTTTGGAAAACTTGATAAATATTACAATTTTGACTCAGTTGGTATTACTAGACTAGTAGTGAAACAAAACATATTTATGCAAGGAGGATATTTTCCCTAGTAGAATTAACAGAAGATTTGGTGGAAACCAGGCTCGGCCCAACATTTGTGGGTCTATAAATATACTACAATTTTGGATCTTTTTAATATATGATATTGTTTAAAAACATTTTGGGATGGGACTTTGGATCTTGACATGGATGTGGACTCTTCCCGCCATCACCTAGAGCCGAGCCTACCCCATTTCACCATATCTTGAGCCGGATTTGCTGATAACCATCACTAGATTGTTGTAAAGGTTGACAATACATTTAAAACACGACAAGGAAAATTAGTCTTTCGACAAAAACAAAAATATGTTGGATATTCCTTTCTCCATGACCAGATTCTAACAATAAACATGGTCTATATTTCTTCTTCAAAATGTATTATAGATTCTACCATATAAGGGCATCTCCATCGCTATAATCTCTTAAGAGAGTATGCACAAAATTTAAAACTATTATTTTTCAATATAATTAAATTATTTAAGTAAACAAAAGCTTCGAAACCAATCATAACATGTCAAGTAATATGAGGAGTATCTAACATCTGAAACAAGAAACTGTCTCATACCTCTTTTCTCCTTTTTCTTATTTAGTTCATTTTTATAATACTAAGATACTATCTAACTGAAGCGTTGGCATTTCGTGCCACTCTCTTCGAAGCACATGAACACGAATAACATAACAGATGCCTTGCATCCGACGCAAATGAACCTATTCATAATCATTAATGACATCAAACGCCTATCTATACTGTTCTCTTCACAGCCGTGCCAACACTAAAAACATATATAAGCGGCTAATAATAATATGCCTTAAAAATGTTTTATAGTAATAAATATTATTGTCACTTAACAAAAAACAAAAAAAAAATCAGCAAACTGAAAAATAGTTTTAAAACAAAATTTTTCTTCCTTTCTTCTCTATAAATTTATTGACCAACCTCTCAAAATCAATGTTTCTTAGGAGTTCTCTTTCGATGGATAACATAGCCAAATCGCTCAATATTTCTTAAGACATAGTTGACCGAAGATAACATTTTATAAACTTCAACTTTGAAAAACTTCTTTAACCAGATGCAACTGAAACTCGAATCGTCAACAATATTCGATAAACGATCCATGAATTTGGGTAAAAATCCTGAACACTTTTCAAAAACTCTAACACTTCAATAGACTTCTTAGCTTCTCTTAGAACTTTAAGTACAACAAAAATATCATTTCCTACAATATCAAAATGATCACCATGTGTTAGAGAATTTTCAAGATGGGCACAAGACGCCATCAAACTATCATCACTCGCTGATTTTAATTTCTTCAAATCAAACAAAAATCTAAATATTTTTTCATACTTCTGGTATTGTTCAAATCTTGTCTAAAGTGAATAGAGAGCTTGTTCATATTTGTCACTGATTATATGAATGAAGTTCTCGACTCAATCGCAAGGAGGAGGAATAAGAAGAAGAAGAAACACGACAACTGTATTTATATTTTCTAAAACTAACAATTTCTTATATAATTTGAAAGATTTTTTAAAAAATATTTCTTAACTATTATTATTAATCATGAATTAATAAACTTATGTGAATATTTTAGAATCTACCACTTTTTTCAAAAATCTACTACAATTTGAAATTCCTTATATTTGAGTACCACATTTTGTCTTTTAGTTAGTGTTAATTGACACAATTGCCTTTAAGTTTCATCAACTATCTATTTAGTATTCGTCCACGAAATCATGTTTGTCCATCGCATCTGTTTACACCCACCATCGCCGCCGTGTCCACTGCCACCGTCACTATCTTCGCGTGTTCGCCGTTGTCATCTTGTCCACGCCCTTCATTTACGTGTCCATCGTGGTCACCGTCCCCGTCACCGTTTTTGTCTATGACCACTGTCACCGTTTTTTTCTACGATGGGCGACGCCGTCCACGGCCACCGTCTCTATACATATCCACCGTCCACGGCCACCGTCACCGTCGTCGCCGTGTCTACCATCGTCTTCTTGTCTACGACCATCGTCTCCGTCTCCGTCGTGGTCACCGTCGCTGTCACTATTTTTGTTACGACCACCATCACCGTCACCGTCACCCTTTTTGTCTACGACGGAAGATGTCGTCCACGGTCACCGTTAACATTAACCACCGTCACATTTTTATCCACGATCATGGTCTCCGTCATCCTATCTCCGTCTTGTCCACCATCGTCTTTATCGCTATCCACAATCACTGTTTCTGTCGCCGCCATTTACAACCATCGTCTCCGACACCATATCCATTTTTTCCGGTGGACTTTAACATGGAGAGAAAGAAAGAGATGGAGAAATAGGAAGAAGAAGAAAGAAAGAAAAGGAGAAAGAGGAAGAAGAAGAGGGGTTATTTTAGTAAACTCATCTACACTAGAGTCCAAAAGTGTGCTATAACATATAAGACTTTAGTAGATGTGGTATATTTCGTAAGAATTTTGGGTAAAAATGGTACCACGTATAATTTTCTCTAAACTTAAATCTTTTCATAGTTGGAAGCCCATATATAACAAACTAATGTTTCAAACATAAATCCATATTATAATTATACTTTAGTACTTTTTTTTTTGGGTATGAATTATAATTTAGTAATTTAAATAAATAACTAATCAAATTTATGCCATTAAGTACTATTTTCAAAAGTGATGCCTTAAACGAATCAAATATGTGCCAGTAAGTATTATTTTCCAAAGTGACGTCCCAAGCGAACGCTTCTCAGCCTATGGCACAACTCTGGTTCTCTTTCATCTCTCTATGTATGTTTCAAAATCCTATAATATTTTAGAGATGTTCTTAACAATTTCATCATTGTTGTACAATGACCTCAGCCAGTTTAGCTTTTTTCTAATGAATATGTTGATAAAAACAGAAATTTTAGTGTTTGTTTGCTCTGTAAAATTATGTTTGTCCAAGATTTTTGATTAAACAAAGTAAATATCCGTTGACAAAAAAAAAATGTCCATATCAAAGATAACATTATATATATTTACTCAATTCAACACATGTCACTTAATTTGCATTCGAAATTTGACTATAGTATCCTCAAGTAAGGTAAAAATGTGGGTCAAAATCATATATATGAAAGTTGAATTAACCATCTCCATATGAGTGACATGTGGCACCCCAAAACTTTATTTTAAAACCAAAATTATGAAACCAATTAATGTTTGAAATCTAGCCCGTTCTGCGCGCTCTCATGCTATTGTATTTTTTATTTGTAAACTCTTCTTCTCTGAGTTAGGCAACTGATCCAAGAGGCATCTTCAGATTTATATGTTTGGTTGACAAAAAAAATAAAAATAAATAATAATGTTTGAAACAAAACTTTATGCATTCCTTTGCCTTGTAAACAAAACTCTGCAATTCATAACATTCCTTCAAAATATATGGTATAAGCGTAAATTAATTACAATTTAGTATTTATAAAAAAGATTATAAGCGAAACTTAGTAATGTGCTTCAAGATAAAATTATATTTGGATTCAAGAAACAGGTGGTAACATCTGATGATATAAAGATGTGATAATTCTTTGTATAATGATCACTATATGTTCACGGATCTACACACAAGACATATGATGCCAAAACTAGGGAAGGAATACCAAGAAAGAAGACATAACAATGCAATGTATCATTTACGTTGTCATATCACATGTTTGGTTTTGTAAAGTGATCTTCATTATTAAGCTAAGAGATAAGTTGTAACATCCGCAAACCGAAAATGAGATTTTTGGGGTTCGTGTCGAGCGACACAGTGAGTGTGGCGATCGACATGACTGATGGTGGAGTGTTGATCGACATTGCGTGAGTGTCGGTCGACACGAGTAAATCACTGAACCGCGTAATTAAGTTTAATTGTCCGGTTTTTGGGTAGGTTTAGGGATGAAAACCTAGGGCTGATGTTATACACTCGTTCAGCTCTTTTGGTGGTCGAGTTGAGGTGAAAATATCAGAGAAAATTGTGAGAATTGAGAAAATTTAAGTGTTGTTAGTGTTCTTGGTGTTTTGGGTTCGTTAGAAGAGGTTTGTGTGTGCGTAGAGGTCATCTTTCTTCATGGAACTCGTTGGATCAGTGAGGATTGGATTGTGAAGGGTCTGGTGTCGCTCGACACCAACTACTGTTGATCCGAAACTTGTGTGTGTTTGCATCGTTTTGATTTGTGTTTGTTGAGCTGGTATTGAATTGTTTATATGAGCCTGAGTGATATGCCGTACGTGGTATGACCGGCTCACTAAGTATTTATTAAATACGTATGCAATTCTTTGTTCCATGTGTTGTAGGTAAAAGAAATGGATGATCGCGGAATCAAGGTTTTAAGAAGAGGATTATTATGATTTATTGTTATGTTTAGTCATAGTAGAACCTAGTGTTTAGGTTGCTAGAGTTATTTGATTGGTTTTGTTGGATTGCTGGTTTGATTTTGGAATATGGAATTGGTTTATTATTTTATATTGAATTTATTTTATGAGAGTTTTCGCATGGTGTTTGTTGAATTAGTCGTAGAGAATTAATATTTATGGGAATATTAATTCAGCCTAATTAGTTAAAAAAAAAAAGCTGGTTCTTTCATTTTGGTATAAGAGCCCTTACGGTTTTAGGGCAGTAGGTTGTATGAGCTGAGACGTAATGATTTAAAATGATTATGAGTAGTTAGTTAATTTATTAGTCTTAGTCATCCTCTTGATACCGGAGCTAGAGGTCGTGGACATGGTAAAGGTCGTGGCAAAAGCCGAGGTCGTGGTCATGGACCAGTGATTAAGTATTTCGAGAGTGCGGCGCCGAGTATGACGCAGGTGTCAGAGTCTCAGACGCATCATGAGGGATCTGTGAGTAAGACTATTGCAAGTACCAGTGTGGGTACTGTAGGTGCTGGGAGGGGTGTTGGGTTAGCTGGTGGGGGGAGCGGGCCCAGGTGTGGGTGCTGCTCTAACTTAAGATCGAGTGGATCATCTTGAGGGTATGCTGACGCAGTTGCTGGAATGGTTTTCGGGAGTGGCTCAAGTGCAGGCTCCAGTGGTGCTTCTAATGGTCGAGGTGCAGCCGAGAGCTGTGGTTGCTGAGTTGCGTCTAACCTATCTGGAGATGATGGGTCAGATGCGGAGTTTAACTACGGTGTTCTTTTCAGGTGGTGTTGGGCTTAAGGAGGCAGACGAGTGGGGTATGAGGATTATCAGGTGGCATTGGCTGTTTATTATCTGAGTTGGGATGCGCATTTGTGGTAGAGACGCATTGAGGCCAGGAGGCCAGGTGCTGTGTGGGCCTTGGGCGAGTTCTTTGCTGAGTTCAACGCTAAGTACTTCCCTCAGGAGGCTTTAGATCATCTCGGGATGAGGTTCGTGGAGTTGGTCCTGGGTAACCAGACTGTGCATGATGAGTACGATGCAGACTTCACTAGATTGCTTGTGTATGCTGATCGTGGTTTGGAGGATGAGCAAACACAGGTAAAGAGGTTCATGAGGTGAAAAGGTTCATGAGGTCGCGATGCAGAGTACGCCCCAAGGGCAAAGTTAGTGGAGGTTACTACTGGTATTGAGGAGGACCTGAGAGGTCAGACAGTCGCAGTAGTTCCCGCGGTGGTTGCTCATACTATTCAGTCGTAGATACAACACCAGCATAGTGGTTCTGGTTTTGGCAAGGGCGGTAAGCCTGCACAAGGCCAAAAAGGAAGTGGGATGATGCTTCCAGGTCGAGTCAGCGTGGCCGAGGATGTTATGGATGCGGGAATTTGGAGCATCGTTTCACGAGAATCCCCCTGAAGGGCGAGCAGCAGGATTCGAGAGTATGCTTTCAATGCAGAGAGCCGGGCAATTCAAGATCGTAGCAGCGCCGCATGTTTACACGGCGGCAGAGGCTGGTCAGCATGGTGCCTGGATGATCACATTTAAAATTCTAGACTCAGAATTTGTGAATTCTTAAGTTCTGAATTATGTTTATTTTCCTGTGATAAAAATATTAGGGTTCTCAACACATGTGCATTGTGTACGGACTTTATTAGTGGGAGGTTATGAGTCCCATATTTTACTTGATTCTAGAGCATCAAATTGCTTCATTGCTCTAGAGTGTGTCGAGAGCAGTGACATCTGGAGAAGCGCTCGTGAGCTTTCTGGTTTGGTCAAAGTGGCTGGAGGAGGATTCATGGCTACTTTTGGACGAACGAGAGGTATGGATGTGCAGATTGCTGGGGAGTCTATGCCAGCAGATTTAGTGATTAGTCTAGTAGAGCTGTATGAATTCATTCTTGGGATGGATAGGCTGGTGCACTACAGAGTCCACCTGGATTGTTATCAAGGGATAGTTATGTTTGAACGCGAGGGAGAGAGGTACTTTCAAAAGTCTTGTAATCTCGATTGTTCAGGTAGAGCAGATGATAGCGCGAGGTTGCGAGGCTTGTCTGGCGATAATTCGATGCCAGAGACTATTGGTGAGGTTGCTATTGGAGGTATTCAGGTTATTCGGGATTTCGATGATGTTTTTGGGTCGATGATGGGATTACCACCGTCTTGGTATGATCCTTTAATGATTGAATTAAAGTCTGAGACAACACCTATATCTAAGGCACCTTATAGGATGGCTCCAGGAGAGTTAGCAGAGCTGAAGAAGCAGCTCGAGGATTTGGCGAGTAAGGGATTTATTTGTCATAGTACTTCTTCGTGGAGAGCGCTGGTGTTGTTTGTGAAGAAGAAGGGTGAGAGTTTCTGGTTATGCATTAATTACCGGGGACTTAACCGAGTTATTGTAAATAACAAGTACCCTCTCCCGAGGATTGATGAGTTGTTGGATCAGTTAAGGGGTGCTACTTGGTTCTCCAAGATTGACTTGGCGTCGGGATACCATCAGATCCTGATAGATGAGGTGAATGTTCGTAAGACAGCTTTTTGGATGAGATACAACCACTTTGAGTTTGTGGTAATGCTATTTGAATTGACGAATGCACCGAACACCGTTCATGAGGCTGATAAACGGCGTGTTCCAGAAGTATCCAGATTTCTTTGTGATCATTTTCATAGACAATATTCTGGTTTACTTGAGGAGTCCAGAGGAGCATGAGGTGCACTTGAGATTGGTTCTAGAGAAGATTCGGGAGCAGAAGCTTTTTGCAAAGTTTGGTAAGTGCAGTTTTCGGCAGCGTATATGGGTTTTCTTGGCCACATTGTTTCTGCAGAGGGAGTTTCTGAAGATCTGGCTAAGATCAAGGCTATCAGAGATTGGCTTAGACCGTCTAATGCTACGGAGATCAGAAATTTCCTGGATTGGACAAGATATTATCGAAAATTTGTTAAGGGCTTTGCGAGTATGGCTTAGCCGATGGCGAAGTTAACCGGGAAGGATGTCCCATTTATTTGGTTTCAGGAGTGCGAGGACAGCTTTGTAAGGCTGAAGGAGATGTTGATGAGTACACCTGTATTGGCATTGCCTGAGCCGGATAAGCCTTATGCAGTATACACCGATGCTTCTGGGATTGGTTTGGGCTATGTGTTGATGCAGGAGGGCAGGGTGATTGCGTATGCTTCGAGGCAGCTGAGGGGTGTTGAACGCAATTATCCTACGCATCATTTAAAGTTGTGAGCTGTTGTGTTTGCATTGGAGATTTGGAGATCCTACCTTTATGGCGGGAAGGTGCTGATTTTTACAGATCATAAGAATTTGCAGAACATTTTCACTGAGCCATTGCTGAATATGAGACAGAGGCGCTGGATTGAGTTGATGGCAGATTATGATCTGGATATCGTTTACCATCCCGGTAAGGCTAACCTAGTGGTAGATGCTCTGAGTCTTCAGAGAGTAGATTCGGCTCGAGAGCAGGATGTTCAGGCTTTAGTGAGCAAGATTAGCACTTTGCGTTTATGTGCTATTTTGCTAGAGCCGTTGGGTTTGGAGGCAGCTGATCAAGTAGATCTTCTAAGTAGTATCCGAGTGGCTCAGGAGGGTGATTAGGTTTTGATTGATGCGTCGAGGAGTGTTGGTTCTGAGTATCAGATATCTTCGAATGAGACAATTTTTTTGCGAGGACGAGTTTGTGTGCCTAAGGATGAGTCGTTGAGGCTGGAGATTATGCGGAGGCTAACGCAAGCAAGTTCTCACTTCATCTGGGAGCGACCAAGATGTATCGTGATCTCAAACGGTACTATCACAGGGTCGGGATGAAGAGAGATATAGCTGACTGGGTTGCGAAGTGTAATATGTGCCAGTTAGTGAAGGCAGAGCATCAGATTCCGGGTGGTAAGTTGCAGAGTTTACCCATTCCAGAGTGGAAGTGGTATATGATCACTATTGATTTTGTGGTCGGATTACCTAACTCGAGGACCTATGATGCTATTTGGGTGATTGTGGACTGTCTGACCAAGTCGGACATTTTCTGGCCATCAAAGACCGATGGAGCTGCGATTTCGACTAAGAAATATATGAAGGTGATAGTGAGGCTGCATGGCTTGCCAGCTAGTATTGTGTCTGACCGGGACTCAAAGTTTGCGTCTGAGTTTTGGAGAGCCTTTCAGGCTGAGATAGGCACTTAGGTGCATATGAGTACAACTTATTATCCACAAACTGATGGGTAGTCAGAGAGGACTATTCAAACTTGGGAGGATTTGGTGAGGATGTGTGTTCTATATTAGGGTGGTCACTGGGTTAATCACTTGTGCATGGCTGAGTTTGCTTATAATAACATTTTTCAGGCGAATATCGGGATTGCTCCATATGAGGCGCTGTATGGGAGGCCGTGCATGACACCATTTTGCTGGACCCAAGTGGGGGAGCGAAGTATTTTTGGTGCAACTTTTATTCTGGAGACAACGGAGAAGATCCGTACGTGTCTTAAAGTTGAATATAAAGGAGGCTCGTGATTGGCAAATGAGTTATGCTGATAAGAGACGGAGAGAGTTAGAGTTTACGGTCGAAGATAAAGTATATCTTAAGGTGACCATATTGCGAGGTCCTAACTGATTGATTTCAGAGAACAAGGTGAGTCCGAGATATATGGGTCTGTTCCCGGTAGTGGAACGAGTTGGATCGGTGGCTTACCCGTTAGAGTTACCTCCGATCATGAAGGCATTTCATAAGGTGTTTCATGTGTCGATGTTGAGCAAGTGCCTGCATACTTCGGAGGAGTTGGTGGCTAAGATTCCTGAGGATCTTTACCCTGATTTGACGGTGGCAGCGAGGCCTTTCAGGATTCATGAGAGGAGAGTCAAGGAGTTGCGTCGGAGGAAGATTCCACTGTTGAGAGTTTTGTAGGATTGTGCTGGTACTGAGGAGGAGACTTAGGAGCCAGAGGCAAATATGAAGTTAAAGTTCGGGAAGTGGTTCGACAAGCAGGTTGCGGTGTGAGCTTTACTAATCTTTGTGGTTCCAGTTTTGGATGTTATGCATCTTGTTGCATTTGTTTATGTATTATTTGTTTTCGTTGTAATGATTGTACATTTTTGGAGATTTATAAGATGGAGTTTTCCTTATTTATCTGTGTGTTATAAGATGATTAGTTCTTATATATGATGTTTATTATGTTGACCAGTGGTTGGTCATGTTTGAGATGATATTCTGGGTTAGAAGATATCGTGTTTGGCCACAAGAGGTTGTTCTAGTTGATAAAATGTTTATAGATAGTTTAGAATGTATTACTCTAAGGGTTGTGTTGGCTCCGAATAACTCATTCATTTGTGGAGATGATTAGTTCTCCAGTGGAGATGATTAATTCTCCAGAGGACATGATTAATTCTCATGTATGCTCATTTGGGATGATTAGTTTCCTGTACAAGTATTGAGGGATGATTAGTTCTCTCGAGGGGATGATTAGTTCTCCTGTGTACCCGGAGCTCAATGGATTTGTTCCTAAGAGTGTGTGGGGTACGAGCAACCGATAGCTCAAAGGATGTGTTCCTGCGAGTGGGAGGGGTGTGGAATGAGTTAAGAGTAGTAAATGTCTAGAAATGGGCGTATAAGCATGAGGCTAGATAAGAATCTCAAAAATCGGGTGTGATGATCTAGGGTGGTATTGACCGGTTGGATCAGGGTTTTGGTCTTTGATAGACGGTTTGTCAATATTCAAGGATGAATCTAGAGTAATGAGGAAGAGTTGTAACATTCGCGAACCAAAAATGAGATTTTTGGGGTTTGTGTCGAGCAACACAGTGAGTGTGTCGATCGACACAACTGATCGTGGACTGTCGATCGACACTGCATGGGTGTCGCTCGACACGAGTAAAATGCTGAACCGCATCATCAAGTTTAATTTTCCGGTTTTTGGATTGTTTAGGGTTGAAACCCTAGGGCTGATGTGATAGACTCCATGTAACGATCTAAAGCCCAATGAACACTTCGACAAGTTTTGGAAATGCGGAATGAATGAAATGAAGTTTGGATGGCATGATTTGATGAAGATGGACCGATTGAAATGGTAGATGAATGGGTTGTGAATGATGGATCGAGGCGTACTCACTACAAGAAAAAAACCCCGAAAAAACAGCAAATTCTGTTGCAAATCTGTCGAAAAGGGCCTATTTCGACAAATTTTCGACAGAAAAATACTGTCGATTCCACGTTGTCACAATATCAATTTTAATCGTAAATCTGTCGTAAAGTGTCGACGGATGATATCTGTCGCAAAATTGTCGCATTATTACGACGGCATAGCGACAACTGTTAAAACGAGGCAGTTGCGACGGATTATACTTGTCGGAAAAATTGCGACTATGTTTCGACGGATTTTCGTTGGAACTTTCTGATGGTCTTTGACACAGCGTACTGGAATTTTTCCAACAGATATTTAATTTCTTTTTTAATAACTATATATAATAAATTATGAAATATCAGTAAAACTGAAAATTAAATTTGAAATGTACAGAAACATAAAATTAGTTATAAACAAAAATATCATTTAAGATTAAGATTTAATATAAATCTAGTTCAAAAAAAAAAACACATTTAAAAAAACAGTATTACTTAAACATTCTAGGGAATTTTGCATTCATAATTTCCTTCATTTCCTTTAGCTCTCCACGGGTTGAGCTATGTTCAGTCTTTAAAGAGCTATGTTCAATCTTTAACTCCTCTTGTTGCTTCTCCAATTCTTCAACCTTTGCATCACGTTCCATAACCACATTATTAAGTCTTTCGATCTCAGCCTTGAACTCCGTAGGGGATGATCGAAAAGCGAGTGAAGGTGATTCTGCTTCAAGCCTTGGAAGTCCACCCAATCCAGCAAAGCGTCCCTTGACTTGCCGAATTTCGTTCAAAATTTTGTACACATTATGAGAATGGAAATTAATACCCAAAAACACCAACAAAGATGACAAATACTTACAGAGAGAACAATGTCGTTGACCTCTTCTCGAGGTAACTCGTTCAACGACGGCGAGTCAGGAGTGAAATCTTGCTAAAAATAATTCAGGTTTATGTTAGAAAAACAAAAACATAACTTAACCATATAACAAAAAAAAAAAAAACAAATTTTACCGCAAATGTTCGATGCCATGAGTCCTTTTTGTCTAGCGGCATAATGGAATACTTCTCATAAGGTTTTTGTAACATCGTATAAATCATACGCAATATACACTTTGAGATCTCTCCAGAAATATTAAACCTAAAAACATTAAAAATATCAAATAAACTTACTAAACTTATAAGATGAGAACAATTACAAAGATTAAGAAATGAAATTTTTGTTACCAAGTCCCGTTCTCTAACTCTGGGTCGAGAGGAATGCAATGCTTGCGGTTAGGTTGTTGGACAATCTCCTCGATCGAAATGCGGCTCCGTTGAATAGATTCCTCTGAGTCCGGCACTTGAGTAGGCGAGGATTGAGCAGAACCCCGACCGTGAGACTGAGAATTTTGAGCTCGAAAGTCCTCGTACCTCCAAAGCAAAATATAGATAAACATTAGCATATTTTTTTTTTAAATATCCAACATTCATTTCTACTGGGTCATACAAAGAGATACTTTTACAAATTGTTTCTGAAAAATAAAACAAAATTGTTTTGACAAATAAAACAAAGGCAGCGAAAGAAGTTTGTTTTGTGGAGGAGATTGTTTCTCAAAGGCAGATAAATTGTTTCTCAAATCACACAGATACATAACCCCCCACCCCTACTATCATCAAATTTCATCACAATCATACTTTATAACCACCAAACACTAACAAATCTTACGAATTTGCCATGTAAATTCAAAAACAATTATAGAAAACTTACGAATTTCTCATGATTTTGGGTTGTGGATGTGAGATTGAAAGAAAAGTATGAGATTATTGGTTGAATCTATTGGATTTCGTAGAGAGAAAAGAGAACGAATGAGTAGACAGAGAGAAGAGATGAAGTAGAAAAAGAGAAGAAGAAACGAAGAAATAGGGAAGGTTAGTATGATTTGTTTAGACAAATAAAATAAAATAAAGATCTGATTTGTTTATTAATTTCCGAGATTTTCGTCGGACAATTGTCGAAATAATGAAAAAAAATTTCGTTTTGGCGGTGAAAATTGCCGCTAATCGAAAAAAATTAAAATTTGTCGCTAATCTGTCTCAAATTACTACAAACTTGCGACAGATTTAGGGTATAATCAGGGTTTAGCCATTCGACATACATACAAATTATTTACACAAGCATAATTTACCTATTTTATTTTAAAAATTTGTAACCTAAGCAACCAAAATGATTTTTAAAACTTTTCTAAGTTCATGACATTAAACTTTTACATTTGACAATGTACATTTACATTTGACAATGTACATTTACTAAAACTTGAAATGTTAGTTCTACTCTAACTAGTTTTAAATACATAATACGATCTTAAATTATTAACTAGTTTTAAATGAAACCCTATACCCTAAACCACATTTTTATAAAAAGTTGTCGAAAATCCCTCGCAATATTTCGATGTATTTGCGACAGCATATTTAAAAATCCTCTCATTTAACACATTGTGTATACAAAGTAATACGTATAATATTTTTTTTACAATTCGTATAGAATTTATTATAAATACATTTTATAATGAAACCTTATACCCTAAATCAAATTTTTGTAAAATCCGTCGAAAATCCCTCGCAAAATTTCAACAGATTTGCGACAGATCCTTTGAAAATGCTATTTCATTTAACAAATGGTGTAAATAGTGTATAATGCAGCATTTTTATATTTTTAAAAATGCTAATTTTTTGGCTACTAAAAAGCATAGATACTATTAAAACCATGGATATTATTACAATGGAACCTAATTAAAT
The DNA here is from genome assembly GCA_963576765.1 of Draba incana. NCBI lineage: Eukaryota > Viridiplantae > Streptophyta > Magnoliopsida > Brassicales > Brassicaceae > Draba > Draba incana. The sequence goes on along the minus strand of OY755210.1, from coordinate 23,237,953 downwards.
TGCTTATATTTTTAAAAATGCATAATTTTTATTAAAAGTTTACAAGACAAACTACATGAACTTTTACTCGGATTCCGAATCTGAAGAATAATTAGATGACGCCGAACCCAAATCTTCTTCAAATTCTCCAATTTTTTCCCCTGAATCCTCAAAAACCTGATTGTCTGCATCTACGGTAAAGTCAACCACGAGATCAATATCAAGTGAATGATCGATCGAGCCTAATCCAATGGAGTTTTTCTGTAGTGGTTCGTGATCAAAAGTTCCAGAAAGCCTTCCCCTTGGGTTTATCGATGTCACTGTAATCCAAGGGTCTTGTTTGTCTCTCACTCGAGGATAGGGAATGTAACATACCTACACCATATGATTGAGTCATATACACATTTTAATTTAAGAAAATGTAAATGTTAAATACAAATTATAAGAAAAAAAAAATGAACCTGATCTGCTTGAGAAACAAGGATGAACGGATCATATTTTGGGAGTTGTCTTCTGCCATTTACCGATGTAACACCAAATTGGTCATGTCGCACACCACTTCCAATTACTGGATCATACCAGTCGCAGAGAAATGCAACACATCTCAATTTGAGCATTCCCGGATAATGAACTTCTAGAATCTCGCGAAGGATACCATAATATACAAGATCACCAGACTGTGTAGATACACCGTAATCGAAAGTTTGCTTGCTCCTATCATCACGACGAATCTTAAAAGCGTATCCTCGAGTTCAATACATCACATGCGATCGTGCAACATTTATCGGGAATTGCACTAACTCTTCTAACCAAGTCGGAAATGATCTAGACGTTTCGGTTGTAACCTGTATTAGAAAATTGCATAAATTATAAAATTAACTATATATTTTTTTCTTTCTAATATTTTAAAATTTTAATCACTTACATAAAATTTCAACCAATGTGCAAATTCATCGTATTTGATCTCGTTAAGCTCATCCTCTGTTTTTCCCGGGTAAGCAAAACGTATGTGAGCCATATACATCCTATGAAAATTGAAGCACATGTTAAACTATAAATGATCAATTGAATAAACAAATATATACCAACAAATTTAAGTATGATACCTCTCATATTCTTGTACTGCATCACAATTGGTGAGAATGTATGTATGCAAATGATCTCGCTCTTGTGGTGAAAGTTTCCGCTTCTTCCCTTTTCCACTTAGTCGTCCTATATGTGAGAAGATATTAGGAACGTAAGCATGATAAAAAGGTCTTTCGCCTCCGTCATCATGTCGAGCTGGTCTTCGACCCTTCGTTTTAACTTGTGTTGGAAAGTAGAACTCAACAAATTTGATGTTTCTTCATTGATGCTCTGTGCGAGAATAGAATCTTCGACTTTGCTTAAATTTTTCACTTTTTTCTTTAAATGGAACATATACCACTCAAAATGATACATCTAACGGTACTGGACGGGCCCCCAAGTTCTGCTTCTCGAGAACAAATACTTGGCAAATCTAATCTTGACTTCAGATTGTCTTTTGTTTTCCCTCGAACATTGAGAATAGTGTTCATAATGTTGTCAAAAAAATTCTTCTCAATGTGCATCACATCTATATTATGCCTCAACAAATGGTCCTTCCAATACGGCAAATCCCAGAAAATACTCTTCTTGTGCAAATTATGAACGTTACCACAACCGTCAACAGGATGATGTCCGTTACCGCCACAATCAACGGTCCGTTCAGCACCAAAATATGAGAACTGAGTCAGCAAATAATGTCCATCATACTCAGGAGGCGGACCATTATCTAATACTCGACGGTTCTTATAAAACAATGTTGTGCTTCGACGATAAGGATGATCAATAGGTAGAAATCGCCTTTGACAATCAAACTAACATGTTTTTCGTCCATTTTGCAGTTGAAACGCATTTGTGTCTGATTGACAATACGGACACGATAATCGTCCATGCGTTGTCCATCCAGACAACATGCCATAAGCTGGAAAATCGCTAATGGTCCACATAAGTACCGCCCGCATGATAAAATTCTCCTGACAAGAAACATCAAACATCTCAACACCATGCTCCCATAACATTTGCAGCTCATAAATCAATGGCTGCAAAAACACATCTAGTGATCGCTTTGGATGCTCTGGTCCATGAACAAGAATGCTAAGGAATAAGAACTCTCGTCTCATGCACAAAGATGGCGGCAAATTGTAAGGAGTTACAATTACCGGCCACAAAGAATATTGTCTTCCATACTTTCCAAAAGGGTTGAAACCATCAGTGCATAATCCAAGATATACGTTCCTAGGCTCAGTTTTAAAATTGGGATACACGGATTGAAAATGTTTCCATTCTCCCGCATCTGAGGGATGACTAATTTCTCCATCCATTATATGCTCTGCATGCCATCTCATTGCCCCCGCCGTGCGCTCTGATTGATATAACCTTTTTAATCTCTCTGTTAACGGCAAATACCACATCCGTTTAAATGGGATTGACACTCTTCCACCTGTTTCCTTATATCGAGGTTTGCGCTAAAATTGACAACTCGAACGGTTTTCATCTTCTCTCCAGTAGAGCATACAATTATCGATGCAAACATCTATCATTTGATACGGCAATCCAAGACCAGCAACAAGTTTTTGTATCTCATAATATGATGCTGGTGCAAGATTATCATCTGGCAAAATGTCCTTCACAAAATCAGCAATTGCATCCACACACTCCTCACTCAAATTGAAATCCGTCTTTATACCCGTCATCCTTGTCGCAGCTGATAATGGAGAATGTCCACCTTTACAACCGTCATATAACGGATGCTTAGCAGCATCTAACATATCAAAGAATCTTTGAGCTTCTAAGTTAGGTTCTTCACTTCTACCTCCATATTCATCAGTAGATGGTATACTTTCACGAAATGCATCGTTCACCATTTGAATATGACCTATAGTATCTACTTCCGCTGCAGGCTCCACTAAGTTATCTTGAATAAATTGTTCACTAGTACTACCATAATCTACCATTCTATCATCTTCTCCATGATAATACCAAATCTTATAACTCTGGTCAAATCCATTACGATACAAATGTGACCATACTTCGTCTATTGTATTGCGTCTACGATTCCGACAAAGACTACAAGGACAATAGAGTATACATTTTTCTTTTATTTTCTGCTGCATAGTTGCAAATGCCATGAATTGTTGTAAACCTTGTTTGAAATCTTCCGTAAGTAAGCCCGTCTCTGGAATTTGATGAGGTTTGTCCATCCATGATCGAAAATAATTATAAGAAGAAGAAGACATTTCAAAGTGAATTGCAATAAGTTTTTTTTGTTGAGAATTGTCTAAGAACATTGGAATGAATGTATAAAAAGTTCGAAATGTTTTTATAGGAAAAATTGGCGATGCCTCTGACAGATTTTCGACAGATATCTGACATGTTCAAACGGCTATTTAACGGCTCTATTTTCCGTCGCAAATCCATTGCAAATCCATCGCACAATGTGACGCAAAAGTTTTGTCGGAAATCTATCGCAAAATAGGGACAGATTTGTGAGAAAATGTTCTCTGTCGGTATTTCCGACGGATTAGCGACGAAAATATTCCTCGCCTTGTATTTGTCACAAATCTGTTGGAAAATATTGACAGATTAAAATCTGTCACAAATTTTATTGGAATTGACCCTGTTTCCTTGTAGTGACTTACGAGAGATATGAAGGATCTCTTGGACTACGTGGCTTCTTCTAGGATTTGATATGATGCCCAAAGCTAGGTAAAAGATGAGAAGATATGACACACTTCTCTTGATCAAACAATGAAAGAGTTTTAGAAAGAAAAATTGATCATTTCCATTGATGATTTCGGCCACAATATATAGGAGGAGAAAGTGAAAGGACAACCCCTTCCACTTTTCACTTACACGGAAAAACAAACACATTTAAGGAGAAGTTTGAATGTTAAGTGTGAAAAAACTTATAGAAATTATCCAAATAAAACATAAAAATAAAACAAAATTTAAAAGATAATTGGGCTTGGCCGAAAATTCTTAATGGGCCTTTAAAAAATTGGCCTAAATATGATAGTGAGGATTTGAAGAGTATGTGTGCTTGCCTCATTTAAAACCTACTTCGGAAAACTTATTGGGACAAAACCGAAGATAGGGAAAAAGATTACGAGCCCTCATACCTCACACTATTATCATTCCTTGGCTCGAATCAAAACCAATGTGGTTTGATGAGCAACCAAAGGGAGTTGGTCGGTGATCTTAACAACAAGCATAGAGACGGCTTGGTTAAGTTGTCTTATTCTCGACCTTGTCATAGGTCCACTCGGGATTTCCAAGTCCTTAGCATCCGAGAGAATCTTTACAGCTTCAAGCTGCTTCTCGCCATCATGTAGGTCCGTGACTTCGTACTCCGAGCTATCCATGATCGCATATCCCTTCCCTCTTGAAAAGGATTTGTCCTCAAATCCGCATCATAAGGAAGAAGGTCAAAAACATTGAAAGAATTGCTTACATTATACTTACCTCGGAGATCGAGTTGGTAGGAGTTGTTGTTGATCCGCTTAAGCACTTGGAACGGTTCATCGATCCTCGGCATCAACTTGGATTTTCTTTCCTCCGGGAAACGCTCCTTTCTAAGGTGAAGCCACACTTGGTCACCTTCATTAAAAATGATCTCCTTTCGGCCGTTGTTTGCATATTTTTGTTAAAGTTTGGTCTGGGCCTCGATATTCGCCTTATTCTTCTCGTGAACTTGTTTCACTAAATCAGCCTTCTTTTTGCCGTCTTGACTAGGTCTTTCACTCAAAGGCAAAGGGATTAGATCCAAAGGCAAAATAGGATTAAAACCATAAACAACTTGAAACTGAGAAAACTTAATAGTGGAATGCACCGAATGATTATATGCAAATTCTACATGCGGTAAACATTCTTCCCAAGTTTTAAGATTATTTTTAATAAGCACATGTAACAAAGTTGATAATGTTCTATTTACCACTTCGGTTTGACCATCGGTTTGCGGATGACATGTAGTAGAGAAAAGTAACATAGTTCCTAGTTTTGACCATCAAGTTTTCCAAAAATAACTAAGGAACTTAGTATCCGATCCGAAACTATGGTTTTAGGCATGGCATGCAAACAAACAATTTCCCTAAAGAACAAGTCGGCTACATGAGATGCATCATCGGTTTTATGACAAGGAATGAAATGAGCCATCTTAGAAAATCTATCAACAACCACAAAAATAGAATCCTTACCGTATCTAGTCCTAGGCAATCCTACGACAAAGTCGAAAGAAATATCAATCCAATGATGCAAAGGAATAGGTATAGGAGTATACAAACCGTGCGGTTGAACCTTAGAATTTGCTTGTTTACAAGTAGCACATTTTTCACCCAACTTCTCAACGTCTCTCTTCATATTCGGCCAATGGAAGTGATCCTGCATCACCTTAAGAGTTTTGGCAACACCTAAATGACTTATTAATCCACCTACATGAGCTTCCCTTAAAAAAAAATTCTCGCAAAGAAGAGTGAGGTACACAAAGTCTATTTTCATAAAATAAATAACCATCAAGCCGATAATATTTTTCAAATGCAAATTATCACAAGATTTAAAGATAGTTCCAAAATCTGAATCACTAGCACATAAATCTTTTATTTGCTCAAAACCTAGCAATCTTGCATCTAAAGAAGAAATGAGAACGTACCTTCGGGATAATGCGTCGGCTACAACATAATCCTTACCTTTTTTATATTTGATCACATACGGGAAAGTTTCGATAAATTTAACCTACCGAGCATGTTGCTTGTTAAGCTTTTGTTGACCCTTGAGATATTTCAACGACTCATGATCCGTGTGAATCACAAACTCTTTCGGTCAAAGGTAGTGTTCCCAAGTTTGTAACGCTCTCACCAACGCGTACATCTCCTTACCGTAAGCCAGGTAATTAAGTATGGATCCTCCAAGGTTTTCACTAAGAACGCAATGGGCTTTTGATCGTGCATCAAAATAGCTCCAATGCCTATTCCCGAGGCATCACACTCAATCTCAAAATTTTTCATAAAATTAGGAAGTATAGGAATGGGAGAATTAGTGAGCTTCTCTTTCAAGGCTTAGAAAGCTTCTTCTTGGACGGTCTTCCATTTAAATCCGACGTCCTTCTTTATAACTTCCATAAGCAGGGCCACAATGGTACTAAAATCCTTAACGAACCGTCCGTAAAATCTCGCAAGGCCATGGAAGCTTCTAACTTCACTTACGTTTTTCGGGCTCGGCCACTCTTGGATTACCTTAACCTTCTCCTCATCGACTTTAATACCATTTACACTTACAACAAAACCTAGAAAAAACAAGATTATTTGTGCAAAAAGTACATTTCTTAAGGTTGGCATAAAGTCGTTCTTTCCTAAGCAAATCGAAGACAAGTTTAAGATGCATGACATGATCATCTAGGTTCTTACTATAAAATAATATGTCATCAAAATAAACAACTACAAATACTCCTATGTGCTTTCTCAAAACACGATTCATTAACCTCATGAAAGTACTAGGTGCATTTGTTAAACCAAACGGCATAACTAACCATTCATAAAGCCCTTGTATAGTTTTAAAAGCCGTTTTCCATTCGTCACCTTCCTTCATCCGGATTTGGTGATAACCACTTTTAAGATCAATTTTAGAAAATATGCAAGAACCATGCAACTTATGAAGCATATCATCTAAACGAGGGATAGGATGGCGATACTTAACCGTAATATTGTTGATGGCTCGGCAATCAACACACATGCGCCAAGATCCATCTTTATTCGGCACAAGTAAAACCAAAACGACACATGGGCTCATACTTTCGCGGATATGCCCTTTGTCCATGAGCTCATTCACTTGCTTTTCCAATTCCTTAGTCTCCACTGGATTGGTTCGATATGTGGGTCGGTTTGGGAGAGTAGCTCCGGGGACAAAATCGATTTGATGTTCAATTCCCCGAATAGGAAGCAAACCTATGGGATTCTCTTCTTGGAAAACATCACTATAGTCCTGCAAAAGAAACTTGATCTTGCTCGGCAAAACCGGCTCGGCAAAACCGGCTCGGGATTAGTACTCTTACTTCTCTTTTTTTACTCTTATTGTTTATGAGATCAACCGGTTTGATAGCATTCTTCTTCATGAGAAATTGATCTTCATAAACCTCTTGAGGACTCATAGGAACAAGTGTAGTCTTTCGGCCAAGATGCTCAAAGGTATACTGGTTTGTGAATCCATCGTGTAATACCTTTTGATCCGATTGCCATGGTCGGTCAATTAAAATGTGACTAGCATCCATCAGAAGAACATCGCATGTTACCTCGTCTTCATACTTACCGATTGAAAAAGGGACTTTAACTTGTTCACTCACGGTCATCTCACCCGTGTCATTAAGCCATTGAAGCGAGTACGGCTTCAGATGTTTAAGAACTTCCAAACCTAATTTCTTGATCATAGTTCTACTTGCCACGTTAGTACAACTACCACCATCGATAATTAGACTACATACCTTGGCTTTGACGAGGCATCTCGAATTAAAGAGGTTTTTTATTTGAGCTTGTTCCTCGGGTTTGATAAAAACACTTAACGATCTCCTAGCCACTAGAAGTTCCCCTTGAATGGTAGTTTCCATACCGACTTCAACCAACTCATTATCCGATTTTTCTTCCTCGGACTCGATATCTCCATTTTCCCTAAGTATCATAATCCTCTTGTTCGAACATTGACTTGCGTAGTGACCAAGTCTTTGACACTTGAAACCCCGAATATCTCTAGCTCTCGGATTCTCTTTGGCCTTGCCTTTAATATCTACTTCCACGGGTTTTGGCTTGTAGAACGGTTTGAAGTCCTTTTGAAAACTAGGTTTCTCTTCCTTTTGATAACTTGGTTTTTCCGAAACAAAACCGGTCTTGATTGATCCAAAACTAGACCTAGAACTTTTCCTTTTGATTTGTTGCTCGAACATCATGGATTTGTGGAACATTTCTTCGATCTCCAAATAGTGTTGAGTTTCCAACTGGTCTTGGATCTCGCAGTTAAGACCTCCCATGAACCGAGACATGAGAGTTTCTCCGTCTTCTCGAATATCGGCTCTCAACAACAAGGTTTCCATTTTCTTGTAATATTATTCCACGGTCTTAGATCCTTGACGGATTTCAATTGATTCCACATTTCTATGGGGTATTCACCGGCATGTCTTCTAGTAGTCACAAGTTGATCCCACCAACTAAGCGCATAATCCTAGAACTTGGTGGCCGCGACTTTAACTTTGACATCCTCCGTGTATTCCTTACAAATAAAAACTAATTTGCGGATTGTATTCCCGGGCCTCTTCATCTCCTCATTGCTCTCTTCGTGGTCTCTCTTGTTGCGGATTGTTAATTGGGTTTCGGACCGGAGCAGCATTTACTGGATTTTGAATTGGATCTGGAACTACTCGATTTAATTGTAAAGCACAAAGTTTTTCATCGAGTATTTTCACAATAAATGATTCAATGAGTTTCCTTTGTGTATCCGACGAGGATGACTCTTCCTCTTCATTAGAACTCGACATTGTACCTGAAAAATCAAGAAAACTCACGAGTAAAAGGATTCTTTGAAAGATCTAAACAAAACTAGATTTAGAAGATAAACGGCCATTTCAATACATTCAACTGATCGGTCAAAAGAAAATATCAAAACTGTTCAAAAATTCCAAAAATATTTTTAAAATAAACAAGACTCGTTTCAAGTTCAGATTCAATTGATTTCACAATTTTACGATGAGCCAATTATTTATGAAAATGGTTTTAAGACAGATCTGAAATCTGGAAAATTCAGAAACGAGTTTAGAACGATAAAAGCTTGTTCGAAGATAATTGGGCTTGGTCGAAATTTCTTCATGGGCCTTTAAGAAATTGGCCTAAATATGATAGTGAGGATTTGAAAAGTATGTGTGCTTGCCTCATTAAAAACCTACTTCGGAAAACCTATTGGGACAAAAACAAAGATAGGAAAAAAGAGTATGAGCCCACATACCTCTCACTATCATCCTTCCTCGGCTCGAATCAAAACCAATGTGGTTTGATGAGCAACCAAAGGAAATTGGACGGTGATCTTTACAACAAGCATAGAGACGGCTTGGTTAAGTTGTCTTGTTCTCGACCTTGTCATGGGTCCACTCGGGATTTCCAAGTCCTTAGCATCCGAGAGAACCTCCGTGCCTTCAAGCTGCTCCTCGGCATCATGCGGGTCGGTGACTTTGTGCTCCGAGCTATCCATGATCGCATCATGATGTTCTACACTCGTGCAGCTCTTTTGGTGGCCGAGTTGAGGTGAAACTATGCGATAAAATCTTGAGAATTGAGAAAATTTAAGGGTTGTTAGTGTTCTTGGTGTTTTGGGTTCGTTAGAAGAGGTTTGTGTGTGTAGTGGTCATCGTTCTTCGTGTTCTTCATGGAACTCGTTGGATCAGTGAGGATTGGATCATGAAGGATCTGATTTGTGTGTTCTTCGTGTCTCTTTTCCATGTCAATCGTTCCTAAACCAAGGTGAGTGCATGACCATGGTTTCTAGGCGAAGATTGATTGATTTGATACGATTTTTGTGATTGTTGTTGTGTGAATCGTGTATGTTGGTTGTTGTGGTTATTATGTTTCGAATTGTGGTGTTTTTCGTGCAGGTTTGTGATTCGAGTGAGTCGGAATCGAGTCGAGAGAGGAGAGACTCGATTTTGTGCTCACTGTGAGGCATGTCGATCGACACTAGGAGGGTGTCGAGGGACACCATGTTGGTGTCGTTCGACAAGAACACTTTGGTCGTGTCGATTGACCCCTTGCTGGTGTCGCTCGACACGAGCTACTGTTTGTCTGAAACTTGTGTGTTTTGCATTGTTGTGATTTGTGTTTGTTGAGCTGGTATTGAATTGTTTATCTTAGCCTGAGTGATACGCCATAGGTGGTATGACCGACTAGCTAAGCATTTATTAAATATTTACGTAACTCTTTGTACCATGTGTTGAAGGTAAAAGAAATGGATGGTCACGAAATCAAGGCTTTAGGAAGAGAATGGTTATGATTTATTGTTATGTTTAGTTCAAGTAGAACCTGATGTTTAGGTTAGTAGAGTTATTTGATTGGTTTTGTTGGATTGCTGGTTTGATTTTGGGTTATGGAATTGGTTTATTATTTTATTGAATTTAATTTAGGAGAGTTTCCGAATGGTGTTTGTTGAATTAGTCGTAGAGAATTAATATAATATGTAAATAAATAATTAGCTATAGCGAAAAATTGAGGACATACATAAATAAAAGACTTCAAGAAAAAAATATAAAACAAAACAAATGATTTTTTATTTTTCTTCCTAGGTGATTCATCTATGTCTTGTACTTACATGAAAATGTGTAAATTCTATAATACATAATTATCTAAGCTTTATTATCATTCATTCATATTTATATTGTAACATCCCAAAACCAAATTGTGAGTTTTGGTAAGGGGTGTCGATCAACACCCACACCTGGTTTCGAGTCAATTGCGGTTTAAGTTTTAATTGTTCGCATGGTTCGGTTTGATGTCGGTTTGGGTTGAGAACCCTAGAATCCTGTTTATAAGGCTGGGCAGCCTCGTCTTTCTGTGGTTAAGGTCATAAAAACGTGTTAGAGAGGTTTTTGGTGATAAGAGGGAAGGGGGCAGTTGTGTTTCATTCTGGTAGAGAAGAGAAACAGATAAGGAGATCGGTTCGGATTAGAGTGAATTTTTGTGGGTAAGTTATTCTCCCTCTTAGCTAGCCGTGAATCCAATTCGTTTGTCATTTGGATTTGTATTCTAAGAGTTATTCGCATTTTCGTGAGGGAGGTTCTGCTGAATTGGGTTCAGAAATCAGTCTGATTGCGGGGTGTTTTTCAGGAGACTCAGAGAGAGTTAGACAACGATCTATAGGGCGTTGGAAAGCTCTGTGTGTCTAGTTTTCGAAACAGGTTTCCGATCAAAAATCTGAGTTTTGTGTTCTAGTTTTGAGGAAGGGTTCCTCGGTGTTTTCGGTTGAAATCAGAGTCTGCGAGGTCGCTGATTTCGTGTTCTTAACCGTTCTTTTCTCGAATCGCGTAATCGAGGTGAGTGCATGATCATGGTTACGGATAACTAATGTTAGGGCTCTATGTTTGATTTGATGTTAATTATAGTGGATTTTTGTTGAGGATTATGTGATAGTCGTGTTGTTTGCTGTGATTAAAGATTGTTAAGGGAACGGAGCCAGGCCATGTGAGGATTTTGGTCGGTTGCGGTTTTTGTGTCAAGGTGTCGATCGACACCTAGAGGTAGTGTCGATCGACATCCCTCGTGTTTTTGTGTCTGGCTTTTGTCGTGTTGGTGTCGATCAACACCTAATGGTAGTGTCGATCGACACCCTATTGAAATTGTGGAATGTATGTTTGTAGTGTCGATCGATACTATGGTGGGGTGTCGATTGACACCGAGTTGCTTTGTGCAGATTTGGATTGTTGTTATTATTTTGGTAATTCGAACGCTGTAAACTATTGATTAATTGTTCTTATTTTGTTAATAATTGAACGTTGTGGATTGTTGGTTGTTGCGTAATAATTGGCATTGTTATCCTACTTTGTAATCAGTAGACGGGATGACCGCTTCACTGAGTATTTGTGATAATACTCACGCAACTTTTTTTCCCATGTTTTGCAAGTATTAGTTGGGGATCGTGGAATCAAGGCCGGGACGAGAGGATGATTAGGATCTCTAGATTTTATGTTATGGAATTGCATTTTAGTAGAACCGATAGGTTTCTAGAAATGTTAATCGCTTATTGGAATTCTGGAATTGGTTGGTTGTTGATTAATGGAAGTTTATTGGTTAATGTTTAAATGAGTTTCTGCAGTAGAATTGTTAGTTTTAAAAAAAAAAAAAAGCTTGGTTGTTTCATATATTTTTGTTTTTTTTCATTTATATAAACATTTTTAATACATGTTATACTGATCTATGTATTTGTTGCTTCTTTCGATCTTTGTTTATTTTTCTTCTCCATATTTTCTAATATTTCTTTCATTTTTTTTTCTTTTTCTTTCATCCTTTTTGTCTTGTTTGTTTTATCTTATTTTATCTTTATATTTTTCTTTTTTTTTTCCTTAGTTTTTTTTCCTCGTCTTCATATTCTTCGTCGATTTATCATTATTTTTCATCTTTCACCTTCCATTTTGTTCTTCTACTTATTCTTTTATGATTGTTACTTATGGCGTAAATCACAAGTTTTTTTTTCTTTGCAACTATATTTTATTATTCAACCTCTTTTTCGTTTTTATTTTCCGATATTTTCTTTTTCTTTTTTTCTTCGCTATTCTAATTTTTAATCTTCTTCTTCTTTTATTTATTCATCTCGTCTTTACCTTCTCTTTGCCGTTTTTAAAATCTATCAAAATCTTATTATGTAATCTTTAAGAATTTGTTTTTTTTTTAATAACACATTTGTTGTGTTAAATTATTTGTATACATTAATTATTATTTTTATTTAGCAATAATCGTTTTGTTCAATATCTATTCAAACCTTGCAATTTTTTTATAACAACTAATACATTACTAAACAAAATCGTAAGTTACTAATATTGACTTCCAACAATAATTTTACAATAAATAAAAAAGTATCATATTTTGATTTTTAATTTGAAATGCTTTTAATAGTAAGGAGATGTTTTATTTCAAAAAATAAGATAAATTTAATGATTTCTTAATACGAGTATAAAAACCTTAATCATCAGTTAAAAACAAACGGAGAGAGGGAGTATGTTTTAAACATATATATATATATATATATACCGTGAGTCCGTGATTATATGTCTACTAAACTTTTAGCAAGAAAAAAATCCTTCTACAATTCAAAATATTACTTTGACTGTTCTGAGAATTGTTTTAAAATCCTTGTATAAACTTTGACTAAAAATAAACCTTGACCAAACATTGACTAAATTAAATGGCAACATATGAAGAATCATATTTTACATTGGGGTATTAAATTATATATAGACCAACTAAATGTTCCAATGATATACTAACGATTGTGTCAAGCAATGTTTTTATTTGATTGTTGCGCGATCAATCGGGCGGGATGTTCCCAGGCGAATCTGGTCGAGTTTTGGACGGAAATGTTAACTTTAGTGAGATGGGTTGTAAACCTCGGAGGTCGAGAGTGTTGATCTAAAGTATTGGTGACCGATTTGGGTCAGGGTTTTTTTCTATGATAGACGGTTTGTCAGGATTCGAAGATGAATCCAGAGTATTGGGGGAGAATTGTAATGACCACAACCCTGAATTATGAATTTATGGGGGTGTCGATCGACACCATGGGTAGTGTCGATCGACACCAAGGTTTGAGAAGCGGGTCGATTCGATTTTAATTGTTGATTTGGTCGCGGTTCGGTTTAGGGAAACCCCTAGGGTTGAGTATAAAAACCCTTGTGCTCGTGAGCAGCCGTATTTTTGAGGAAAAATGAGAATATTTGGTGTTTGAGAGATTTTTGGAGAGGAGGAGAAGAGAGAATTGGTTCTTGGTGAGAAGGAGGCAGTTCTGTTCGTTTGGTAGAGGGATAAAACGGACATGAAGAACATAGCGGATCAAGATGAAATTTTCTGGGTAAGTTCTCTTTTATTTCTCTTAGATAGCCGTGAGGCAAATCTGTTTGTCAATTGGTTTTTTATGCTAAGGGATATCCTTATTTTCGTGAGTGAGGTCTGTGTAGAATCGAGTCTGTGATTAGACCACTTCGAGGCTGTTTTGCCGGAGTTCTAGAAAGATTTAGGCGACAATTAATATGTCGTTGGAAATCTCTTTGTGTCTAGTTTCCGAATCTATTTCCCGATCGTTATTTGGAGGTAAGGTCTGTCCTCAGCGTTGATTTGAATTTAGCATATCGGTTCTGTTTTTTAGAATATTCTAATTCGGTTTAAGAGAAATCTTGTTGGTGCGTCTTAGGTGATATAGAAGAATAACCAGTAGCTTTTGGGTCTCGTGTAGGCTGTTTTATGCTGGTTATCTCATGTTTAGTCTCCTAATCCTTAAGGCTAAAGTGAGTGCGTGACGTGGTTATGGATAACCGTTTGTTAGGGAATTGGGTGAATTGTGATGGAACTGATATTGGTAGTGCTTTTATGTGTTGTTTTCGTATGTTCTCGTGTATAGATCATACTATTGACATTGTGAATTGTGGTTTAATTGTTCTTATTTTGGTAATTAGAACGTTGTGAATTGTGGATTGGTTGTTGTTCTTTTATTAATCAGATGGTTGTGAACTGTGGTTTAATTGTTCTTATTTTGGTAATTAGAACGTTGTGAATTGTGGATTGATTGTTCTTCTTTTAGTAATCAGAACGTTGTGAATTGTGGATTGATTGTTCTTATTTTAGTAATCAGAAAGTTGCGAATTATGGCTTGATTGTTTAGTTTTTGGCATCCTTTTGTCATTATTATGTAACCGGTAGACGGGATGACCGCTTCACTGAGTATTTGTGATAATACTCACGCAAATCTTATTTCCATGTGTTGCAGGTAATAGTTTGAGATCGTGGAATCATGGCTGGGACGAGAGGATGATTAGGATATTTAGGTTATATGTTTGGAGTTGCATTGTGTAGGACCTAGTTTAGGTTGCTAGAAATGTTGAGTTGAATTGAAATTGGTGTTGTTGGATTAATTTTAATGGTTTAATTGTTGATATTGATTTCCGCTGGTTAGTTTATGTGAGCTAGGTTGAATTAATCATTGAGGATTTTTATTTATGGGAATAATAAATCCGGATTAATTAATTAAAAAAAAATGCTTGGTTGTTTCACAAATTCTATCGTTAAATATTAAATATATATGGTATACGACTTATTTAGTTTAAATTAATCTGGTAGTATGATTTGTGTGTAATGTTCAAAATATTTATATACACTCGAGTTAATAACATTTACATGTATTTTGACTAAAATATGAATAAATAATCAATATTTAAATTTATTTTAAGTTTATTGAGTTGGTTCGCACAAACAAAATCCAGATTTTCATCTTTAAACGTACAATTACAAAATTGTAATAGTACCAAAAACAAATCATTATCTATTTCTTTTTGATCGACAAATCATTTATTTTTTCTGATGCCTTTAGAATTAATAGGAAAGATAGAGATTTTGTGTAGTTAATTACCACAATATTTGTTGCTTTCTATAGACAATTAGTGGATTTCGTAGGATGTGTATAATAACAGTCGTTATGATTTTAGGAAAGTTATATAAAATGTTATTTTTCGGAATGTTAAGGAAAGTGAATGCAAAATTTTAGGAATGTTTTTTTATTTGTTGACATGTTTATAAGTTTAAAAATGTTTTTTGTTGAAATTTTAATAGAATGATAATTGTCAACTTATTTTCATTTAATTTTAGAAATGTGTTATTGTTATAAAATTTTTATAGAAGGATAATTACCCCTTAAAACACTCTTAGCATGACACATAAGATTTTTTAAGTTAGAATGTCTCAATGAGTGACACCTAGGAAATCATGTATTTTTTTCTATTGCCTTTAGAATTAATAGGAAAGTTAGAGATTTTGTGTAGTTAATTACCACAATATTTGTTACTTTCTATAGACAATTAGTGGATTTCGTAGGATGTGTATAATAAAAGTCATTATGATTTTAGGAAAGTTATATAAAATGTTATTTTTCGGAATGTTAAGAAAAGTGAATACAAAATTTTAGAAATGTTTTTTTTTTATTTGTTGCCATGTTTATAAGTTTACAAATGTTTTTTTTTTGAATTTTTAATAGAATGATAATTGTCAACTTATTTTCATTTAAGTTTAGAAATGTGTTACTGTTTTAAAATTTTTATAGAATGGTAATTAGCCCTTAATACATTCTTAGCATGACACATAAGATTTTTTAAGTTAGAATGTCTCAATGAGTGACACCTAGGATTTTGAAGTTTTAGTGTCTCGTCAATTAATATATATATATATATATATATATATATATATATGATATAGACCAACTAAATGTTCCTATGATATACTAACGATTGTGTCAACCAATTTTTAAAAGATAAAAATCTAGAGAATATGGAGAAGGGATTTTCACTTTCGGTTTTGCTCATTTTTTCTGTCATGTTTGCTTCCGGTATTATTTATATTTTTTGTTGAATTAATTACAACAAATATAAACTTTGTAGAGTTTGATCTTATCATATATTTTTAAATCAATTTTTCTTATCTAAAGAATATATTTTATACTAACAATAATCATATATTTATACTCTTTTATAGTTGAGAATAAGGTGAAGGCAAATACATGCCAAGAAGGTCTAGGTAACTGTAACCAATGTGATCAGAGATGTAAGGCAAAACACGGCCCAACAGGACAAGGCAGTTGCGATAGACAATTTCAACTATGCACTTGCTACTACACTTGCGGACCACCTGAATCACCTCCACGCAAAGTATGCTATGGCGGAGCTGGTCTCTGCAACACTAAATGTGGGAAGTTTTGTTGCAATAGAGATTGTGCGCAAAAGTATCCTGGTGGAGTTGGATTTTGTGATAGTTTGGGCAGTACTATACTATGCAAATGCCAGTATCCTTGCTAAATTTTGTTGTTATGTTTTTGTAATAGATAAAACCAAATCAATTTTCTTATCCAAATATGTACTTGGATGGTGGTATAATAAAAATTATCATTATTATTATTCAGAAGCTACATGATGTGCGTGCTCATAGTTTATATCATCATGATGCTAGAAAAATCAACCAAATATAAAATTTAGTCGCTAGATGTTGTGTTTAACATGAACGCATATTTTGACAACGCCCAAAAATGAATTAAAAATTGTAGATGATGTAAAAATTCTTCTATACTATATACCAAAATATGAGTATATTTTTTCGGCTAATAATTCACTAATTTCAAAATGAGATTACAAAATTAGTAAACATAAATTTCGAAAATTATATAAGCTGATATATGTGTGGAAGAACGATACATAAATAAGTTAAGTTGACGATATTTTCCGTAGACAAGTCTTACTCGCTAACATTTTTTTTTCAATGTATTTAATTTCACTTTGATGGGAAATGTGTGTGTGGGTAGTGTTGGCTTAACCTCGAAATTGCACTTTGTTAAAAACAAATCCGATGTTTCTGGCAAAGTTCTGAATTTTGACAAAATGGTACCAAACATTTTCTATCAGAGCCATTTTTAAATTTTTTATAACTTTAATAGTTGATCACAATAATTTATGGATGTAACCATTGTTTTGAAAACCAAGGTTTTAACATCCCGAAACCAAATTTCGTAATTTGGAAGGGGTGACGATCGACACCAATGGTGGGTGTCGATCGAGACCATTGTTTCGGATCAATTTTGGTTTAAAGTAAATTGTCCGGTTTGTTGCGTTTGGTTAATTTGGGAGAAGCCTTAGGTCATCCCTTTATATGTTGAAAGCGACGTCCAGCCGTGGGCAGTAGTAGAAAAACAATTTTCTAAGGTTTTTGTGAGAGAAATAGTGATTCGAGGAGATTTCGTGAGCCGTTCTTCGTCGTTCTTTGCTAGAAAACTCGGGGGATCGTGTAAGGATCGTTTGCGTTGGATTGTTGGCGATTTTTCGCTGATTTTGTTGTTGTCTCAGTCCCTAATCCTTTCCTCAAATCGTTTATCGAGGTGAGTGCGCGACCGTAGGCTCGTTTATGCGAAAAATCATTAGCGATTGATTTAGGGGTTGCGTTAGGGAATTGTGGTGGTTTATGTGGATTCCTTGTGATGAATCGTGATGTTATTGTGTGATATTTGTGGGAAAATAATGGTTGAATCGGCTATTTACGTTTTTATGCGTGTTGAACTGTGAGCAGAATGTCGATCGACACCTTGGTAAATGAAGAGTCGATCGACACTGTGCGATGTGTCGATCGACACTGTGCGATGTGTCGATCGACACCTGTGTTGTTGTAGCATCGATCGACACCGTGCAATGTGTCAATCGACACCCTGTTATTTCCTACGTTGAACTTTTAAGTTAATTATTGTTGATTTGTGGTATATGTGTACTTAGTGAAACAACCAAGCTTTTTTTTTTTTTTAAACTTACATTTCTCCTGCGGAAAATAAACATTTAAACCAATAAAATAATCCTATTTATTAAATAATTCCTTCAACCAATTAATTCAAATACCAGAATTCAGGAATGCTCAAATAAATAAACTAGCAACCTAACAAACTGGTTCCCTAGACAAAGCAACAAAAACAATAGACCCTATCATCCTCTTCTCTCGGCCTTGATTCTACGATCACACTTTTCCTTTACCTGCAACTCAAAAAGAAATCGGGAGTTGCGTGAGTATTATCATAAATACTCAGTGGAGCGGTCATCCCGCTAATGGGTTAACTATAGCATACAAATATCAATTAACAACAGTTTAACCATCAATTCAATTTAAGATTATACCATAATTCATAATTTAATAATTTAGATTCAGGTGTCGATCGACACGCCACCATGGTGTCGATCGACACTCTCAAACAACGAGTATCATTTTTCACGTGGTGTCGATCGACACAACCTCTAGGTGTCGATCGACACCTCAATGCAGAACCTAGGATCCGAGTCGCCTCAATGCAGAACCTAGGATCCGAGTCTATCCTCACGCGACTCGATCCAAGTCTTCAACGATTACCACATCAAACACGATACAATCATACATCAACAATACACATCAATCCATCAATAAACGACACACAGAAATGCTAATCAACACAATCCAATCACACACAATCAAAATTCTACGAGGAACCCGCGACCACGCACTCACCTCGCGATTAAGGATCGAAACGGTCATGAACACGAAGAACGCAGCTCTACAAGGTTGGAACGACTCAGATTCAGACAGGGAATCATACGGAACACGTCACACACAAGAACTAAACCTTAACGCTCGAAGAGAAAAGTTCCCTGATTGATTTATTTGCAACAATCAACCGAGGATCAACGATTCTTGAATTCTCTCTCAATACTACGGATTTTCTGCGTTTTTCTCTGATCCCCTGCGGCCACAAGTCTGCATAAGACTTATAAAGACGAATCCTAGGTTTATTCCACTAAACTGAGCCAAATCGCGATCAAAAATCTAAAATCCCGATTCCGCAGTAATTGGTATCGATCGACACTCACCCTGGGTGTCGATCGACACCCTAACCAAATTATTCAAACTTGGTTTTGGGATGTTACAATTCTCCCCCCCCCCCCCACTAAACTGGATTCATCCCTCGAATCCTCACAAAACCGTCTATCAAAGACCCAAACCTGACCCAAAACCGGTCAATATCTCCTGAGATCCTAACATCCGATCTCCGAGGCTCTCGTCTAATCTCTTGTTTATACGCCCGTTTCTAGACATCTATTACTCTTAACTCATTCCACACCCCTCCCACTCGCAGGCGGCATCCATTGAGATGTCGGTGTCACACCTCTCCCATTCGCAGGACGCATCCCTTGAGTTATCAGTGTCTTGTCTCCCTTCTACTCTCAGGACGCATCCTTTGAGCTCTGGGTACACCGTGCCCCTTCCACTCTCAGGACACATCCTTCGAGCTCCGGGTACACAGGGGAGACTAAGCATCCCCTCGAGAGAACGCATTCTCTCTAAAAAAACGAATGAGATATTCGGGACCGCAACCCCTAAAGTAATAAATTCTAAACGTATATAAACATCTATCGACTAAACTACCTCTTGTGGTCAAACTCGATACTCCCTAACCCGGAATATCACCACAAACACATATAAGAGCAACCATCTTATAAAACAGATAAATAAGAAACAACTCCATCTTATAAATCTCTAAAAAGTATAATCGTTATAGCAAAACCGAAAATACAAAATAAGCAAACATGCTAAATCGAAACTGGAACTATAAAAAGAAATAAAGCTCAAACGGCGACCTGCTTGTCAAACCATTTCTTGAACTTTAACTTCATATTTGCCTCGGGCTCCCAAGTCTCCTCTTCGCAACCAGCGCAATCCCATAAAATTCGCAACAAAGGAATCTTCTTCCGACGCAGCTCCTTGACACTCCTCTCCAGATTCCTCACAGGAACTGTCGGGAAAGAAAAATCAGGCTGAAGATCAGCAGGGATCTCAGGCACTAACTCCTCCGACTCATGCAGGCACTTCCTCACCATCGACACATGGAAAACCTTATGAAATGCCTTCATGATCGGTAGTAACTCAAGCCGATACGCCACCGGTCCAACTCTCTCCACTACAGAAACGGACCCATAAACCGTGGACTCAGCTTGTTCTCCAAAATAGATTTGTTAGGACACCTCAACATAGCCATCTTGAGATACACGCGATCTCCTACCGCGAACTCAAGCTCTCGCCTCCGCTTATCAGTGTAACTCCTTTGACGATCCTGAGCTTCCTTCATGTTCAACCTCACAACACGAACCTTCTCCGTAGTCTCCTGAACAAAAGTAGCTCCATGAATACTGCGCTCCGCCACTTGAGTCCAGCATAAAGGCGTCCTACATGGCCTCCCATACAAAGTCTCGAAAGGAGCCATCCCGATACTCGCCTGAAAGCTGTTATTATAAGCAAACTCGACTAAACCCAAGTGATCGGCCCAATGGCCACCCCAATCCAGAACACACATCCTCAACAAATCCTCAATAGTCTGAATAGTCCTCTCTAACTGCCCATCAGTTTACGGATGATATGTCGTACTCATATGCACTTTAGTGCCAATCTCTGCCTGAAACGCTCTCCAGAACTCTGATGTAAACCGAGGATCCTGGTCAAAAACAATATTGGCTGGCACTCCATGCAGCCTCACAATCTCCTGTACAAACTTCTTAACCAACTTAGCCGCTCCGTCAGTCTTCTTAATGGCCAAAAAGTGTGCTGACTTAGTCAAAAGATCCACGATCACCCAGATAGCATCATACGTCCGCAAAACAGGTAATCCTACTACAAAATCAATAGTAATCAAGTCCCACTTCCTCTCTGGAATGGGTAGACTTTGCAGAAGACCACTCGGAACCTTATGCTATACTTTAACCAACGAACATGTGTTGCACTTAGAAACATAAGCCGCCACATCTCTCTTCATCCCAACCCAGTGATAGTACCGCTAGAGACCACGATACATCTTAGTCGCACCCGGATGAATCGAGAACTTGCTCGAATGAACCTCTCGCAAAATCTCCTGCCTCAACTCTCTACCTTGGGTACATAAACCCGACCGCGAACAAGAATCGCCCCATTCGATGAGACCTGATACTCAGAACCCAGTGCGGTCGACGCAGCCACCAAACCCGAATCACTCGCCTGAGCCGCAAGAATCCTACTCAAAAGATCCGCCTGATCAACTGCCTCTTAGCCTAACGGCTCCTGCGAAATAGTACATAACCGCAAAGTGCTAATCTCGCTCACAAGCGACTCGACATCCTGCTCCCGAGACGAATCTACTCGCCGATGACTCAAAGCATCTGCTACCTGGTTTGCCTTACCAGGATGGTAAACAATATCCAGCTCATAATCGGCCAACAGCTCAACCCAGCGCCTCTGCCTCACATTCAGCAACGGCTGAGTAAAAATGTGTTGCAGATTCTTATGATCTGTGAAAATTTGAACTTTCCCCCATACAGATAGGATCTCCAAATCTTCAATGCAAACACCACTGCACCCAACTCTAAATCATGCGTAGGGTAATTACGCTCTTCCCCCCTCAGCTGCCTTAAAGCATACGCAATCACTCTACCCTCCTGCATCAACACGCAACCCAGACCAATCCTAGAAGCATCTGTGTACACTACGTAAGGCTTACCCGACTCGGGCAATGGTAACACCGGTGTACTCATCAATATCTCCTTAAGCCTCGAAAAGCTGTCCTCGCACTCCTGAGACCAAACAAATAGGACATCCTTCCCCGTCAACTTTGTCATCGACTGAGCCATACTCGCAAATCCCTTGACGAACCTCCGATAATATCCTGCTAAATCTAGAAAACTCCTGATCTCGGTAGCATTAGTCGGTCTAGGCCAATCTCAAATAGGCTCTATCTTAGCCGAATCCACAGAAACTCCCTCTGCAGAAACATTGTGACCAAGGAATCCCATCACTCGCTGCCAAAAACTACACTTGCTCAACTTAGCAAAAAGCTTCTGCTCTCGAAGCTTCTCCAGAACCAACCGCAAATGCACCTCATGCTCCACAAGACTCTTAGAGTAAACCAAGATATCATCGATATAGATAATCAAGAAGACATCCAGTTACTCCTGGAATATGCCGTTCATCAACCGCATGAACGCTGCTGGCGCATTCGTCAAACCAAACAGCATCACTACAAACTCAAAGTTACCATACCGTGTCCTGAAAGCAGTTTTCCGAACATCCACTTCGTCGATCGGAATCTGATGGTATCCTTAAGCCAAGTCGATCTTGGAGAACCAAGTAGCACCCCTCAACTGGTCTAGCAACTCATCAATCCTCGACGGAGGATACTTGTTCTTCACAGTGACCCGGTTAAGTCCTCGGTAATCGATACACAATCGAAAACTACCATCCTTCTTCTTCACAAACAACACCGGCGCTCCCCACGGTGAAGTACTCGGACGGATGAAACCCTTACTAGCCAAATCCTCCAACTGACTCTTCAGCTCTGCCAACTCAGCTGGAGCCACATGTAAGGTGCCTTAGAGATAGGCTCTATCCCAGGCTCTAGCTCAATCGTAAATAGATCGGACCGAGACGGCAGTAATCCTTGCAACGACTTAAAAACATCTTAAAAATCCCAGACATCCTGAATCTCACTCACTGCAACCTTACCAACTTACTATGGAATAGAAATCGTCGCCAAATAAGCCTCGCATCCTCGCTCAATCATCTGCACTGCCTGGCCTGCAGAAATCACTAAACTCCCAGAAGTCGGTCTCACTCCTTGAAACGTCAACCTCTCTGCCTCACGCTCAAAGATCACTCTGCCTCGATAACAATCTAGATGAACTCTGTAATGATATAACCAATCCATCCCCATGATAATGCCGTAAAGCTCCACCGGACTGATCACCAAGTTTATGGGCATTGACTGCCCCACAATCTGAACATCAACTGCTCTAGCACGGCCTGAAGTAGCCAGGAATCCACCCCTAGCCACCTTAACCAACCCTGAATGCTCACCAGCGCTGCTACGGATGCCACTGCTCTCGGCATGCTCCGGGGTAATAATGTAGTTCGATGCTCCAGAATCGAAAAGCACATGGGACTAAAAACCTCCCACTAACAAGGTCCCTACATAATTCATATGCGTTGAGAACCCTACTATATTATCACAAGTAAAATAGCAGAAACAAACAACAATTCACCAACTAAAGAATTTTACGAAGTCTGAGTCTAAGATTTTACTTGTGATCAAAGCGCTGCTATGCTGACCATCTCCCACCTCACCCGGGGTATAGACTCGCGGTGCTGGTCCAATCTGACCAAACGGCTGCACTGCTGCCAACTGTGCCACTGGCTAGCTGATTTATACGCATAAGTGTTCAAAAACGCGCTAGACGCTCTCTACGCGTCGACCCACTGCCTAGCGCATGTATACGCGGACGCCTATGTGGGGATGAATTATTTTAATAAATATATATAATCATCTATATAATTTGGTATTATATTATGTCATATAGATGAAAATAACAAAAATAAATATTAACTAATAAAATTAATAAATATTAAATAGTAATCCTTAAAATAATGGCCGTGAAACAAGAAATAAAACAAGTTCCTAATCTCAAACAATAATTAAAAAAGACAAGCAAAGAGCCAAGATCAATTGATATCAAAAGTTTAGAAAGCATTTTCCCCATCACCGTCAAGGTCTAGACCTTGGTCTTCATCCAACTCAATACCAGTAACAAAGGATTTGATTTGCAACGACAGTTGACTTTGAATCCTTGTGAACAATCGAACCTGATTTTTAATGCTTGTTTAGATCAATTTGATTTCGCAACGACAGTTGGTTGTCTAGGGTTTAAACATAGATAGTATTTGCAACGACAGTTAATTTACTTTACAACAGTGTTTCGAGTTCTAGAATTGCACTTCATCAATCCCAATAGTAACTTTATTCTGCAACTTGGATTTATTCCTGCGAATTCCCTACGGCTTAGCACTTCTCTTTTATTGAATTTAAAGTTTACAATCATCCTTATTTACTTTCCTGCAATTTATTTTACAACTTATTTTGCTTAGTTTAGTCCAAAAGTTTATATATATTGTGTTTAATTGATTCCATGTGGATTCGATACCTCAAGTGCTACAATCGATCTCTTAATTTGAGAGAGTAGGACAAAGGGAAATTTGACCGTATCAAATTATGGCGCCGTTGCCGGAGAGCTTGTCAATTTGACAGGCGGGGATATGGTCTTCAGGAACTTGCACGTTTAGAGCATCTTCAGTAACAAGAAGCTCTTCCTCTTCTTTATCAGAAACAAAATCTTCGTCATGTAACTCTCTAATGTCAGCCATTACATCTGCTGCAGCCACCTCTCCATCACCCATACTTGATTCCTCTTCTCCAACATCACCTTCAGCAAGCCATTCTTGAGCATAAGTAGCATGGTCAGCAGCTAACGTATCAATATTCTTCTCCTTTAATTTTTTTCTCTTGCTCATCAATTTTGTATTGAATTGGACAAATACAAGATTATTCATCCGAACTGTAGTAAGCTGATTCCTCTTCTTTGTATGTATCTACATTTTCATTTTCCAACAAGATCATCAATATATAAAGTATTGCATATTAAATCGAAGTTTAGAATCTTACTCCTTCCAAACAACTCCAATTCTTTTCACATCCGGATGAACTAGTAGTTAAAGACAAAAGCCTTTTGCCCATTCTTTGCAAATTAGGAACTGAAGCTCCATACGTACTCTACCATTCCACTAAAAAGATAAAGCACAAAAATTCATATTAAAAAATTATAACTAAGTTCACAAAGATGTAAAATGACTTTGAAACGTACATGGATCATAACAATCTTTGTTTTCTTCACACCCTTTGATGGCCCATAGTGTTCCAAAGTTATCTTCCTTGTTCTTGTACTTATTATTAATCTTAGAGTTGATGACTTTGCATTGCGTGATTTCGTCATCCGGGAAAAATGCACTTACACATTTGAAAAAACTACTCAATACATTACCTTGTGATTGAATGGATGGATCCTTGTACAAATAAAAAAGTAAGGTTTAAGAGATAACCCGTCAAATGCAAGTGATTGTCTAGTCGACCCTCTATCCTTTTGTCAATGATATTCATGATTGGTTGAATATTCTTTTCCACATTATTCAATCCGACACGTATATCTTTCTTTGCTTGTATTAACTCCCCATGCAAGAATCCTACTGTAGGCTTCTTGTCCCCATCAACCAACCGAAGTATCTTAACCACATGTTTAAAAACGGTTAAACAAAAAGCCACACCATTCCAACTGTCTGCTCATCACTATTTTATGTGCCGCTGCTCCTTTACGGTGGTTTGCCCATTTGCTTTTTCTCCACTCAGGACTAACAAACATGGCCTGCAATTGACCGCTCTTATCATTCAAACTTTGCAAAGTTAGAAAACATGAGGCAAATCTAGTAACCCCCGGCCTCACAATTTCTTTATTTTCTGTGGATTTCCTCATCATCAACAAGGTATGATGCTGAGCATAAACAAAGATTGTGAATTCTTTGGCTCTATCGATGATCATCTTAAACTTTGAAAGTTTTGAAATGCTCTCTAACATCATATTAAAAGTGTAAGTAGCACAAGATGTCCAAAAAATGTTGGTATCTTATGATTCAAGATCCTACCAACATCCATATTATTACGTGCATTATCAGTAACTACTTGAGCCACATTCTCTACCCTAACATCCTCAATGCAGTTTTTGACTTACGCACAAATGAATTGACCTGTATGAGCCTCGTCTGAACACTCTTTAGCAAAAACAAACATTGTTCCTCCTCTACAATTGATGCACAAGTTCTTAATTCTTCTTCTTTTTTTGTCGGTCCATGCGTATGTCAAAACTGAACACCCATTCTCCTTCCTCTCTTCTTCTTAGGATTTTAATAGACGCTTAACTCTCTCAACTTCTTCTTTTAGTAAAGGCTTTTTTTAGTTGATACTCACTCGGTGGTATAAATCTAGGGCCAAAATGTCCAATAGCTTCAAGCATCATCATGAACTCATCCCATGATGTAGCATGAAAGGGTAAACCAAAGACATAAATCTATCTTGCAATGTATTGATGAACTTTGTGTAGCTTTTCTTTCCAAAGAGCATCATTAATAGTTTGTTGCCTAGTTTGAGAGGAAGAAGGTTTTGCCGTATTGGGTGGATATTAGATGAAAATTTGTCCATTGGACCAAGTGTACGAGGCTTTTTATTTGACCTCAACTCTTCAAGTTCTGTATCAGCCTCATCACCCTCGTAATCATCATGTATCTTTACACATTTTATCAACACAGAATGTGAAATCGTCTTATTCTTCTTCTTATTCTTTGCTTCGTCAATAGCCTTTTTGCACTTTTCTTGATCATTATTTGTTGATTTCGGACAACCCGAAATATTTTCTAGAGTCTTTGCTATATGCTCTTTCATCCTATATGCACCATCAAAAAAAAAATTACCACATAGTTTACACTTAACCTTATCAGGATTAGTCAGGTTACACAACATTCCATATTCCCAAGCAATATCTTTCTAAGGTTCTTCCCAGGTTCGTACCATTTGAAGCTGCAGAAGATCCAACCATAAGCAAATTTTCTTCTTGATTTCTTGCAATTTTAGGATTAACTTACGTATAAAGTACAAATTAACAAAATTATGTATTACTATTATTGTATGAGAATTATGAGAGTTTTATGCATCTAAATATCAATATCTTAAAACTTCAAGACATAGCTACGAAAAAATTTGTAACTATGGTCACTTATTCTTGTAGTGCAAAGAACTAAGAGATATCTATACTCAAAGAATAAAATAATGTAGTGAAAAGAAAGAAAAGAAAATCTCTTACAAAGACATCAAAATAGGACACAAAAGTCCAAACTAAACCAAACAAAGAGCTTTTACCTTAGTCACAAACAACAGAGATAGATTGGAAACAAGAGGGACATACGACTAGACTTCTCCGACTTTAGGGTTTAACTTAACAAGAGGAAAAGCGAGAGAAATGGTCTTACAGAGAAGAGAAGACTAGGAAATAAACTCTTCCAGTGAATAATTAGGGTTTCATTGCTTTTAACGTTTTTTTTTTTAATATTGAAAATAACCAAAACTACGTAGTTTCATGTTTTCAAGAAAGTTCAATCAAAACTATGCTGCTTTATAAATACGGATGCGTATACGGTGACGTATACACGAGTTATGCGACGCACAAGCATCGTGTTTTAACTAACCGCATATAATGAATTCGGTACGTTGAAGAGCCGCACAGCGCACAGGCGGCGCCATTTTTGAACACTGATACGCACAGCGTTTTTGACCGAAGATTGTTTCATCAGATCACTCCATTACTTATGTGCATATGATGTGAACGTGACGGTGGAACGAAATTTAGGCGATATAGAAGCCTTAATCCACCCAACGGTCATGGAATTCACCATATTCCAATTATCTGACTCTTCTGGATTGTCTACATGCTTGAGCAGAGTTTCGTTGATTAACCGACGTACGCTTTGCCCTAAAAGCGTTTTCAAGCTCTGTTGCCCACTCGGCATAGTTTTCTCCAGTTAACGAAACTGAAATGATCGCCCTCTCTGGATCGTCTAACAGCGAAAGGTCGTAAGGCGGAGACACAACCTTCACGACAGCTTTTGATGCTGACTTATCATCGAGCATGATGAAAACTCAAACTATGAATTTTAGTGATTAGATTTTTTGAAAAAAAAAAGTTGATAGGTCATAGGTTATTATACCATGTAAAATAAGTAAGAGCTTTGAGAAAACTTGATTGATTTATTCACTGGAGGCCAACGCCTTACATATACGTATGATACAATTTAGGTTAAGTATTTTTCAAGCCGTTCTGAATATACACTTTCCAAAAACATAAAATATGAACGTATCATATTAAGATACTCCGGAGAGTTCTATGGCCATCTAGAACATTAACATAAATATTAACGTTTTAAAATAAAACAGGTGGTAGTCACAAAAAGTACTGTAAAAGGGAAATGTATGTATATATGTCTTTCTAAATCATATAAGAAGATTCGAGATCCAAATTCACATACATTAGAAGTTATTTTCTTAGAAAAAAAATTCGCTACATCATGTTGACAAAAAATATTACAAATAAACACATGCTTACATAGAGCACTCTCTCTCTAGATCTCTTTTGTTCCGATCTTCTTTGATCGAAATTGTTAATATTCCGTTTAGCGGATTTTAGTTTCGGCTCGACCGATTTTGTTTCTGGTTTACTCGATTTCCGACTTGTTCGGATTAATTTTACCGGATTAAATCTCGTTTCTTCCGGTTTGAACGTCTTCTTCCTTCCTCGTGCTTCAATGTTAATACTTAATTAGTTTGGATTCAATCTCCTCTTGTCGTTTTGGGTTAATAATTGCAGGAAATAAATCTTTACTCAGCTTTATGGCTATTTAGGAGTAAAGTGTTCCGATCAAGGCCGGATTTTTCCGGTTGCTATTTCGGGAATTTTCTTATCTTAAACTAAACGATGAAGGAGTTGGTTCATTCTGATGGATATGAGGAAGGTCTACTTTCAAAGTTTGCGAAGGATTTGCGTGGTTGTATGATGGGGAAAAGGTGGTCAAAATTTTCTCCGGCGGTGGCTAGGAGGAAAGTTGGCCGGCGGTGAAGGTTGGGCATGTTCTCCACGTGTAGCAAGATCTATTTTTTTGGACAACACGTGTTTGTGCTTCATTATTGTAATTGTGATTTCCAAAGCTCGATCTGCAAATTGTATTCGTAAACTTGACTCAGGCCTTTGGGCCTTTAAATGAAATTCTGCCGTTGTCGAAAAAAAAAAATATTACAAATATCATTTTTAGCCAGCAAAATGCACCTAAAAGTAGTTGTATCATTATATTATTTTTTTTAATAAAAATTGTATCATTATGTTGTTTGAAAATCGTATACAACAAAAAAAAAATTGGTTTAAAAAATAGAAGGAACCTTTTTCACTTTTAACCAAAAGAAAGATGAAAACCCCAATGAGAAAATTCAACTTCTTTTAATGGCTCTTTCTAATTAAATCAAAAATCTATTCGATCAATTGGAAAAGTAATTATTACCAAAAGGAAAAAATATACATTAGTTAAGGGAAGTGAGGTGCATGCAATGCATGGACTCATACAACATTGATCATTTGTTTAAACAGTATAATGTGGACATCATGCATGTCTGGCTAAGCTCACATGAATTTTTGTTTAGTTGCTCACCATTTATATAATTGTTATAATTAAAGTTTAGATTTGAATTGGTCCGGCGGAGAAGGTTCCTCCAAATTAGTAACATTAAAATAACAATGCTCCAAGTGGATGAATTATTTCTACAAATTATATATGTGTGTGTGGGTAATCAACTGGGTCTCTTATGCAAAGTCATAACTAATTTTCAAACCAAAATGAATTGGAATTCATATAAGTCTTTTGATTACAATTCTTAGTGAACATTTATTGTATGGAGTGAGAAAGGGTAAAACTGACTGTTTCAGTCCTGTTCTTAAGATTCAACGGACCATATTTATATACTATATCCAACCAAATAAATCCAAGGTAGGCCATGACTTTGCATGGGATGCGAAAGTGATAAACGCGCGAGTGTGGTAGATGCAGATTTCTAATTTTTTTTACTAATAACGTGAAATCTAAATTATTTAATAATTACTTGAGTTGTCCAAAAATGATGGAAAAAGATACTCGCTCTCATCTAGCCATTAGCAAAATTACACGTCATGTCATATTGTTATTAATAATGACATTATTATTTCGGCCAATGCATTTTTCTTAAATGTAATTAATCTAATAAACACAGTAATAATAGTCTTCTTAAATATTAATCTCTGCCCCAAAGTTTGCTTCCTCTGTTTTCAATCCAATTCGCTTCTTCTTCTTCTTCTTCATCATTTTCTCTGTAGCTCTTTCACAGGCATTTTCGTCATTTCATAGAGATCATAGAGAAAACGAAACGAATCCTTGAGAGAGAAATATAACACACAAAGGAGAATTTCGAAACTGCCAAGAGAAACGTTTTTTGTTTACATGCGTTCTTAAACATACGTTCAAATCGATTTATATACGTTTGATTTGCGTAACCTAGCTCTCTCGAGTAGGAATTTTCACCGATCTGCTAATTTTCCGTTTTACTCGGGAAAATTAGCAGATCGGTGACTCTTACGTCGTTACCGGATCTGGTTTCCGTTGAAAACTCAGGTTCTATTCTTCACATTGATTCGTGGAATGCGTTGGGCGTTTATGGTGTTTGATTTCGATTTCGGATTTTTTTTTTTGTTTGGGTGATGCGATTTAGCTTAAAAAGGATCGGAATATGCTTCCGATATGTCAATTTTGATCGGAATATGCTTCCGATTTTGATCGGAATGTCCTTCCGATTAACCGAAATTGAATGTTTGATTTCGTCCTTCTCGGCTGATTTTCCCGAGAAAGTGGTTCAAAATTCCTGAAAACACTTATCTCGTGAAGCAATCGTTGACTGTATACGTTTCTTTTTGAATTTGGCTTTAAGAACAGTGAAGCTGGTTTGACTTTCCTCGGTTTCGTGAATATCTATAACTTAGTTGTTGGACTAATTCGAAAGAGACGAATTGGAAATTTGGAAAAAAGTCTTATTCATTATTGTTTCTATTTCTGTAACTTTCCAGGTTTTGCTTAGTTAGGTGAAGAAAGTTTGATGATATGAAGGCAGCTAAAAGGTGGAGTTTAGGGCCTCGAGCGAGACGACGAGTATGGATCATCATGGCTCTTTCACTGATCAGCATGTTCTTTATAATAGCTTACATGTACCCTCATCACAGTAAACGTGCTTGTTATATGATTTCGTCAAGGGGATGTAAGGCTTTAGCTGATTGGCTTCCACCTTCTTTGAGGGAATATTCAGATGATGAGATTGCAGCTCGCGTTGTCATTAGAGAAATATTGAGTTCGCCTCCTGTTATACGAAGGAATTCCAAAATCGCATTCATGTTCTTAACTCCCGGTACTTTGCCTTTCGAGAGGCTTTGGGAAAGATTTTTCCAGGTGAAAAAAAAATACTTTTCTTCTTTTCAAATATACAAGTTTCTTTTAGATTACTTACTTACTTTAAATGGAATAACTTGGAGACAGGGCCATGAAGGGAAATTCTCTGTTTATATCCATGCATCCAAGGAAAGGCCAGTTCATTACAGTCGTTACTTTTACAACCGTGAAATTCGCAGCGATGAGGTTTGTCTCTTTTTATGATGGCTCATATTTTTGTTAGAATTTATAAAATAGATGTCTTCTTTTTTATTTACAGGTTGTGTGGGGAAGAATATCGATGGTTGATGCAGAAAGACGGTTGTTAGCTAATGCGCTTAGAGATCCTGCAAACCAGCAATTTGCTTTACTCTCTGATAGGTGATTTCTTGATTTCTTGCTTCTATTACTCTGACTTTTACTAAAACTTTTCAGTGTTTCTTGTTTTGCAGTTGTGTACCACTTCGGAGTTTTGAATACATTTACAATTACCTGATGTACAGTAATGTCAGCTATGTTGACTGGTAAAAACTCTAGTTTCATCAGATTGGCAAATTCAACTTTTACTCGTCTTCCCAGCTTTGTTATCCTTACATATGTGATTTCTTTCGATACTTCAGCTTTGACGATCCAGGTCAACACGGATCAGGCAGGCATATGAATCACATGTTGCCTGAAATTCCAAAGAAGGATTTTCGAAAGGGTGCACAGGTAAAAATATTTTCAAGGATTCAGTAATTATGCTCACATGATGCATTAAAAAACACACACTAAGGAATGAATATAAGGAATTGGTCCGGTTTCAATGCTTGTATTTGTTAACATGGCAGAAGGCTCAAGTAGATCCTCTAGGGACTAGTTATAGACCAATATAAGTCTGCTACCCGCATTCATGTTTACGAAATCTACATTTGGACCTATAATTATTTATTGTTAGTGATGAATAAGTGCTACTTTGCAGTGGTTCACCATGAAGCGACAACACGCTATAGCAACTATGGCAGACAGTCTTTACTACTCTAAATTCCGGGATTACTGCGGGGTGAGTATCAGCTAAAATCCCCCAAAACAGATGTTTTTTCTACCATCCTTCCACTTTTTTTTACCGAGTCGTAACATATTTGAAATTGACTACTCATTAGTAAGAGGCTTGCATTTTGTTTTCTTCAGCCAGGTATAGAGAACAACAAGAACTGCATAGCTGATGAACACTATTTGCCAACCTTCTTTTACGTAAGAACTCGGTTTTAACTCAAAAATAAAATAAAATATCTTGTTGTCTCGTGATCTCTTATATATTTCGGTTTCAGATGCTCGATCCCACTGGCATTTCTAACTGGACTGTAACACAAGTTGATTGGTCTGAGAGAAAGTGGCATCCCAAAACATATATGCCTGAAGATATTACACACGACTTACTTAACAACCTCACGGTAACATCTTTGCGTCAATTTCCTCCATTGCTTTGATTACGAAAATTTAATCTAAAAAAATGTTGATCTATCCATTTGCAGTCTACTGACACAGTTGTACATGTCACAAGTGTTGGGATGGTACGCGCTTTCAAAACCATTTTAATCCAACGTATTTTAGCTCTGATCATTTCCAGGATATGTAATACTTTTCTTTCGGTTTTAACAGGGTGAGGAAATATGGATGCCTTGTATGTGGAACGGAATAAAAAGACCGTGCTACTTGTTTGGAAGGAAATTTCACCCTGATACACTCGATAAACTGTTGGATCTCTTCTCAAATTACACAAGCTCGATCACATGGCATTCGTGAAATAAGTAAAAAAGGTTATATATCTTCTATACAGTCAGATTCTTTGGACCAACGTTCGACTCCTCACACACATGAATCAAAATCACCTTTGAAATAGTATACTCAGAAAGATCCCTAGACTACAAGTCTAGAAGCATGAGTTGGTTGGAGGGAGACGTTGGTATTATTTTTTCGCTAATATCTCATATTGTTTTACTTTACTGTCGTAAAAAGGGGATTTTTGTTTGTTTGTTCCGAATGATATTGAAGAAACAAATCTTACACAGATTTATAGAGATTCTTTACACATATATGTTCTTTGTTTACCACTTCTTGGTTCGGGCAGGCACACATATGTTCGTTCACACAGAGACCAATATTGTGATAATCCAAATATCAAGACACCATTTTAACCAACAAAATTGTGATCAATGCCAAATATATAAAACTTACAAATCAGATAACCAAAATATTTATTAATCTTGTCGAAATAAAATGTATGAATGAACTTCTCTCCACCTGAAAACGAATTTTGGAACCGAATTTGGAGAAGCTATGAGGATACAAGGTAAGAAAACTCTCCTTTGTCCTGAATACAGCCCCCAAGGCCCAAACCAAAGTATTGTGATAAATAGTTTTAAAATTGTACTCCCTCCGTTCTCAAAAGATTGATGTTGTAGAAAAAACAAATATTTCTAAAAGATTGATTTTTTTACATTCTCAATACATTATTAATGAAAAATAATAATGAATTGTAAATTCCAAGACACATTGATTGGTTTTATTGAATTACTATTGATTTCATAGGAAATTGTTTAGTATAAAAAACAAGACATTTATAACTAAGAATTAATGTGTTTTTTTAATAGTTGTGAAAATTCTACAACATCAATCTTTTCAGAACGGATGGAGTATATTACAAACAAAAGAAGTCTATATCTATTGCAACAAACTTAATATATTATGTTATTAACAATATAGTAATTAGTTTTAGCGATAAAAACAATATACTAGTATTTAGTATCAAACTTTTATTATTTTATATTCTGTTAAAAGATTAGTATTATAATTGAAACAGGATTATTTTTTGCTCATTCCGTACTCTAATGAGTTTTATGATTTTATCTCTTAGAAAATCTAAGAGATTCCTGATAGGAAGAGGAAATTACAACATGTATAAATAAACACCTACCCCATATGATCACTTTCTCAGAAAAACAAACCCTAATTTACATTATCTCCAAGAATGTCCACTCGATTTGGAAAAACAAGTATGATCTTTTTCTTATTTGTCTTCTTCGTCTTACTTTTGATGGGGGCTTCTGAGGCTCGCCTCGTTAAGTCATTCACCGTTTGTTCTAGAGAATTGCTGCCGAAAGATGATGTTAATGCTGACGATAATTACCGCCTGATTTGTAATCAACTAGTCCCAAGGATGCTCATGACCTAATCAACGAGGATGGGGAATCGACACACTTTGGTGGCCCAATCAATACACACTTTGGTGGCGTAATCAACGAGAATTCCAAATCCACAATCTCTGGTGGCCTAATCGAAGAGGATGCCGAATCGACGTACTTTGGTGACTTGCATGCTAAGCTTCTAAACAAATACGGCGCCGAATGGTTATGGTGGATTTATGTTGTTTTGTGTCTTTGTTTCTCTTTAGTGTTTACCAAATTGTTTTTTAGTGTTATCTTTAGCATTGCACGCAGATGTTCTTTTAGATTTTTTAAAGTGTAATACTCGAGATCGTTTTGTTACATATGGTTTTTTTTTTATGAGTCGAATCAATGTTGCTCCAACTTTTTGATCTGTTTTTGTTGCTCCGATAGTCCAAATGTCCAATTAAGCTTTTTACATCTGAATCGTGCATTCGTGCTAGCTTCTTTGAACAATCGACATGTCCAAGTGATGTGATTGTTATTTTTCGTTAAAACTGTTGGTAACTCTTGAGATATATTAATTCCTTAACAAAAAGAACACTCCTAAATCCTAATTTACAACTACTCTTCTTTCAGACGACCTTACAGAAACAATGAACAATTAACTAACAATTCCATAATATGTTCTTGTTTAAAAGCGGCCATGTTGTATAACAAGTACAACTAACAATTACATGTTAGTTCAGATTTTGCATTATAACGTCAAGATTTAAACAAAGATAATAAATGAAAACAGATGTTTTTTTATTTAAACTTAGTAATCAAAGAGGATACCACAATCAATACTCTCAAAAGAAACCTTATTTGCTTTGAGATCATACCCTACGTTATAATTTTGTTGAGCCAACGCACCTATGATGCTCAAATTGTCAGCAATGCTCGGGATCACAGATATGGTCAAATTTCTCTTTGTCCTACTCTCTCAAATTAAGAGATCGATTGTAGTACTTGGGGTATCGAATCCACAGGGAATCAGATTGCACAATAGATTAATAGTTTTCAGATTATGCTAAGCAGAATAAAGTAAGTAAAAACGATTGCAGAAATAATAAACAGGATGATTGTAAACTTTAAATTCAATAAGAGAAAAGCGCTAAGCCTTAGGGAATTCGTAGGAATAAATCCAAGTTAGAGAATAAGATTACTATTGGGATAGATGAAGTGCGAATTCTAGAACTCGAAACACTGTTGTAAAGTAAATCAACTGTCGTTGCAAATTCTATCTATGTTTAAACCCTAGACAACCAACTGTCGTTGCGAAATCAAATTGATCTAAACAAGCATTTAAATTCAGGTTTGATTTGTTCACAAAGATCCAAAGCCAATTGTCGTTGCGAATCAGATCTTTGCTCACCTATGATTCAATTCAGGAAATTCAATAATGATGTCTCATCTATTAAACAACCTAGGATATCTAATTCAGGCCTAAATCAGAATTCAAAGCAATCAAGGCGAAGAATATGAAATATGAATGATGCAAATCCCATGAGTAATCAAACTCTACAACTCTTCATTAAACCATTGAAAAATCTCTAAAACCTAACTAGGGAATTACTCAGACATAGACATGAATAATAAATCCCTAGTATAAAAATCTCTAAGTAAAATAAAGCATAGCCTAAACAATGGCTGAAAATAAGTATTTATAGAGTACAAACACGTCTTGGGCCCAATTGCAAACATCTGGGTTTTTGGCGCGAAAAGGAAATCTTCTAAAACTTGGAATCTGGACCGGTCTGATGGTCGTGTCGATCGACACGATTAAGTCTGTCGATCGACGCTTGCAAATCTTCGGTGTCGAGCAACACTAGTATCCAAATCGCTCGACACTGCCTCTGAATCTTGACTCCGAACTTGCCACTTTGACTGCTCATTCCGTTAAGCTCCAAAATGCTCCAGTAAACACCAAATGAGTCCAAGTCGTCTTTGTACCTAATATAAAACACCAAACACTATAAAACACTAAAAGACTCGATAAAACAGACATATATCATGGTATAAAAACCAGTAAAAACCATGATATATCAATCACGGCTAAGCAGAAAACACCCGGTATATCCATCTTCATGAACACACTATTTGTATCTAATGACAACTCCGCTCCATCCGATAAATGAATTATTACTATCGGGAATCCGGACTCAACCAAATCTCGCTCAAAATCTCCATTGTAGCACTCCATCTTCCTATTCCTAGGTTGAGGCACATAAGCGGTCGTAAATCTTCCGTCAAAAACATTTTCAATTTTTTTTTTCAATAGTTCATAAGCTTCTCTAACAAGGTATGTTAATGTGGTTCCCGTATCTATAATTGTGCCGCGAAAACGATTTTTGTAATTACGTTTAAAAACCCATGGATCTATTGGGAGTAATATCCCGCCCAAACTGATGGCTTTGATTCCAATGTAATACAAACCTTTTTCGATCTCCAACGGTGTTGTATCTCCCAAAATGTTGGCACTGTCATCTCCTATGACTAAGACATTATGAGGGTACAAAGGATCGTATAGACTACCGAAACAGTATGAGAACTTTTTACCAAATCGGTGCACCAACGAAGGTTACCATATCCTAAGCCAAGGATACCGGTTCCAAATTGCGATTCACCATCATTATCATAGCTACAACCGAAAGCCACATTAGGTAAAGAAGCTGACGAAAACTCACCATAGACGGTATTAAAGGTCAAGGTTTCTTTAACTAGTGTGCCTCTGCACCTTGTACCATCCACGTACTGCATATAATATTCGCAAAATCTTGTTTTCGCATTGAAACGTAAAATAGGCATGGAGTTTTCAGGGGTTTCACAAGAATCGAACTCGTTGCGGTAAGAGTAAGACCGTGAAGGGTCAAAAATGGGAATGCTTTGGGGATGACCAGAAGAATGGGAATGCTTTGCGGAGTTTCCATGACTGCACTGTAGCCATGTAAGGTCGCTGCCGGTGTCCATTTCGAGAAGTTGCATGATCGTTGGGCTACCTATTGATATATTCACCAAGAAAGCTGTTGGGATGTTGTTAGGGTAAAGATGTGCAATGATATCTCCAGTTACTTTGGCTTGCAAGTAATCTAGACGTGCAAGAGATGCTTCCTCAAAACGGGAACCATGTGGATGTTT
This sequence comes from Draba incana, assembly GCA_963576765.1. Lineage (NCBI taxonomy): Eukaryota > Viridiplantae > Streptophyta > Magnoliopsida > Brassicales > Brassicaceae > Draba > Draba incana. Next base: position 23,200,377 of record OY755210.1, on the reverse strand, counting down.
TAGGGAATATACTTGGTTGGGGTGAATGAGGTTGAGAACAAGAGTTGGGGATGCTGACAAAAGAATAACGGAGATAGAGAAATTGAGGATGATGAGAAAGAGGAGAAGAGATGTAAAGTAAATCCCCATTTTTGTTTTATGCAAATTACTTTACATGCACTTGCATATATATAGGTAACGAAGATGAAACCAAGAAACTGTAACAAAAAAAAACTAAAAAAAAAGATGTCAAGGAACCTTAACCTTTCCTTTGCTGAGCATGGTAGGGAGGAACTAGTGGGAAGATTGCTTATTTAGTTTACGCTCGTTAAACGTTGATTATTATTCTTTGAAAATATCTACAAAAATATAAAGCAAAATCTATGATCGTGGTACTCTTTTCGTTTGTGTTCCTCTTTTTGTTCGAAACATATTTCAATTTAGATAAAGCACATTAGATACATGAACATAATCTTTTGGACTAAAATATGAACAGTTTAATGAATCATGCAAGAAAAGAACTCTTCTTTTAAGAAAACAAAGTTCATATGCCATTGTTTTTTTTCCGACTCATATTAATACGATCCGAAGAAATTAAACCACATTCTTAATTTTTAAAATGCCCATTTGTCTGACATTACGTATTCATATAGCTCTTCTTATCTCTTTGGCCGCTTTCATCGACCCCAAGCGATGCACATCTGATGCCTCGCTTACGCTAAGACTAATACACACAAAATCAATTACAACTCAGGAATTACCAAACAAAAACTGATTTTTTATTAAGGGTTTTATTTTAATGAGTCAATCAATGTTGCTCCACCTTTTATTTGTCTTTCTGTTGCTCCAGTTAAGCTTTTTACATCTGAATCGTGCTAGTTTCTTTAAACAATCGACATGCCAAGTGATGTGATTGTTATTTTTTCGTTAAATCTGTTAGTAAGTCTTGACATACACATTTATTAATTCCTTAACAAAAAGAACATTCCTAAATATTAATCTAGAACTACTCTTCTTTGAGACGACCACACAGAAACAATGAAAGTTTAACTAACAATTACATATTTACATACTATATTCTTGTTGAAAGTGGTCATGTTGTGTAACAACTGAAAATTACATGTTGTCAAGATTTGAACATAGGTTTTATTAATTTATAACTAGTAATCAAAGAGGATACCACAATCAATACTCTCAAAAGAAACCTTATTTGCTTTGAGATCATACCCTACGTTATAATTTTGTTGAGCCAACGCACCTATGATGCTCATATTGTCCACAATGCTTGGAGTCATGGCTAAGCAGAAAACACCCGGACCCATCTTCATGAACACACTCTTCGTATCCAATGACAACTCCGCTCCATCCGATAAATGAAATGTTACAATCGGGAATCCAGACTCAACCAAATCTCGCTGAAAATCTCCATTGTAGCACTCTATCTTCGCATGTTCAGGTTGATGCAGATAAGCTGCCGTAAATCTTCCGTCAAAAATCTCTTCAATCTTGTTTGTCAATGGTTCATAAGCTTCTCTAACCAGGTATGTTAATGTGGCTCCCGTATCTATAAATGTGCCACGAAAACCGGTTTTGTAATTACGTTTGAAGACCCATGGATCTATGGGGAGTAATATCCCACCCAAACTGATGGCTTCGATTCCAACGTAATACAAACCGTTTTCAACCTCCAACGGTGTTGTATCTCCCAAAATGTTGGCACCGTCATCTCCTATGACTAAGACATTATGAGGGTACAAAGGATCGTATAGACTACCAAAACAGTATGAGAACTTTTTACCAAATTGGTGCACCAACGAAAGTTTACCATATCCTAAACCAAGGACACCGGTTCCTGGTTGCGATTCACCATAATTATCATGGCCACAACCGAAAGCCACGTTAGGTAAAGAAGCAGACGAAAACTCACCATATATGGTATTAAAGGTTAAGGTTTCTTTAACTAGTGTGCCATTGCTCCCTGCGCCACCCACATATTTCATAGTGTATTCGCAAAATCTCGTTTTCGCATTGAAGCGTAAACTAGGCATATAGTATCCAGTGTTTCTACAAGAATCAAACTCGTTTCGGTAAGTGGAAGACCAGGAAGGGTCAAAAATGGGAATGCTTTGGGGATGACATTTCTTGCAAGGACTGCATTGTAGCCACGTAAGGTCGCTGCCAGTGTCCATTAGGAGAAGTTGCATGATCGGAGGTGTACCTATTGATATATTCACCAAGAAAGCTGTTGACATGTAAGGGTAAACATGTGCAATGATTTCTCCAGTTGCTTTACCTTGCAAGTAATCGAGACTTGCATCATATGCTTCCACAGTACGGGACCCATGTGGATGTTTTAGGGAATATACTTGTTTGGGGTGAATGAGATTGAGAACAAGAGTTGGTGATGCTGACAAAAGAATAACGGAGAAAGAGCAATCGAGGATGATGAGAAAGAGAAGAAGAGATCTAAAGTAAATCTCCATTTTTGTTTTATGCAAATCACTTTACATACTCTTGCATATTAAGTAATGAAGAGACTATTGAAAAGTTCGAAACAAAGAAACTATAAAAAACAAAACTCTAAAAAGATGTAAAAGAACTTCAATATTTTCTTAGTTGAGCGTGAAGTATTGAGGTGTAAGAGAAAATAGTTGGGAAATCGCTTGTTTAGTTTACGATCGATAAACGTTAATTGTTATTCTTTGAAAATATCTACAAATATATGAAGCAAAATACTCTTTTCGTTGGTGTTCCTCTTTTTTGTTGAAAACATATTTGAATGTAGACTAAGCAAGTTGGCCACGTTCAACGGTGGTTTCTAAGAGGATATCTAGTGAACAAAAAACAAGCAAAAAGTAGAAGAGAGGCATAGAAACCGTTTCTCATTTGAGAACTATTAAATATTCCATGAGATACTCTTAATCTTTTTTGTTAAGATACTTCCGTATCTAAACGGTTGGGGGTACATGAACATAATCTTTTGGACTAAAATATGAACAGATTAATTGGTGTTTCTTGAAACTATAATGATTCATGCGAAATCACACAAAGAGTCAGATGCCATTGTTTTTCTCAGACTCATATTAAAAGGATATCCAAATAAAAACCACATTCTCGATTATCAAAATGGTCATTTCTCTGACAGTAAGTATTCGTATTGCTATTCTTATCTCTCTAACTGCTCTCATCTGCCCCAAGCGATGCACATCGCATGCCTCACTTACGCTAAGGCTAATACACACAAAATCAATCACAACTCATGAATCATCTAACAAAAAAACTGTTGACTTGCGTTCCAAGACAACCACCGGTTCTCATCTTGGTCCCTTGTGGTCCAGGAAAACTGCGGTTATTGTCTCGCGTGTCACTCCTATTCCGAATCCAGCATCATTCCTTGCAAATGTTTCTATCGGCAACCCTCCGGTCTCACAACTCTTACTTATAGACACAGGTAGTGACCTAACTTGGATTCAATGCCTTCCTTGCAAATGTTACCATCAAACAATTCCCTTTTACCACCCTTTAAAATCTTCCACTTACCGTAACGCCTCCTGCAAATCCGCACCACATGCCATGCCCCGAATCTTTCGCGACGAAAAGACTGGAATTTGCCGATACTACCTCCGGTACCGGGACTATTCGAGCACTAGAGGCGTTTTAGCCAAGGAAAAGCTCACGTTTCAAACGTCTGACAACAGTTTGATATCTAAAGCGGGCATTGTTCTCGGCTGTGGTCAAGACAACTCCGGTTTCGCTCAATTCAGCGGTGTCCTTGGTTTAGGACCTGGTAAATTCTCCATAGTAACCCGCAATTTCGGCTCTAAATTCTCATACTGCTTTGGCAGCTTAACGGATCCGACTTACCCTCACAACATTCTCATTCTCGGAAATGGCGCCAAAACCAAAGGCGATCCAACACCCTTGCAGATATATCAAGACCGTTACTACCTTGACCTCCAAGCAATCTCCCTCGGAGAAAAAATTCTCGAGATCGATGCCGATGTTTTCAAAAGATATGGTTCCCAAGGAGGTACGGTCATCGACACGGGCTGTTCACCGACGGTTCTAGCTAGAGAAGCTTATGACACACTCTCTGAAGAAATCGATTTCCTTCTAGGAGAAGTTCTCAGGCGTGTGAAAGATTGGGATCAATACACAAATCCGTGTTACGAAGGGAATATGAAACTTAGTCTCTACGGATTTCCCATCGTCACGTTTCATTTCGCCCGCGGTGCTGAGCTGGCATTAGACTTTGAGAGCTTGTTCGTTAGTAGTGAAAGTGGAGATAGCTTTTGCTTGGCTATGAGTATGAACACTTTTGATGATATGAGTGTGATTGGTGCTATGGCTCAGCAGAATTATAATGTTGGTTATGATCTTAGAACAATGAATGTTTATTTCCAAAGGACTGATTGTGAGCTTCTTGATTCTTAACATCTCAATGTTTTAATAGAAGTTTTGTTTGATTTAAAATGTTTTAAACTACATTTTTCTTTAGGACAAAACAAGATTGGCAGTTACAGCAATTGAAACAGAGAAAAAGCAGAGGAAATTTTAAGAACACGAACCACTAAGCTACATCTTTAACCCTATGAAATATCTGAAGCTACTATTATTGATCCATTTTATACGAGTTTTAAAGAAATATTTGTAACGAAGATTAGTTGTTAATAGAGTTAAAGCTTATATCATCTAATCATATTACTACGTATATATTATCTCTTATAATGGAGTTTACATTACAACAACAAAAACAGAAAAAGAAAACTAGTTTACAAACTGTATTATTCTTTTATACTCAGGGAAAACTATCTTCTTATTATTATTGCATATCACAACAAATATAATAATAATATTACAAAATCTCATATTTTGTATTCATCGCCTTTGTCCCAAAGCAACCACAGGGAGACTCACTTTATGCCCTCGGCTTCCTTTCAAAGTAACCACTCCAAAGCTATAAACTCCCGTCACCGATCTCACTGTCAGAGTCACCGAGAAGCTTCTAGTAGCTCCCACTCTAAGCGTCATCGCAGGAGGGCTCACTTCAATGGCGATAGACGGTTGCATTCTCGATGTGATTGTGTATGTTTCTTCCTCTTCTCCAACATTCGTCACTCTTCTCGTTACGGTTTGTGTTCCCACCAGATGAGAGATGGCTATAGATGGTGAGTTGAAATTTGAAGGATGTTCCATTTTGAAATCGCAAGGAGTGTTTGTGAAGTTTGTTATCTCGTGTGCATCGATACCGGGCGTGGTACACAAGAAACCTAAATAGTCCTCATAACCTTCAAGAAACCACAACAAATCAATGTAAAGGCATATCAACCAAACCAAACCGAGAAAGCCGAGAAGTTTATGTCATTTACCTGCATCAAAGATGAGACCAGGGTCTAGAGCAGCCCTTGGATTGACATGACCACTTCCATAATCAAACGGAGTTGCTTTAACGAGCGTCACGGTCTCAGTTTCCGAGTATTGTTGTGCTTGGATAGGCCTTCCCGCTCGGTCTATGACTGTTGAGGTTGTCATCAAAGCTGATTTGATAGCAGCTGGACTCCATTGAGGATGCTTCTGTTTGACCAGAGCAGCTATACCCGCAATGTGCGGTGCAGCCATGCTTGTGCCAGAAATCAGTGCAAATCCTTCGCCTGCTCAATAGTCGAAAACTAAATATTTAGTTTCTTGCTCTAGGGTATACTTTGTGGATAAGATTTTGAGGAAATGCTTACCGACATAATTAGCCTCGTCTGTTCCATTTTCAGACCAAGCTGACCATATAAGAGAGCCGGGAGCAAGAATATCTGGTTTGAGGAGATCAGCATCCTGAAAGCTGAAATCTTTAGTGTTAGGTCCTCGGGCCGAGAACAGAGCCACTTCAGGTGCCGATTTGTGAAGAATGGGTTCCAAACCGTCTCCGATGCTTCCTTCAGCACTAAAGATCTTTACCCTTCCGGTCCAATCTCTCGACGTCGTGACATTGTAGTAATCAATCAAATCCTACGGAAGACAAAAAAGCATTCCAAGTTGAGGGAGTGAATAGCTGTGTAGTGAATGCATCCAAAGTGTATTACCATTGACTTAGAGACATCTGTAATTAGAATTCCTGGAATGCAAGAAGGAACAGGATCGAATTTTGTTCCTGGAGAAACATTTTCGACAACAAGAACGAAACCAGCGGCGCCTAGATGCTTGGCAGTTTCAGCAACTTTCTTGATGGAAGCCGAACCAGTAACAAAGTTGAAAGAATATCCACAAAGCAGAATGTTTCCTTCGACCAACCTTCTGTTCAATACTTCCGGCTTCTGGCAGTCCGACGGATTGTATTTCGAGCCAGAAGAATCAAGCAGAACATCATTTGCAGATACCATCTTGTACAAACGATGAGGTCGAGTAGAAGCTGCACAAGCACATAATGATTCATCAAGAAATCAATATAAAAGACTTAGAGTCGACTAATGTTGTCTTCCAAAATAAGAAACTTACGGGATAATCCTATTCCGGCAAGCATTTTTCCATTTCCAAGGGTTAGATGGTTTTTGTATCTACGATCATCGATTGCAGCAGCTACAGTAGTTATCCACGGGCTGTATGAAACAAGAGTTTTCGGAAAGGGACCTCCGTTTCCAGCAGCTTGAGCAACAAAAACACCAGCTTTTACAGCCCCAAGAAGCGTAGCATCGAATGGATTTAAGAATGTTGTCTTTGTAGTAGCTGGAGGGCTGTTTGGACCAACCGAGAGACTCAAAATATCTACTCCATCATGAACAGCCTGCTCAGAAAAGCATTTCATGTTTAGTTAATCAACAAAGTTTAGTACAACTTGATTCAGCCGATATAGTATTGTGGTAAGTTCTAGCTTACCTGATCAATGGCAGCAACCACATCAGCTACAAAGCCTCCAAAAAGCCGATAGAGAGCTTTGTAAACAGCAATCCTGAAACAAAATAGCATTTAACTTGTAAAGACAACCAAAGGGAATATCTCTAAAGCCAGCACTTGAGGAGTATCTATATTTACCTAGCGCGAGGAGCCATCCCGCTTGCTTTTCCAAATTCATAGCCATGCATCCTCACCGGAACACCATTATTCCCAGCTGCAATAGCTGCTGTATGACTGAAAGGCCAATAATTGTTCAATAAGAACAAAAAATGCATTACTAAACAAATTTAAATGAAATGTGACAAAGAAAAAAAAAACAAATTTAAATGAACTAATTATATTGTGTACAATGATACTTTTAAAAAACCAACAAGACGAACCTTCCATGTCCATCGCCATCCATTGGTGAAGCAAAGTCGATATCCGGGTTAAATGCACCAGCCGCTTTAGCAGCTTCAGCAAAATGCTGCGCTCCTATGATCTTCCCGTTGCAGAAGCTAAGCTTAGTATGAGGATCATCTTCACATTTCCCTTTGTAACTAGGATGAGGTCCATAAGGTACTGCTGTGTGGTGAGATGCAAAACTCGGGTGATGCGGAAAAATCCCAGAGTCAATAAAGCCAATAACGATATCTTCTCCTGCTCTATCGTAACCACCACCGGTTGGCCAAACATCAGTCGGTAATCCCAAAAACTGTGGTGTGTGTGTGGTGAGCTTCCTCACTTTCCAATCTCTGCTCACAGATTTCACACCAGGCGTGCGACGAAGTGTTTCCGCCTACTAATAGAGCGGAATAGAGTAAGGGACTACGAAATACACGTTGAAAGGAAAACTGTACGGACTATGACGCACCTGAGCAGGGGAAACATGAGCTGCAAATCCATTAATAAGGTGTTTATAGCTGTAAAGCTTTGTGTATGATCCTTCCTCAAAGAGCAATCCAAGAAGCATATCATGTTTCCTCTCAAGGTGACGGGCGTACGATGTCACCAATTCACTGCCGAAGAAAAAGTTAAACCAAATATAGCCTTTGGTAACTCAGCTGCTAATAAGAGACAACAACGGTATACCTCGTTGTATCGATTTTCTCATCAGATTCCACAGCAGTTGCTTCAAACCCATTCTCACCACCTTTATAACTTATGATTGGTTCTCCTTCCATAGTCACAATGTAAATCTCTGCTTTCACAGTGAAGAACAATGCGAAAAAGACGAGAACTTTACACCGTATATCCATCTTGCTTCTCACCAAAGAAGCACCAGCTCAAAATCAGCTTTAGACTAATCTGTAATATCAAAATCCAGTGATCAACATTAGCATCCCTGAAAACAACAAAAATCTATCAACAGCAACAATCACTTAAACATAATAAGCTTTGTGTTTAAACCACACCACATACATATTCAAAGCTTAGTAAAAATAGTTTTGCTCTCTTTCAAAGTGATAGAAAGACAAAACTGTCTATATCTAATTGGCACAAGAAGAAAGGGCAAAACACAACTTACTCCAAGATAAAGACTTGGGGATACATTGAAAGACAGAAACTGTAGATTGGTAAAACCAAACTTTTCTAGACAAATTTACCCAAACACATCAACCAAAAAAAGAAAGTTCCACCTCTATTTTATCCCATTTATGTGAAGAATACAGTAACTACAGTAGCAACTATGGCTGATCAATCAGTGAGACATAGAAAGAAAGGGGGGAAAAATAAAAATTTGAGACTGAAAGAATTAACCCACTTTCAAAAATCATCCAACTCCAAGCAAGGAATAAGCAATAAAAAAAAACCCAGAAAGAAAGAAAAAACTCTACATTTGAAACTTGAATGGAATAAAGCCATAAAGCAAAATATAAAGTACAAACTTACCGATTCAAGAAACGAATCAGGCAGACAAAAGTAATGCTAATTTGAGAGACGAGACGGTGAGATTACGGTTTAGATCAAACCGAGACCCAAGATTCCGAATTAGTCACTACATAAATCAAATGTACATAATAGATAACCAATCTGAACAAGTTTGATATTAAGACAAACTTTGATTCTGACTTCCTTTTTTCTTTTTGGGGAAGTATGGAGATCTTGGAAAAGATCAAAAGAAGGAAAAACAGAGATAAATGAAAGATGAAATGTAAGTGAGAAGTTTGTGGTGTACTTTTAGTGAGAGATGGAGAGAGAGTGTGTGGAAATTAGAGATTTAGGGTTTTAACTTGCTATTTTTCTTAATTGATTAATTTCAATTATAATTACTTTTCAATGCCAAAAGCAGACAACGAACCGTGTATAATGGAGATTCATACATTTGTTAACTTTTATTAAAGATCGTGTTTTCAATAATTTAAAGAGACGTTGATTAAGAACTCAAATGTAACTTGCAAGTATGTAGAGAATAGTATAGTACGAATTTACCTCAAAAATACGAGGTTGTGTAAAGTATAAAAAACTTTTATCATATTCTAAGTGAATTTGTTATTATTGAATATAAATGATTAATAAAGATGACAACAATATTAGTTATGTTTTTTTAAAAAAAAATACGACATTCTATTAATCTGAAAATTTTTGTACATAATTGGTGAAGAAAAATGATGAATACAAATAAGAACAGATATGTAAAAGATATTAATTGTGATTTTCTGAATTTTGTATCATCAAAATACCTACAAATAAGTTGATATAAAAGACAAAATTAGCCATTGTTATATCCATTCTTCAATTATATTCAACTGATTCGGAAAGCCGATATAAGTTTTGTTTGTAGAGGCGTTACCGGAAGGAAACTCTACTTTTGAGCGACAAAATGGTTGCCCATATGACCAAATTACCAATATAATTTTTTAGTATTGTATTCTATAGATTAATTTTTTTTTTATGTTATTTAGTATATAGATCCGTTGAACGATGAATTTGTTTGTAGTTGTTTTTAATAAATGTTGGTGTAGTGATTAAATTAGAGTGATGAAAAATTCTCATGTGGATCTATGTCATAGTTTGTATCTCATTAATTAACTACCTAGTTAACTTATGGTTGTAGTATACTATTATTCGACCCCAAATATAGTATTTAGATATAAAAAACTGAGGACGTTAAAAGTCCAAGGATGCAGAGAATAAATAGTTGACTTAATTGATGAAAAAGTAAAGAAAAGTAAAAAACTAAAAAGTTAAAATATTAATTCTATATTTGAGGGGCCTAAACTAAAGTAATATTAATGATGTTTGATTAGAATTCATGTTTCAATCATAAAACGCGGCTTCCCTCAAAAAGCATTATGAACACAGTTAGTAGCCCTTGATTGTGTTTCTTTTTTGGATTACAGAGAAGATTTTACTTATGGTCTTTTTTGGGGTCAAACTTATGGTTTTTTCTAAAACCACATTATTGAATAAATAATCACACAGTAATAGCACTTGATTATAAATACAGTGAAGGTACAAATAGTGATTAAATCTAGCAAACCATTATATTTTATAATCAAAACACTTGTAGTTTTTTTTCAACATTTTATTTTTGAAAGTACACCTCTAATTTAACGGATAAATCCAAGAGCATTTGTGTGAAAAATGCTTGTCTTGAGTGTAACTTTTTAACGAGAACTGTAAAATAAATCTAAAAACGAAAAATGAATATGAAGGTATTTGTAATACAAGTAGATGTAGTTATGTAATCGGAAGTATGTGGTCGTATAAAGTTTGACATCCAAAGGCACATGTGAAGGATTGTTCCCAGGAGATTACGTCGTTTAGTCGAAACACATCATGTGTCATATGACCTTTTTTCCTTGTCCAAAATAAATTTAATTCCTCTTACGCCAACCAGAAAAAACTTCTCACAATGTTTGATTATTTATTAATAATTGGTTTAATTGGTTCTTTTTGTCGACATTTGTATGCATGATGTAATAAGTTTTAGCCCACATTTGCTATGGAATTTATCAATGTTTTTAAAACCGGACCGGATCAGAGTCAAACCGGATTAAATCGGAAACCGGTCACTGGTCTGGTTTCGTTTAACTTAAAAACTCAATTATAGTTAAACCGAATATAAAATCGTGTTGAACCGACAAAAAAATGAGAAACTAGTATCGAACCGGAAGTGCATCAACCGGGTTTAATAATTTTGTTAATTAAATTTCTTCTTTCATTTTTTTCTTTTAGTTATAAATTTTTATCCAATTTTTTTTATAAAACTAATGAAATAGTAACATTTACATATAAAACAAGTTTTAATTATAAAACGTTTAAAAGTTTAGACCAAAACGTTTAAATTTGCTACAATTGTGTTAGTATATATATAATTTAGTTTTTTTTGTTATTGAATTTTTTTTTGTTTTTCAAATGTTTGGATTAATTGAAATGTTTATTTAATATTTGGATAGATATGGACATATGAATAGAAAAAATGTATATGACCAAATATATATATACAAATATTTTTTTTAAACTATTAAATCCGTTTGAATCCGGTTAGACCATATTAACTCACGATCCGAAAGCATTTCGATTCGGTCACTGGTCCAGTTTTAAAAACATTGGAAATTTTCACCGTCATCACTCATCAGCAAGTTGACAAGTCTGTCGAAATATTAGTAGAAGCTACTGGGTTAGATTGGTTAAAATCTTTATAATCTTTATTCCACTTTTTAATTTGTACCGCTTTAGATTGTACCAATCACGAAAACTTTATCAAAAGCTTTACCAACACTATTACACTAATCTTTATTTATAAAGCTTTATCTCAAATCTTTATCTATACAGCTTTACACTATGCTATAAAGCTTACCGCTCCAGATTTTTAAAAAAGCTAGGTTACCAATCGGACCCACTATATCAGAGAGGAAACCAAAACTTTAACAAGTATGAATTATTTGATAAAAAAAAGAAGAAGCTAAGTATGAATTACCAACAAAAACAAAAGCTATTCCAGATGTTTTAAGTGGAAAAAAAATTAGTGTTCTATCACTAAATCTACACATACAAAAAACATTCTCACAAAAAATTCTGACAAAAATATTTAGCCTGAAAACCTAAATTAAAGTAAAGGGTTCTGAAAAAATCTATGCCTCCCATAACAACTTGTAATTAACAATTTAACGAGTTCTCTTGTGGAGTAGACAACCTAGCTTTTTCAAAATCTGGAGCGGTAAGCTTTATAGCATAGTGTAAAGCTGTATAGATAAAGATTTCAGATAAAGCTGTATAAATAAAAATTAGTGTAATGGTGTTGGTAAAACTTTTGATAAAGTTTTCGTGAATGATATAATCTAAAGCTGTACAAATTAAAAAGTGGAATAAAAATTATAAAGATTATAAAAAGTTTTTACCAATGAGCCAAATGATTATTTAATTTGTTGAAAAATTATTGGAAGAGGAAAAGAAATCCTCTGTTTTATTTTTGTTTGCCCTTTGATTATGGGGATCGCTGTTTTTGATAATTATCATCAAAGAAACTTTGAAATTTGCCATTCGGTCAAAAGGGACAGAATAAATTGGCTATGTGCGAAATCGTGACAACTTACTTTTCGTGAGTCTATATAACATTTATTTATATAAATAAAGTAGGTGTAGCGACAAATATGCTATTAAATTTCGTATTTATTTCATCTATATATTCACACACACATTTATCTATCTGTAATTCTAATTATTTGACATTTGCAATGCATGCAGATATGAAAAATCATCTTGAATCAAATACCATATAGTATTTGATATCATGTTAAAGTTGATAAAATACTATATTGAAACCACTAACCAAAAAAAGAGAAACTCATATTTTCTAGCCACTAGGTTAGGTCATTGATTCACTGTGAGATTACTAATAAATTTGATTGGAGTAAAATATAAGTTAAGTTCATGTTGATCTCTTCTATATCTGATGAAAAAGATGATGGTATCGTCATGAGAAATTGGAAAAGACGCTTTAGCTTTCCCGTGAAGATATCAGTATAACTATTCTCTCAAGAGTGATTTCGACATTACGTGTTTTGAGCAAATTTAATTTTAAATCTCAAGAAATTAGTAAATTGATAAGCTCAATGATTACACAAATGCACATACAATCTTTTTTTTTTTCGTCAACGTAGACCACAGGCCGACCCACTAACCTTTCTATGTGGACCACAGGCCGGCCAACTTAGCCAAATTCCTCCCTGCAGAAGGTGGGAGTCGAACACGGGATTCCATGGGTGCCGAACGAGTGGATGGACCACTGGACTATAAGTCCTTCGGCATGCACATACAATCATAATTGTGTAAATAATTTATCTCATATCTTCCTCACAACGGGTAAATGTTTTAGTAAAATTTATTATTCTATGTGTTAAGCCCTTGGAACAAATTAGATGTGAGAAAAACATATTTTATGTGAAAAGTGTTGAACTCGGAGAGCGGGTTCCACACTAAATTTGTAAAGAATTTCGAGATTCTTTGTAATAGAAGTGGTAAATGAGAACAGGTAAAGAGAGTATGCTGCCTTGGGAGAGCAGATAAATTCCGAGCAGGTTAAGCAGAATAGAATAATCCGAACAGGTTAGATTAAAAGTGTATTATTGCATAAATGTGGTGGAAAAGCATATGGGGAATCCCCCAAATGTCATACAACTATATATAATACATCTCTAATCTAGGGTAAATGTGTATATGGTTAAAAACTAACCATATACCTTTAATAAAGCTACCCTTATTAAATGTAAAGTAAATATACCTAGTTATATCTTATCCTCTCAAGAAATTGGGCCTTGTAACTTGCTGGGCCGAAAGCAGGATTTGCCTTCGGGCCAAATCCGAGTGTAACAGTAGACCCCCCAAGTCGATCGAATGGGCATGCTGAGTTCGTCGAGGTCATGGTGCGAGCGGGTCGGAGAACGGAGAGGCCTGATTTGCAGTGATACTCGATATGCGAACCCTAGGCTGCTCGTCACAGGGTTCGTTCGATACATGTCCGTGATTCTGTTCGGATCGAGCATGCGTGCGAAGGGAAACTTATCTTTTTGCCACATCATCATCGCTTCCCGCGCTTTGGAGACGATTAGGGTTCCCGCTCTTGGAAATGGTTTGCTGTCCACCATGCGTTGCCTCAATTTTCGTGACTTTAGTTAATGCGACCCTTCATGCTCCTTTTTATAAAATCGCATCGTCTCATCCCTTCGCTCTCATTTCCATTGGTTTCTTCCGATTTCATCTTTTTCACTTTCAATAGTCCTTTCGTGATTTCTCCCCCGAACTTCCTATCTCTCTCTTTTGAATTATGTCTTCTAGAAATCCTTCTTCTAATATGGGCTTTAATTCATCATCCCGCAGGGTCCGTCGACGGACTGGCCAAGCGAACTTTGTGTGTCGCCCTTATATGCTCAGATCCACTTCCGCTGGCATCGGTCCGATTCACAGTTCTTTTTCTCGAGTCGCCTCTGGGGCCCGCAATGATGGGGGTGAAACGGATGGGATAGATCTTGACCAGGCCGCTTCTCCGCGAGTCCCTCACCTCAGGCGAGTGGAGGACAGCGATGATGAGGGTGTCCTTCTCGCATATCTGCGCAGGTATGTCTCATCTGGATCGGAGGGATCCACCACTGTTGGTGCCGAAGATAGTCCTTCGGGCGAGCTGGGGCGAATGCCTTTTAGGCAGGGAATGATCGAGACCGCCCTGAGAGTGCGGTTGAGGGACGAGAGCCCCCCGGTTACTCCTGCCTATTTTGCCGAGGGAGAGACTACGGTACGGCCTACTCGTGCTGAGCTGTTGTGTGACGGTGGTCCTTTGGAAGGTACCCGACACGACGATGATGTCTTGAAGGGGAGGGGGGACCTCGACCAGATCAAGCAATTGACAAAAGAACTTGAATCCTTAAAGGCCGAGAATGCAACTCTGAGGAACGGGAGTTTTTTGGCGAGAGATCTTGATCGGTCGAGGAAATATGGTAGAGAGCGGGACGTCGCGGTGAAGGAGCTTCACAAGAAATTCTTGGATCAAGTGGTCGATACGAGACTCGTAGAACGGAAATATGATGAGATAAAGGGGAGACTTCGTGCGGCCGAGCATGCTAATGCCAGTTTGGCCGATCATGCTTGAGCTCAGATGTCTCGCTTGCGATCTTCCAGGCTGGAACATGGTCTCATATGTACTGGGTTGGCTGTTGCGAGGGTCCACGATCATTTGGTCAAGGAGGGTCAGACTTCCCTTACTCGGGCCCGAGAACGCTTTGTCAAACACAGGGATTACCAGCGCATTGCCTCTCAGACCAGGCGGGTCAGAACTCAGCTTGATACTCTGGATCTAGTAGCGGCGACTGGGGTTACGATCTTTTCCGAGGACAGAGAGTTGGTGAAGGCCAAGTACGATCGCTGTGTGCGAGAGATCGAGGCTATGGAGCTGACAGACTTTCTGGACCGTGACTACGAGTTCACTCCCGAGCCATGCATCCTCTCGGAAACCTATGAGGCTGAGCTTCTTCCTTCCCCTCTCGAGAGCAGAGAATACGGGATCAGAGGATCCTGGGTGGTAAAACCCTTTGATAGCTGCGGGATTGAGGAGATCAGGGACCTTGGTGACACTGCGGGGAGTAGGCTCCCTTTCGCGTGGGTCGAGGGTCCGGTTGAGGATATGCCCAGTGATTTGGTCGCGTTTTCGTCGAGGTAAGTGATATTTAACAGTCTTTGGGTTGTGATTGTTACGACGTTTAACCGAGGGACTCATTTTCAGGGTGGCTAGCAAGTTGGTTTCAAGTCACCGAAAGTTTGGCAAAGGGTCGGGTAGGGCTCCTGACGGTCAGTGAAGAATTCTGCCTCCTTGATGACCGCTCGGATGAAGACGTCTCGGATTTCCCTTTTTCCTTCTTTCTTCTCTTTTTTTAGAACCGTTGTCAGCGAACTGAGAACCGTTGTCAGCGATTATTTCGAAGGGGAGTTCGTGGCGGCATATGAAGAACATCCAGACGAAGTTCTGGACGTCGTTTGCTCGGATAGCGGCGTAAGCCTCGGCCTCGACCCACTTAGTGAAATAGTCCGTGACTACGATAACGAACCGCTTATGCCTCGACTTTGGGAAGGGGCCGATGATGTCCATTGCCCATCGCATGAATGTGTAGGCATTGGTGGCCGTGGAAAATGATTCTGTTGGTGACTTGATCATCGAGTCGTGCCTCTGGCACTTCTCGCAGCATCGGATGTATTCGGCACAATCCCGTAGCATGGTTGGCCAATAGTAGCCCAGCTTCTTGATCTTCAGAGCGAGGATTATCCCGCCCGCGTGGCTTCCTCCATTCCCTTCGTGGCTCTGGGATATGATTTCGAAGATGTCACCCTCGGCAACACAGCTTAACAGAGTTCCCGCTGTGCTCCATCGGTAAAGCTTGCCCTTCATGATGACGTATTGGGCGGCTCAGACGCGAATCCGTCGTGCGGCTGGGAGCTCGCCGTATTTTATGTAAGCGATTATCTTCTTTCGCCAATCGAGGTTGGTGAGGTGCAGCGAAGGGGCGATGTGTTCAGGCGGGATGGGGCCATCGTCGTCCTCGTTCATCACGATTGTGATCCGACACCTTCCCCGGGGGAGGTAGATGCTTGGATCGGCGATTGTTTTGATCGGGATCGTTCTTTTCATCGGGGAAGGCGAGCTGGAGGCAAGGGTGGCGAGGGCATCGGCGTCTGCGTTTTCTGCGCGGAGGATCTTCGAGATCTAGAAGCTATCGAGGTTCCAGAGGATGAGGTCTCTAGCGAGTCGTTGATATGCTTCCATCTATTCGTCTTTGGTATCGTAATCACCGTTGAATTGGTTTCGTGACGAGTTAGTAATCGCTGTACGCATGCAGCTTGCGAGCTCCGACCACCTTGGCCAGTCGGATGCCGGCAATAAGTGCTTCCAACTCGGCTTCATTGTTTCAAGCGAGAATGTCTAGACGGAAAGACTGTTCGAGGAGTTCCTTAGTCGGGGAGACAAGTCTTATACTTACCCCCGCTCCTTGTCGTAAGACAGAACCGTCTATGTAAAGACTCCACACATCCAAGGGCTGCCCGGAGTTAACGTAATTGGGCGGTAGCTCGGTGATAAAATCTGCCATGACTTGGGACTTGGCGCAAGTACAATTTCAGAACTCGATGTCGTACTCGCTCAGCTCCATTGCTCATTTCGCCATTCTTCCAGAGATGCCCGGGCTATGCAAGATGGTGCGGAGTGTCTGCAAGGACATGACAGCGATAATGTGTGATTGAAAGTATGGATGTAGCTTTCGGGTCGAGACCACTACCGCTAAGGCCAATTTCTCGAGGGTGGGATATCTCGACTCTGCTCCGTCGAGTGACTTGCTGATGTAGAATATCGGTTTCTGATCCCCTCGATCCTCTCGAACGAGTACTCCGCTGACGGCTGCGCCTGTTACTAATACGTAAAGATAAAGAGTTTCGCCCCGCACGGGCTTAGAAAGGATGGGTGGCGACATAAGATATGCCTTTAGTTCCTTGAAAGCCTCCTCGCATTTATCGTCCCAGGCAAATGTCTTGTTATCTCGGAGGAGTTGGTAGAAGGGGAGGCTTCGGTCAGTCGATCGTGAGATAAAATAGTTGAAAGCCGCTATTCGGCCGGTGAGCCGTTGGACCTCTCTCTTGTTCCTCGGGGAGGGAAGATCCATGATCACGTTGATCTGCTTTGGATTGGCCTCAATCCCTCTCTGAGTGACGATATACCCGAGAAATTCTCCCGACGTAACCCCGAAAGTTCATTTTGCCGGGTTCAGCTTTATTCCGTAGAGGTTCAGGACTCTGAAGCAATCTGCGAGGTGCCCGACATGGTCGGATGCAAAGGCGGACTTGACTAGCATGTCGTTGATGTAGATCTCCATTGTGTCCCCGAGCTGATCGGCGAACATTTTGTTGACAAGCCGTTGGTAGGCTGCTCCCATATTTTTGAGCCCAAACGGTATAACTCGATAGTAATATGTTCCTCGGTCGGTGATGAAGGGCGTCTTCTTGCGGTCGTCAGGATGCATTGCGATTTGGTTATACCCTGAAAATGCATCCATGAACGAGAGTAGCTCGTTGCCGGCCGTCGCTTCGACCACTCGGTCGATATGGGGTAATGGAAAGTTGTCCTTAGGGCATGCTTTATTCAAATTGGTGAAGTCGATACACACTCGCCACTTGCCATTCTTCTTCTTTACTACTACCAGGTTGGCTAACCATTCGGGATACTGTACTTCCGTGATCGATCCTGCTTCTAAAAGTTTGGCTACTTCTTCATTGACTGCTTGTGCCCGCTCAGGGCTGATTTTTCTCTGCTTCTGCTTGATTGGTTTGTATGTAGGATCAACGTTAAGCTCGTGGATGGTTACGTCTGGGTGTATCCCTTTCATGTCATCCATCGACCAAGCAAAGGTCCCCACATTCTCACCAAAGAACTTTACCAGGGAGGAACGGATGGGCTCAGTGCCGATGCCGATGCGGCGATCAGGGTACGCTGGGTCGATGTTTATCTGAACCGTCGACTCTTGCTTTGGCTGCGAGGAGTTCGGCTCATCGGTGGAGCTGATGTGCAAGTTTACCATACGCAGGTGTTTTTCAACTATAAAATATGTCTGGCCATCTTTTGGTTTCCACGGATGGTGAACACGCCGGTCGGAGTCGGGAACTTGATGCATTGGTGATACGTGGATGCCACTGCCCAAAGTGAAAACAACCAAGGGGTTCCCATAATCCCGTTATACATGGCCGACATATCCACGACCATACATTTTGCGAGATACCGCCAAAGTGTACCATCAACTTAATCATTCCCATCGTCATTGTGGTAACACCGTCAAAGCCCGTTAATGGCATGACGTTCGGCTTGATCTTATCGTTCGGAATATCCATCCTCTAGAGCGTGTCCTTGAAAATCAGATCGATCGAGCTTCCGATATCGACCAAGACCCGAGCGACTTTGCAGTCGGCAATCTTTAGCTCGACCATGAGGGGATCATTATGGGGCATTGCGAGATGCTTAGTATCTGCTATGTTAAATATGATCGGCATGTCTACCTCAGATCTTTGGAAGCCTCCTCGATCGATTACTGTTTGCTTCTCGTATTGCTTGAGGGACCTCACGGAATCGTGTGCCATACTGTAGCCTCCCATGATGACCATTACCCTTTTCCTTGGGTTCTGCTTCGCTGCCGTTCCTTTGTCGGGCTCTTGTCGCTTCGAAGGAGCCGGGAGGTCGAAATTGTTGTTGGCCTTTTGCTCATTCTTGACTGGGCTTTCTTCAGGCTTCCTCTTTTCTCCGCGGTCGGACGGAGGCACAACTTTGACTGCACCAGTTTGATATTAGACGAAGAGATGCTCCTTGAGCTATTGGCATTGGGAGGTCGAGTGACCGTGCATTTGGTGGTACTCGCAGTAAGACTAGCTGCCCAAGGGCTCCTTTGTTTCCGAGGGCCGTTGATACTTATTCCACTGCTTTGGGGGGGGGGGGGTGCTCGACCCGGCTCCCACGATGTTAGTCGAGATTTTTCTCTTATAATCTGGGTCAAAATGTTATCGAGGTTCTCGGTAGACGTCATCGGCGGCTTTTTCGCTTTCACCCGTGCCAAAGGTGGTTTACTCGGGGAGGTTTTCTTCAGGTGACTAGCCTGGTTCTTCTCGAGCTTGATATATCCCACAGAGTGGTGCATTGCTTCTTCGATAGTCTAGGTGGGATGCATGATCATCTCTTCTTGGAATTTGGACCCGGGCCATAGGCCTTGCTTGATAGCGGCGAAGGCTGAGGTATCCGTAACCGTTATCCGGGATAGTACGGCCTTGATTTGATCTATGTAATCGGACAACGTCTCCTCTTCCCCTTGAACGAGCCCTCATAGATCTGCGTCCGAGTCTTTGTCCCTGATGTACAGCGCGTAGTGTTTCAAGAATACGGTCGACAGTTGCCTAAAAGATCCGATCGATCTCGTCTCCAGCCTCGAGAACCAGTCTAGAGCTGGGCTAGATAGGTACTCGACGAAGTATTGACAGTGGCCCGCGTCATGTTCTTCTGGCGGAAGCTGGACCCAACCCATAGCGATTGAAAAGGCGGTGAGATGTTCCTTTGGGTCCGAATCCCCCGCGTAAGGTTGGAGACAAAGTTTTGCCGTACTGCGAACCAGGGTCGTCGTTATCTGTTCGGAGAACGGAGTTTGCTGGGTTTCGGGCAAGATACGGTCGATTTTCGGGGCCATGCTGAGGGTACGGTGCATCGTTAACTTCATTTCCCGAATCTGGTTCTGGACTTTGTCTAATTCCGTGGACTGAGCATTCACGGGCCTTCTTCCTTCGGAGGGACGTTCCCGTAGGGACTCAATCGTTCTCATGAGGTCTGCTCCTTGGCCTAACCTATCGAAGATTGTTGGGGAAGAGCTAGCGCGTATCGTGGGAGATTCGAACGTTGCTCGCGACTGAGTCCGTCCGGTCAAGTACTGAGGCGGTCCTTGTGACGCGATCAAGCTCTCGAGGTGGGCGTTCGTTCACCTTTCCTGCTCATCTTGCCGGTCAAGCCGACTCATCAATAGGTCCATGATCTGTCTGTACCCTGCCTGAGGTCGGGCGGTGGACGCTGCATGCTCGGTTTGAACTTCCGGTTTGGGGTCGGCTCCGCCCGGGGCTGTCCCGACGAGATGCTCGATTTATTCCTGAGTGGGAGTAGGGTTGGCGGGTGATCCTGGCCGTTGGAAGACAGACACCGAGCTTGAGGGATGTTCAGTCCCGCGTAGGGCTGGAGTTGGATTAATGGATGGACCCGCTGATAGGGGTTGGACTTGACCGAGAGGGGCGGCCGTGTATCCCGACGCCTGGTCGGACGGCGATCGGGAGTCTGCGTCTTTGTTGAGATCTACCATCTTCAAGCGTGAAAAGAAATCTTCGAGAAGGTCCCCTACCTGGCGCGCCAAATGTTGAACTCGGAGAGCGGGTTACACACTAAATTTGTAAAGAGGTTCGAGATTCTTTGTAATAGAAGTGGTAAATGAGAACAGGTAAAGAGAGTATGTTGTCTTGAGAGAGCAGGTAAAGCAGAATAGAATAATCCGAACATGTTAGATTAAAAGTGTATTGTTGCATAAATGTGGTGGAAAAAGCATATGGAGAATCCCCCAAATGTCATACAACTATATATACTTCATCTCTAATCTAGGGTAAATGTGTATATGGTTAAAAACTAACCATATACCTTTAATAAAGCTACCCTTATTAAATGTAAAGTAACTATACCTAGTTATATCTTATCCTCTCAAGAAATTGGGCCTTGGAGCTTGCTGGGCCGAGAGCAGGATTTGTCTCCGGGCCAAATCCGGGTGTAACAAAAAGCAACTTTTGTATGTATATATCGATTAGACAAGAATTCGATAATAAAGATGTCAAAGAGATTAAACGTAGGAAATCGTATTGGCATAAGTAAATTCTCTTAAAATAACTAAGATTCTAAATGTCAAACTTACTTAATTTTGCAACGATACAATAGTAGCTTACAGCGACAATTAGAACACCTTACGGTTTAATTGGTTTACACACATGGGATACGAATAGGGGTGAGTTAAGGGAGAGCATGCGGGATTTTGCGTAAGTAGCGGTTGTGATTTCGTGCGTTATTGAATAGTTCATTTGATTGATTTTTATGAATGGATACATTTCAGAATATTCTCGGCTGATTGATGGGAATGCAAGTGTTTTAACATAAATTATTAAAATACATTGAATATACATGACTTATACTGAACCTTTGGTTTAAAGTATTTCAAATCATTAGAAAGTGGTAAAAAACGCTTTCTGTGATTAGTGTTAAACTCGTGTATGCATCTGTAAATTACAGTAATCACCCACAAACACTACACCCCTTTAACGAGCTACCCATACAAAGCCTATAAACCGCATCAGTTGGAAGTTATGTTACTATTTATCAGTGAGCGACACCGCGGTTAAAGCCACCACATACTGTCATTTGAGTTATGTTACTATTTATCAGTGAGTGACACCGCGGTTAAAGCCACCACGCTACCCATTGCTATATTCGTAATGGATTATAGTGTAAGAAAGTTGGAAAAAATCATGCAAATCTGTTCAACAAGGATGAAATCCACCTTAAGCACAAGCCAAAGCTAGACTCATTGAAACAACCTAATCATAAGTCAATGAAAGATCTGGGTACCCAAAAACAAGGCAGGGACTTTCACACGCCAATTTCGATTATACATTATGTTATACTCGATCCAAGCTTCGAACAGATCAAACTGAAACAACAAATGTGATAAAAACAAGTTGAAGATTTCTCACCAACCAAAAAAAAAAAGTTTTGTTATTCATGGATATCATGCTTGGATTATTTCATATCAAGTAAAATTCAAAAGAAAGGTTTCCTTTTGGTCAAACAAATATCCAGGAAATTGAAGAAAAAAGAAACAATAAGACACACAATCTTGATTCGTCACCATCGCAGAAAGCTTTCACATCAACCCCTGCATTCATAAGCACAAGTAAGTATATCATGAAACCAATATCGAAAACTCAAAGCAACCGAAGTAAGTATCACTTCATATATAGAGATTCCAACCATCACATCCCAAAGAAGAATAAAAAACAATGTGATATGATAATGGAACTACCCAAGAGCCTAAATTGACCAAATTATACATTGATGCCCAAAACGAAGGAAAAATGAATCCTTTCAAATCGAAAAATTGAAACCAAATCTCTTCACAAACCAATCAACAGAAACCTTTTCTAAACAAAAAAATGCAAATTTTAATCAATTCACAGATGCAAATCACGAAATCTCAACATACAAAATGACAAAAACAAATCCAAATGAAAAGGATTCAAATACCTAGAACCATCGAGAGATCGAAAACGAATCCATCTCGAGATTAGTGACCACCGTGCTCCTTGGCGTGCTGCTGGTGCTCGAGATGGCGACGCTCGTTGGGGAGAGCGACGAGGTAAGAGAAAGCCATACCATAAAAGCAGATATGAAGAAGAGGATCAACGGAGCTGGTCTGGATGTATTTGTCGTTGTAGTTATCGAGCCCTTTCTTCACGGATGTCTTCACGGTGTCCATCGAAAACGTCGATTTGAAATACCCAGGAAGCTCCGTCACCTTCTTCCCCTTGATTTCACTGTAAACTCTCCTCAACGCCATTTCGATCGATCTTCTTCTTCTCCCTGGATTTGTTGATGCGCGACGACGAATAACAAAAATGGCTCTTTTAACCCTAATCCACGAATTGGGGATCCAGAAAAGACTTTTGCAAACTGGAGAATAAAAATTGAGACAAAAGGGGAAATTTCTTTTATATTTAACTAAACCGGGTTAATTCGATTTCGGTTCGAGTTTTGGGTTCAAAGGTGAATAAATAAACCGAATGATTTAAATTTCAGTATCATCTGCATAATTTATGTTTCATTTATTAAATTTCATATCAATTTACTTACAAATCGAATGGTACTAGTTTATATATCAGTTTTTATGTCTTTAAACTTTTAATATTCGAATGGTAGTAGTTCCGATATTCGGTTCTGTTTTTGTTCGGTTCGGAACGATAAAACCGGATTGATAACCGTAATTTTTGTTTCCGTTGGTTTTTTTGGTTATTACATATACGGGTCGGGTCTAATCCGATAAAGAAATTCGGATCTTAGTTGGTACCCGTTTCACCTTGAGTCATCACCTTTCTCAGTTGGTAAAAACGTTAAGATTGCATCTCTCTCTCTACTTTCTCTCTCTAAGAATGGCTCGATTGCTTTCACAAACCGGAAGATTCCTTCTCCGCCGCTTCTCCGAACCACCACCGGCGGTGGTTGTAGCTGTGTCACGAAGTCGCGTCTGCTTCCACCGATTCTATTCGTCGAAATCCCTTTCTCTCGTCTCTCCTCTTGGCTCGCCTTGTTCTTCTCTCTTCATTCCTCCAGGTACCTGCAATTGAAACAATATTCTTCAGATGAATATGGAATCATGCGTATGATTGATTGATTCCAGTGCGAGATGATTTCAATTGTTGTTGTTGTTGTTGTTGTTGTTGTTGTTGCAGTATTATGTAACAGAGCTTTCTCATCTTCGGCTACAAATGTGGAAGTTTGTTCTACGGAGAATGAAGTTGTGATTGCTTTAGGAAGTAACATTGGAAATCGGATGGATAATTTCAGAGAGGCTTTACGATTGATGAATCGTAGTGGCATTTGTGTGACTAGGCACGGTTGTTTATACGAAACCGCGCCTGTTCACGTCACTGACCAACCTAGATTTCTCAATGCTGCAGTGAGAGCTATCACCAAGCTTGGACCTCATGAGCTATTAACTGCTCTCAAGAAAATCGAGACAGACATGGGACGTCAGGATGGTATACGATACGGACCAAGACCGCTTGACTTAGACATATTGTTCTACGGTAAGCTGAGGATAAGTTCTGATAAGCTTATCATACCACATGAGAGACTTTGGGAAAGGTCTTTTGTATTAGCACCTTTGGTAGATTTGCTTGGATCAGGTGTTGATAACGATACGGTTGCACATTGGCATTCGCTCGCTGTACAACCCGGTGGAATTTTCCAAGCGTGGGAGAGATTAGGCGGCGAAGCACTGATCGGACAAGATGGTGTACAAAGGGTTTTTCCAATTGGAGATAGATTGTGGGATTTTACTAACAAAACTCATGTGATGGGAATACTTAATCTTACCCCTGATAGCTTTAGTGATGGAGGGCAGTTTCAGTCGGTAGATTCTGCGGTTTCTCGGGTTCGTTCGATGATCTCCGAGGGTGCAGATATAATTGATATCGGAGCACAGTCCACACGACCGATGGCTTCGAGGATTTCTAGTCAAGAAGAGTTAGATAGACTACTACCGGTTTTAGAGGCTGTCCGTGGTATGCCAGAGATGGAGGAAAAGCTTATTTCAGTGGATACTTTTAACTCCGAGGTTGCTTCAGAGGCAATAAGTAATGGAGCTGACATTCTAAACGATGTATCTGCGGGAAGTTTAGACCCGAATATGCATAAGGTTGTTGCAGAATCTGGGGTTCCTTATATGGCTATGCACATGAGAGGAGATCCAAGTACAATGCAGAACAAAGAGAATTTGCAGTATACTGATGTTTGTAAGGATGTTGCTTCTGAACTCTACACGCGAGTAAGAGATGCAGAACTTTCGGGGATTCCAGCTTGGAGGGTTATGATCGACCCTGGAGTTGGGTTTTCAAAAAAAGTAGATCACAATCTAGATATTATCATGGATCTGCCGAAAATTCGAGAAGAGATGGCTAAGAGAAGCATAGCAGTGTCTCATGCGCCTATACTCATAGGACCTTCTAGGAAGAGATTTTTGGGAGATATTTGTGGGCGTCCCGAGGCCACTGATAGAGATGCTGCAACTGTTGCATCTGTTACTGCAGGCATTTTGGGAGGTGCCAATATCATTAGAGTTCATAATGTTAGAGATAACGCAGACGCAGCAAAGGTATGCGACGCAATGATTAGAAGAAGACGGTTAAAAGGGTGATTACTGGATGTAATTATAAGCCTATTTAAGGATCTGCTCCGGATCGATACAACAATTTTGCAAGCTGGGTGCTAGTCAAGAACAAAGTGCCGAGTGAAGCACCATTGCTGCTTTGATCTTGTGCGGCTGGTGTAGATATGAGCAAGATCTTGGGAATGATGAGTGATTGGTGAAATAAGCTAGCAAAAAAACTTACATACAGAGTTTCCAATTTTTCAAAACACTGTCAAACTGTGGATAAGCAGCAGCATTTTCAATTTTCTTTTTCTTCTAAAAGTTCTACCTGCGTGCGTGAACAAAGTTGTACTAGAACAAAGGTTTGTCTCCGGAGAGACATCTTTTGTTTCATTTGTTTCTGAATGATATATATGACTCCACATCTACTAAAGAGTTAGAAGTTAACAAAAAGTACAACATCATGTAGAACATGGCGCTGGAAGTCCAAGCCTGGAGCCAAAGAAAACTGGTTTTATTTTAATATTTGTGCAGGTAAAAAAACTCTATTTCTGTCATAATCACAATTTCTTCATTTTACATGGCTATACATCTACAAAAAGATGAATCCTGGTTTTTTGAGATGGTAGACTAATACCAATTGCAGCCTGATTATGGCAACTTTCCTAAGAAATATTTGATAATAGTTTTTCAAGCAGCTGACGCTTACAATTATTATAGGTTCTTTTTCGGTAGCCCACGAACATTATCTTTCCTTTGTTTACTTTTAAGCAAGTATCGATTTCATTAGACCAAACTAAATCAAGCAATGTTGTTCCTTCAATTAGGTTGAAGGACATTTACCTAAAATGGCTGTCAAAGGATTTAGACATTTTCGGAGAAAGAGCTAATATGCTTATTCTTTTATCGTTACATCCATGGACATTTATTGCAAAAATGATTTGGTTTTCGATCCAAGTCTGAAAACCCATAACATATCACTGTGTACTATCAATCAATCTGAAGATGGTTAACCACATTCATAATGCCAAGATATAGCAAGGACTAAGCCAAGTTGTTGTCAAATGGATTTATCCGGTTAAAATCAAAATCATTTGCTGACAATGGCACATCTATGCCTTCTTTCATGGATTTTAATCACAAGCTGTGTTTTTCTTGTTTTTGCTCTGGCTCAAGACCAATCTGGTAAGTTGGTACTCAGAAGTCTCTGCTTTTCTTAACTCTTCTAAAATGGTTGTTGTTAAGGAACGTGATTTTTATACAGGTATTGTTAGTATCGATTGCGGTATACCGGATGATACAAGCTACACTGATGAGAAAACAAACATGAAATACATTTCGGATTTGGGTTTTGTTGAGTCTGGAACAAGCCATAGCATAGTTTCCGATCTTCAAACGACTTCTCTCGA
This sequence comes from Draba incana, assembly GCA_963576765.1. NCBI lineage: Eukaryota > Viridiplantae > Streptophyta > Magnoliopsida > Brassicales > Brassicaceae > Draba > Draba incana. The sequence goes on along the minus strand of OY755210.1, from coordinate 23,173,667 downwards.
AAGACAAGTTCCAAAACGTAAGAAGCTTCCCTGAAGGTAACAGAAACTGTTACGACATTAGGCCTCAACAAGGGAAAGGTTTCAAGTATCTGATTAGAACTCGTTTCATGTACGAGAACTACGATGGTTTTAGTAAATTACCCGAGTTTGATCTTTACCTCGGAGTCAATCTCTGGGAGCCTGTTGTTCTTGTCAATGAAGCAGCTATAGTCACCAAAGAGATCATTTACACTCCTCCTTCAGACTATATTCATGTGTGTCTTATCGATATAAACAGAGGAACTCCGTTTCTGTCCGTCTTGGAAATACGGTTTTTGAAGAACGATACGTATGACACTCCTTATCAAGCCCTTATGCTTGGTCGGAGGTGGGATTTGGGCGCAACGAGCAATCTTCAAGTCAGGTGAACATATCTTATTATTCCTTTAGTCATTGTTATGTTCCGTTACTAAATGTTATCGTATCGTAGGTACAAAGATGATTTCTACGATCGCATATGGATGATTTCTACGATCGCATATCAAAAGATTACCTCTTCTCTACTTTATGTTTGATTTTTTTTTTATCTTGTCTTAGTCGATGCCGTGATGAAGATTAAGTACAAGTATGAAATGAAGAAGAACTGGCAAGGAGATCCATGTGTTCCAGTGGACTATCCTTGGGTAGGTCTTGAATGTCTCCACAGTGATAACAATTCTTCTCCAAGACTCATTTCTCTGTAAGAATTTTTAAGTTCACAAATTCTTTATTCTAATCTACTCTGCTCTTAGATGTCTGGTGTGATTCGCAGGAACTTATCCTCTAGTGGACTGAGTGGCCAGATCAATCCAGCTTTCGCCAACCTAACACTAAAAAACAAATTGTCGGTATTTCTGGAATCAACATTGATGTATTTTATGGTATATAGACTTGTAATCTTTAAATTTGGTGGAAATCCAGATATGCGACGCGATAAGCCTTCTAACATGCCACACTCATGTTCATCTTTTAATTCTTTTCGTATCAAAATCTTGAAAGGATGGTCTTCTTTTATTTAGCTTAGAGATGTTGCTATGTGAAATTATTTGAAATGGTTCTCTTCTCAAAGATACAGACTGAAGTTTCTATGTTGTAATCTTTAAATTTGGTGGAAATCCAGACCTTTGTCAGTCTTCTTCATGCCAAACAACAAAGAAGAAGAAGATTGGTTACATCGTCCCATTAGTAGCATCAGTCGCATGACTACTCATTCTTTTGACCGCATTAGGTTTAATTTGGCATTGCAAGAGAAGATCGCGGAGATGCACAATCTCAAACAAACTGTATACTAATGGTGTCAACACCGGACCATTGGACACAGCGAAGAGATACTTTAATTTTTCAGAAGTTGTCAATGTGACAAACAACTTCGAGAGAGTTCTTGGCGAAGGAGGGATTTAGTAAAGTATACCATGGTTTCTTGAATGGAGATCAAGTAGCCGTCAAGATGCTTTCCGAAGAGTCAGCTCAAGGCTACAAAGAGTTTCGAGCTGAGGTCATTCTCTAATTACTTGTAATTTATTAGTTTCTTTCTAATTTAAAATAATGTTTGGTATCCAAACTAATCTATATTCTCTCAGGTTGAGCTTCTGGTGAGAGTCCATCACTCAAACTTGATAACCGTTGGCGTTGGATCTCGCACTACGGACCGGTCCATTTTATCAAAAGTTCATGATTATATGAGGCCCAGATGTTTGAAAGACCAAATTAAAACATTTCTTACCATTATTTTGTGATTAAATCCATAAATTAATGGCAATGGTCAAACCTTATAATTAATTGGTGAATTAATTCTGAAATTAATGACAAAAAGAATGAAGATTATAAAGAAGAAGTTGAAGAGAAGGAGAGGGGATCTTTTGGACGAGGAGATTACTCCATAATACTAGAAAGAATCATTGTTCTTACTTCTTCATGATTCATTTTGTATACTTCAATAATAATATGATTCACCTTTCTTCTTACTTTTGTTTGTTTATTTTGCTCATTTGACTTGGTGTTTAATCCATGAAAGCTTTGATCCCAATTTTATTATATTGTGAATCGAAATCATAACCGATTTTCGCACTCACAATAACCACATGGCGCTTATTTACGAGTACATGACTAATGGAAACTTAGGAGACTACTTGTCAGGTTAGTCTTTGGATATTTACAGCTCCTTCGTATGAATAGAACCAGTTAAACTGATTAAACTTTTTTTTTTTTGCCTTTTTATGAAGGCAAAAGTTCCTCAATCTTGAGCTGGGAAGAGAGACTACAAATATCATTAGATACAACACAAGTTTTGTGATGTTAGTTATTTAAAAATGATATTTTTTTCTTTAAAAGTACCCAATCTAAATGAGAATTTCAATCGATTAAGGTCTCGAGTATCTCCATTACGGTAGCAAGCCACCCATAGTTCAGAGAGATGTGAAACCAACAAACATCTTACTAACCGAGAAGCTTCAAGCCAAGATAGCAGACTTTGGCTTATCTAGAAGTTTCCCAGTCGAAGGTAGCGGTCAGGTTTTGACTGTTGTCACATGAACCATTGGTTACTTAGACCCTGAGTAATTAAAACATTCTCTTTTAATCTAAAATCTTGATTGCGATTAGATGTAAAATTTCACTGTAACGGTATTAGTTTAGTATATTTTTCGTAAATTCAGATACTACACAACCCGACAAATGAACAAAAAGAGTAATGTTTAGAGTTTTGGGGTGGTTCTTCTTGAAGTAATAACAGAAAACAAGCGATTTTGCGTTCAAGAACACATAGCGTGCATCTAAGTGATCAGGTTGGTTCAATTTTAGCCAGCGGAGACATAAAAGACATTGTGGATAAGCGTTTAAGAGGCAGATTTGAGGCAGGCTGGGCTTGGAAGATCTCTGAAATAGCATTGGCATGTGCCTCTGAGAGTTTTGCGCAGAGACCGACGATGAGTCAGGTCGTTATGGAACTGAAACAGAGTGTTTTTGGAAGAGTGACATATCGAAATAGCCATAGGAATTCTGAGAGAATGGTTACGATGAATCTCGATATTGAAATGGTTCCACGAGTGAGGTAAAGATGGATATTATGGATTTGATCAAGAAGAAATTTTCAATTACATTTTTTTTTTCTTGTTATCATTTCATGTCAAGCCCTTTTTATTTTATGTTTGAATAGAGGCCGGCTTCTCTTTACACTAAACACTAAGACATATTCGACCTTGTTTTTATCTGTACTTTTCAAACAGTAAGATTAATTTTGTAAAATTTAGCAAATAGTTCCGTGCTTTTTTTTGTGCTTTGTGTAAACTTTAAAGTGAAGGAAACACGAAACCAAGTGCTCTCAATGCGGTGTTCCATGATCCTTTTGTCACTTTAGCTTCAGTCTCCTCTTCCTTATCTTCCAAAGTTTTTTATGAATCCACATAACTGCCTTGTTTCCCCCTTTGTCCTCAATTTGGTGTTGAGAATCATAATGCATAATTATCCAAGTCAGTGTAGCCAAGATTATCAACTTGTTGAGACTCATCTTTATCTTGCTGATTAGAAAATAAAATGAATTAACAATCTACCAAGCAACAACAAGAAACACCAGAAAGGTTAGTACGGCTTACCTCTATTTTATTTCCAACAAATTGGTCCTGCTGAAATGTTCCTTCACATATCGATGCAACTATATCACTATACTTATAAAAGAGACACCCGACGATTGCACTGCTTCAGTCATATACGTTTTAAGCTTGCTACCACAACTACTTAGAACTTTTTATGCCAACCTCCGAGATAATTGAGGAACCTGACGATTACAAGTTGAAATAGTTAACAAAAAGATCATTACTTTGTTTGCTGAAACAAAATCAGTAATGTATCAACCTCATTATTCTTTCTAACATAATGTAGAATTGGTGAAAGCATCTTTCGAGGTATATCCTCGTTGCTTTCTTTTAAAACATAGGTCATAATATCCTCCATGATGAAAATACTTCCTCTGGATGATGATCCTTGTAAAGGAAAATATAAATTAACAAAATGGGAAGCTTAAAGACGTAAACAGAGAAAAGTAAAACCATGATAAGTAGTGTTCAATTTTGAGTCCATAAGAATGGATTTATTAGCTTGTACGTTAAAGTCTAAAGGAAATTATGGAACATGTCAATAACAAGTCCATTACACTCAAGATCCAACATGAGAGTCCATGAACTGAGGCCATCCACAATTCTAAGCATCCAAATCTTTTTGGAAAAAAGGAGTGACTGGATTCGTCGTCTAGATTTCAAATAATAATACAATTAACTTGAATACTTCCTGCGCATGAATACAAGTAAAAGAGTCAGCGACCAATATGTAAACTTCTTGAAGAAAAATTTACTTGATAAACCTTCATTTGTTCTTCAACAAAAAAGAGCATTGGGAGCATTTATTCTTATAATCTCATGGATGCAGGCAACGACTCTAACTTTCAAATGAAGATCTGAATGATTGAAGAGTTTTCTATTAAGTAATATTTTCTCCAATGGAGAGATCATCTTCTGAATTGAGATGGGAGGTGAGTGTTTGACATGTGAGAGGTCGATGAAAAAGCTCTGCAGCAAAATGCAAAAGGAATATCAAACTCCAAAATCACACTTAGCATTGGGAAGAAGACAAAGAGAAACCCTAGATACCAGAAATAAAAACGGTCAAGAAAACTTACATTAAGAAAACACAGAAGAACAATTCAACATAAAAATTTATCATCCATTTCTAGACTTTTACTATCTAAGTTATTCTATAAACATTCCAACTCTCACTTCTTCTATAGTTTCTTGTTGTTCTTCTTACTAATAGCTTCTCCGATGTTTTTCCTTTGTCTTCTCCATCTGCTTTGTCTGCTCATGCATTCTTCGTGGTCTTTCTTTTCCCATCAGATGTATATGGCATTTTTTTAATAAAAAGATGGTTTCTTGTTCCTCTCAGTCTTTGGAGTCTTCTGCTTATTATCAGTCTTCTCCTCTTAGTCTTTGGAGTCCTTAGGTTCTTTCTCTATGATATATATTGATCGTGTCTAATTGACAACTTGATTTAATCGATATGAACTCACATTAGATAAGCTATGAATCAATAGACATTGTTTATGTGTTTTTATATAGATGTTTTATGTGCTTTATATGTTTAACATGTTTTATAACATCTAATGACCCTTCTTAAACTAATTAGGAGGTCTCCATTCAAAGCCCTGACAAATGCAACTATATTATGTTAATTAGTCAAACATCTAATATAAAGAACATCCAAAAAAGTTAAAGAACTTGCCTTAGGAATATAACAAAATATTAGTCACAAAAAACGAGGAGACCGATATGATTCGAGATAAATACATAACAATATTATGGAATTAACGTAGCCAAAGCAACAATCTAGTTGCAAAAATGTCACTAGTGGTATTGCAGCATTGATTATGATACAGATATCTCGATCAACAACGTTGAAATCTAGATACTGGTCGCATTCTCCATTGAATGATTGATCTCATTATGTATATTAATTTCTTTTCTCTTTTCTCTTAAAAACTTTTCCTTTTTCCAAGAAGAAAAAATGAAATGTAAACGTACTTATATATAGCTGACTTCAATAAAATAAAATAAAAGCCAGAGACAACATAATTACTTTCAATGTAAAAACATGGTATCTTCTTCTTCTTCTTCTTCTTCTTCTTCTTCTTCTTCTTCTTCTTCTTCTTCTTCTTCTTCTTCTTTGTTCAAGAAATCTCACAAAACAACAATGTCTCTCAACTCCCTACCAAATGATTTTCTTGTAGAGATCTCGTCATATGTTGCAGCTTCTTCTTTATCCAAGATTCGCAATCTTCATTTAGTTTCAAAATCGTTTCAAATATTTTGTGACTATAAAGCCTCGGGGTTTCCATTCCTTCGACATCTCTTGGAAAGTTTTGAAATTTTTTCGTGGTTGTCTTTAACCCAAGGAAAAAGAGGAACTTCATTGAGGCAAATTCGTTTAAGAACGTATTGATCATCGCAAAATATTTGAAACGATTTGAAACTAATTGAAGATTGCGAATCTCGGATAAAGAAGAAGCTGCAACATATGACGAGATCTCTACGAGAAAATCATTTGATAGGGGGTTGAGAGACTTTGTTGTTTTGTGAGATTTCTTGAACGAAGAAGAAGAAGAAGAAGAAACCATGTTTTCACATTGAAAATAAATGTGTTGTCTCTGGTTTTTTTTTTTTTTTTTGAAGTCAGCTATATATAAGAACGTTTAGATTTCGTTTTCCCTACTTGGAAAAAGCAAAAGTTTTTAAGAAAAAAGAGGAAAGGAAAATACATAATGAGATTAATCCTTCAATGGAGAACACGACCAAATTTTAGATTCAACGTTATTGATCGAGATATCCATAACATAATGAATGCTAGAATACCACTAGCGACATTTTGGTAACTAGATTGTTTCTTTGGCTACGTTAATTCCATAATTTTGTTATGTATTTATCCCGAATCATATCGTTCTCTTTCTTTTTGTGACTAATATTTCGTTATATTCCTAAGGCAAAGTTAATTTCGAGCTAGCAAATGCACTTCAGCCCAGTAATCAACATATGATGCTTTGGTTTGCCTACAAATCAACATCATGGTGAAATAATAAAACAGTCAAACCAAACTAAAAGACCAGAAGCAAACGACTTGTTTGATAAAATAGCATTTGTTCGTACCTATAAATGTGCTTTAAACGCCATTCATTGTTGTGCAAATAAATTGCCGGCAGTTTCTGCCATAGCGAATCCTTCGCCATATCCTAGAAAAAAGAATGTCAAAGTAATATAAAACCTAAACATTGAAATGACTATCTAAGTAGATTCAAAGGCATAATCAACTCAAACCAAAGGTGGTAAAAGATCTTCTGAATGCCTCCGTAGCACGGAAAAACCACCGTGAATGATGGTGTCCGAAGTAGCCACTGTCTTGCAAAAATAATTTATGTTGCACTTTTTGGCTTTGGGACATGGACATCTCGGACAATGGGTTCAATTTGCTAATGACCAAACATTACGGTATATTACCATAATAGTCAAATCATTTTCCTATACACACATTCATGATACACTTAACTATGAAAAGACCAGCTAAGAAGAATGATAACTTACACTCGCTAGTGGCAACAAACTAATCTTCGCAAACACTTCATCGATTTCAGCTTCAACCTGAATATGGAAATGGAAGCACAATGTCTTCGACATCAAAATTCATATATATGGTAAAAGGAAATGATATTAAATATATTATAGAAAATAATATACCTTGCGCTCGACATTAATCACTTCACAGAGAAACTCATACGGAAGGTCAAAGAAAGGCATTTGCTGCTCCAAGGGTTAATTCATTGATGCCTTGAGTAGCATTGTCAAATCCCCAATCAAAATTTGATAACGTTTTGGAATGAAAAGTAGTCTAACTAGTAGATCACTACAAGATATACAATTAAACTATGATGAGAAAATTAACCTACCTGCTCCATGTGACTTTCTAGGAAGTAATAAACTCGCTCACCTTCCAAGGTAGAGCTACAAAAGGTCAATCACACGCACTACATAGCTCGGTATACAAAGCTTCATTCATAGCCTCTATAAAAAAAAGGATAATACAAAGAAAGAAGGTACGAGATGCAAATGAAAGAGTAAACAATCATTTGCATATCTATTAGAAATAAACCTCTATACCCGCTAGTTGATAGAACTGGTAACGCCATTTCGAGTCTACTTGAAGATGATGGTCAATTTGACATGTACTAGATAAGAGTAACAATATATTAAATATTTGTCATAAGGAGAATACAAGGTGCATTGATCCAGCTCAATTTCATAAATAAATTCAAATACATATCTTGCAGAACATGAAACCTTTAGTTATTAGAACCATGTCAACGAGACTACAAAAATGCAATTTTTCCGATGTTTAAAGAGAAATGCCTAAAAAGGAAGAGACCAAAACGGAAAGGAAAAGAAATTGATGAATCTCTAAACAAGTGGCAATTCATAATCTAAGATTTATCAACAAACCTCAATCCACAATAAGTAGACAAGGAAAAACCACAAAATCCAATCAAATGGTTTTCGAGAGTCTCTTCATTATAACAAACACCACAAAGAAGTAAACCCATAAATAAAAATCGAACCTTTTATTTCACACACGATCCAAGGAGTCGAAAGGAGATATGATCCCATTAAAACCAACGACGATAGTGAAAACAATGGAAACAAGTGAAGCTCCAGAGAGATAGAAAGAAACTAGAAATTGGGTGATATCGAAACATGCAAAGCCAAAATTAACACACTGTATAATTTATATAAGAAGATATGACGATGTATGTCAAGGTGTATACATATATAAACCCTCAATGTTTGGTTGAACCGAACACAAAACCCTTTGGCTATGGATGTCTCTTACATGATTGTAAAAGCGTTTATAATTTAAAGGTATAATAATTTTGATAAATAATTTTGCAATTATGTCCATGGGTTTAGATGAAATAGTTAAAAACATAAGATTCAGTTGTCAAAAGGAAAATAGAAACAGTAACCACTTAGTACCATTACTTACTAAATATACACAATATTTATGTACTTCTTTTTTTTTTCTACTGACCAAACAAGAAAAACAAAATTGTGTCTTTCTTAAACTGATGTTTTATTTCGTAGTATAGTGGGAAAAAGATATCTAAAAATTTCTCCGAAACTAAAATTTATTTAAGTTCATTTCCAAACATTTCGGCATAGATTAGGCACATATAACACTATAAAATTAAGAAATTACTTCTTTTGTTATTTTATTCTCTTTCCACGGGCATTGTAAAATTTTAAAACTTTTTAGGCCATGTTCAATGCAGATTTCACGGGATCTTATGTGGTATTTTTATAATATAAAATTATTAAAACACACACTCTCTCTTCCTTTTAATCAATTTTATACATTCTCTTTCATCTTTTTACTCAACTTTTATTAATTTTATATTTAAACACTCTATTTTCCTTTTAAACACTCTCCAAAAGATCTAATATTAGACTCTTCTCTCTCCCTTTTAAACACTCTCTCTTCCTTTTACTCAATTTTTATTAATTTTATATTTAAACATACACTCAATATACTCCACAAAAACACTCTCTTTTTTCTTTTTACAACTATTTTAATAATTTTATATCATAAGAACATTCCATAAGATCCCAAAATGTCACCATTGATGATAATTTTGCTAGAATCTGAATATGTAGTAATATATAAAAAAAAAATTTAGCTTTAAATGGAAACCGTTTAATTGTTTAACTAACAAAAATTAACTATGTGTGTGCGTTACAGAGTCCGTTACGAAATGCATTACGAAGTAATGTATTACCAAAAAACAATATATGGGAAAAAGCTAGCAATTAATGGTTGCTTTTTCCAAATGAAAACAAACAATACTGGTTCAAGAAATTATTTTTTTGTTGGGGAAATACATAGATTACAAAATAGCTTACATCCTCATACCAATGTATTTCTCCAAAAAAAAAAAAACAATTTTTTGAACAAAACTTTGATTTCTTGTGTGTTTTCATTTGGAAAAATCAACAACTGCTAGTTTCTTTCCATAAATTGTGTTTTTAATACATTACTACGTTATGCATTTCGTAACAGACTATGTAACGTATACACGTATATAATTTTTGTTAGTCAAACAAAATTAACAGTTACACGGTAGCCATTTAAAGTTTAAACTTTTTATATATCACTACATATACAAATTCCACCAAAATTATCATCCATATCAAGAACAACTTCTTTAAAATAAGTTTTAAAATTTTACAGTGCTCATGGAAAGAAAAGAAAATAACAAAAGAAGTAAGTTCTTATTTTTATAGTGATTGTTATATGTGCATAATCTAAGCCGAAAGTTTTGGAACCGAACTTCAATAAATTTTAGTTTCGGAGAAAATTTTAGATATCTTTTTCCCACTCCACTAAGAAATAAAAAATCAGCTTAAGAAATACACAATTTTGTTTTTCTTGTTTGGTCCGTAGAAAAAAAAAGTACATAAATATTGTGTATGTTTTGTAGGTAATGGTACTAAGTGGTTAAGAAACTGTTTTTATTTTCCTTTGAACAACTAATTTTATGTTTCTAACTTTTTCATCTAAACCCATTGACATACTTACATAATCAGGACCGTCTAAGAGGGGTGGCAAGTGGTTCCATTGCACATGGTCCATATGGATTTTTCTAATTTTACTCATAAGAAAAAGGCCCAGAATTATTTTTTTAAAAAATTTTCTATTAGAATAGGCAGGATTTTATTTTTTTTGTCTAGGGCCTAAAAAAAATTTGAGACGTCCGTGTACATAATTATTTATAAATATTATCATACCTTTAAAGTATAAAACGCTTTTACAATCATGTCAGAAACAATCATAGCCAAAAGGTTTCGTGTCAAATTCAACCAAACATTGATGGTGTATGTATACACCTATACATACATCCTTATATCTTCTCATATAAATTATATTGTGTGTTCCTTTTGACTCTGCCTATTTTAATATCATCCAATTTCTAATTTTTCTCTATCTCTCTGGAGTTTCACATGTTTGCATTGTTTTCACCATTGTCTTTGGTTTTTTATGGAATCATATCTCTATTTGCTTCCTTGGATTGCGTGGGAAATAAAAGATTCGATATTTATTTATGGGTTTATTTCTTCGTGGTGTTTGTTATAATGAAGAGACTTTCTAAAACCATTTGATTGGGTTTTGTGTTTTTGTCTTGTCTACTTGTTGTGGGTTGGCTTTTGTTGATAAATTTTAGTTTATGAATAGCTACTTGGTTAGAAAATATTCCATAATAAATATAGTAATAATAGAAAATCAACAAACGCTCTGTTCTCTCTCCTGTTCACCCTAGCCGTATTTTATAAACCACCGTTGTTTGCCTCTCCGGCCACCACCGGAATCTATGTCGGTGGCCGTGAGAGGGCATCTCTTTTTTCTTTTTCTTCGTTTTATGTTAAGTTACTTTTTATTCTGGTGCTTGGTGGTTCAAAGGATTCGATCTATTAAGCATATCGCCGTAGATCTGGCCTCTCTACGTGGTTTTGAGAAGATAATCCAACCACCAACTTTAGTTTCTTCTGCATCGACGGTGAATCCATCTCCAAAGTCGTTATCTTCCCTTCCGTCGGCTGATAGCAAGGACGATGGAGAAAGCTCAACTAGCCAGGAGTTCATTGTTTACTTCAATCCTTGCTCACATCGAGCTAAAAGCAGTGCTAGATCTGGAAATCGTTCGATTAGATCTCACAGGATGATACTCACATCTCCTGGCTATTGCTCTCTCCAGATTAGTTCCCGAGATGATGCTCTTCGTCGCCGCGTATCGGTAGTAGCCAGAAAAGCTTCCATTGATAAACATCCACCGAATGGAGATCTCTTCTCTTCGTGCTTGGAGAGAACACTTCACATACACTATTATTCATACCATCACTCGGCGAGCATCAAACCTCACCCGGTGAGTCATAAAATGTGTTCATCCTCTCCAACAATCTTACTTTTGGATGTGTATGTAACCATTCTTGCTAGTGTTTCGGAATCAAGCTTTTACTCTTCATCGACCTTATTGATGAATGTGTGTGACGTTAGGTCGGGTATAGAGGATAGTTCTTGTAGGGTTTTTCTTTGTATTTGCTCTGCCTATCACTCTCCGTCAACCCGTATGCGTGCTCCCTGCTCACCATGGTCTAAATTGAATCCTAAATTGATGAATTTAGGTGATATACACTGTTTGTTGGTGAGTTGCAGGATTGGCTTAAGTAGGATGCAATTCCTGAACCTAGACATCTCAATAGGACCAAAAAGTTCATCTTGCCCTAATTCTTGGCTTGTGCATAGTGGCCTTTGTGCAGATCCTCGATGTGCCATAGGATTTATAGCTAGAATTGGATTGTTAGGCCTAGAATGTGTGTGCTCTGATCAACGGAATGGAGTCCGATTGTTGAAAGCACCGTCTGCTTCAAAGAGCAAAACCAATATCTCCGATGTGAGAAATTTAAAGTTTTCTGGGTTCTTTAAAAACCTTGTAACCTTTATATTATGGAATAGGTCTGGAAATCTAAATCCTTATGCCATCCCCTTAAACGTAGGTGTAAGCTGTGTAGCTTTTAGATATGCTTTAGGACTCATATCTAGAGTTTGTACTACTTGCTTACTATGGTTAGGTGGTCATTGGAATCAGTTCCATTTAATTATATCAGGACTTGAACCGGAAGGTTCTAAGAGTGGCCTTACTAAATTGCTAGCTTTTGTAGACGTTTTGGGTCTCCAAGTGGTAACCGAACTCGTTTCGACGAGTGTAGGAGGTAGGACCTCTATTATAAAATCACAATGGCAAGTGATATCTTCAAGAGCTACCGACTATGTCGTGGAATCTCGCTTGACGCATCCGAGTTTTGATTTGGATCCGCCGTCCCTCATCTTATGCGATGAACAATCTATCCTTTTTTATGGTTTTATGCTTCCTATGTATGTTGTTTTGAATCTAGAGAATGCTTTCTTCCCTCTTTGTAATGGTACTAAAGTTGAATGAATGAAGAAAACATGTTGACAAAAAAAAAAAAAGAATAGCTACTTGGTTAAAGTTTCATCAATTTATTTCCCTTTTCGATTTTGTCTCTTGCTTTTTAGGCATTTCTCTTTAAACATTGGCAAAAATGGCATTTTTGCTGTCTCGTTGACATGGTTCTATAAACTCAAAGTTTCATGTTCTGCAAGATATGTATTTGAATTTATTTATGAAATTGAGATGGATGAATGCACCATGTATTCTCGGTATGATAAATATTTAATCTACTGTTACTCTTATCTTCTTTTTTAGTACAAGTCAAATTGACCATCATCTTCAAGTGGACTCGAAACGACGTTACTAGTTCTATCAACTGGTGAGCATAGAGGTTTATTTCTGATAGATATTAAAATGATTGTTTACTTTTTCATTTGTATCTCGTAACTCGTTTCTTTTTATTCTTTTTTTTTACAGAGGCTATGTATAAAGCTTTGTATACCGAGCTATGTAAGTGCTTGTGCTGGACCTTTTGTAGCTCTACCTTCAAAGGCGAACGAGTTTATTACATCCTAGAAAGTCACTAGAGCAGGTAGGTTGATTTTCTCATCATAGTTGAATTGTATAGCTTGTTGTGATCTACTTGTTAGACTATTTTTCATTCTAAGTCGTTATCAAATTTTGATAATGGATTTGACAATGCTACTTAACGCATAAATGAACTAGCCCTTGGAGCAGCAAATGCTTTCTTTTGACCTTTCATCTAAAATTCTATGTGAAGTGATTAATGTCGAGCGCAAGGTATATTATTTTCTATAATATATTTGATATGATTTCCTTTTACCATATATATGAAATTTGATGAATAACACGTTGTGCTTTCGTTTCCATATTCAGGCTAAAGCTGAAACTGATGAAGTGTTTGTTTAGATTAGCTTGTTGCCACTAGCTAGTATAAGTTATCATTTCTTCTTAGCCAATCTTTTTTCATAGCTAAGTGTATCATCAATGTGTGTGTATAATAGTGATTTGACTATTATGGTAATACTATTGTGATGTTAGGTCATTATCACAATGAACCCATTGTTCAATATTACCTTGTCCCAAAGCCAGAAAACTGCAACATACAATCTTTTTGCAAGACATTAACTGCTTCAGACACCATCACTCACATGTTTGTTCGTGCTTTGGAGGCGTGCTGAAGATTTTTTTTCCACCTTTGGACTAAATTGATTATGCCTTTGAATCTATTTAGAAAGTCATTTCAATGTTTAGTTTTATAATACTTTGACATTCTCTTTTCTAGGATATGGCGAAGGATTCAACATGGTATAACTGCCAACAACTTATTTGCACAACAATGAATGGCGTTTAAAGCACATTACAGACACATTGTTTGCTTCTGGTAGTTTTGTTTGGCAGTTATTATTATTTCATCATGATGCTAGTTTGTAGGCAAACAAAAGCATCATTTGCTGACTACTAAGCTGGAATGCATTTGCTAGCTCGAAATATATTGGTGACTGTTATTTTGTTAAATTCCTAAGGAAAGTTCTTTATTTTTTGTGGATTTTTTTTATCTTAGATGTTTGAACAATTAACTTAATATAATAGCATTCGTGGGTTCTGGATGGATATTTATTAACTGGTGTTAGGAGGGCCATTAGATTTTTAAAACATGTAAAACACATAAAACGTATAAAACACATATTGCTTAGTTTAATGAGTTAGCATGCAAAGGACGACTGGATATTTGAATGATTATTTTTTTCCTTACATTTTCTTATTAACTTTTAAAGAAAATATATTTTAATTGATTCAAATGTATTTGTTAAATCTCTCTAAATTTCATTTACTTCTCTATTTAAAACTTTATGTTATCATTTTTTCTTCATATGTAGTTTTTATTTTTTTAATATGATTTTGTATTTTTGTCCAGAATCCGAAAAGTTTTTGGTTATATATATATATATATATATATATATATATATATATATATATATATATCCAAAATGGTCAATGATTTCAAAGTTGTGTTAAAGAAGACAAGGAAGAAGTTAGGAAAAAGTGGTTGAACCATCTTTGCCATGATTAATTCTTCTTTGGAGTTGGCTACAACTTAGAGAATGATATAGATTACGATTTCAGATCCAAAGAGTAAGTGTTTCTAGGTTGACCTAAGTAAAATAAGTCAAGTATTTGAGTTTACAGAAACCCATTATGATCTGGTGGATGTAGTCCATGTCGCCCCAACAACGATCATTGCCCGATGCTTGGCTCGGTGAATTGATATAATTTATAAAACGTTCTTCTATTGATACTAATTTTTAAAGGAGCTCACTACTTAATTAAATTCGTAGACCTTTTCTTTGGAATTTTAAGCCCTCCCTAGGGTAAAACCAATATGATTTTCTCCCATTTTTTTCTTTCTTTTCCCTACAATACACTTAAAACTTTACAAGGACATTAAATCATTTTCCCCCAAGCAAAAAATGTAAAATATATGCAATCAAGACTCCCCACAAATATGCAATATTATTATTATTTTAAAAGGTTTATAATTTTTTTTTTTTGGATTTTAGAAATAATTAAATAAATATAATTCAACAAAAAAAAAACAAATCTGGGAAATTAAGGCAGTTACAAGAATTTAAAATAAATATAATTTATATAACTCAAATATTTCTCAAAACTTAATGCTTACCGACTTGATAAAATAATAGTTAAAGGATTTGATGAGAAAAAACAAAGGTATTTACAATAGTAATAGATGGTACCTTTTGGAGTCAATTAAGGAGATTTAATGTTTCCTCGCTTGGCCTCGTATTGGGTTTGCTTCATCGTTAGAAGAGTCATCCATCTTTTTTTATTTGCGGTTGAACTGGAATATGTTTTCGGCTTCTTTGGTGACTAGGAAATTGAAATAGGGACCGCAATGTATTATCATGTTGGTTCATCATTTTGTACCCCTTTCAGCCTTTGTGGTGGTTGGTCAAGATGAGATTAAGATATTGGGGACAAATTCTCTCTCGTTCTCATCTCCGCTTTCTTCACTTCTCATTAGGTGTTTAACCAACAACATGTTCTTAGACATAAGTTGTTCCTTAAAGTACTCTCTCTCTCTCTCTCTCTCTCTCTCTCTCTCTCTCTCTCTCTCTCTCTCTCTCTCTCTCTCTCTCTCTCTCTCTCTCTCTCTCTCTCTCTCTCTCTCTCTCTCTCTGTAAAATAAACTTGCCATTGGATGTTGTCATGGGGTTCACCTGTTCACACATGAGGAGGCTGCAACTTCACGAACAAACATCTTTATTGAAAAAGTTGTAGGTGAAATCTCTTTCTTTGATAAAGTCTTTTGAGAGTGTTGTATTGATTGGAGTATTAGGTAGTCACATGTCTATTGGCTTCTTCATTTGGATAATAGGGATAAAATCTTTAGAATTTAGAAAATGTATACATGTGGCAATTTTCATTTTTTCCCACAACATCCTAAATAAGAATAAAATCTTACAGAATTCACAAAATGTGAAAGATGTGGTAATTTTTCTTTTATTTCACAACAACCAAAATAAGGATTAAATCTACAAAATTTAAGATTGTGATTCTTGCGATACATCAAATTAGGTATCTAGTTCTTTAGTGTACACAACATTTGCCACACAACTTCACTCTTATCCAAAAGATTAACCATGTGTGGTCTACTCTTCATCAAATTGTGTTTTTGGCAACGCTATAATTAAAAGCAGATGTTGCTTTCGAACCTATTTTTGTAAGGTACAAATAGAATTTCTACAAACTTTGCTTTAGGTTGTATATGTGTAGTTAATGCATGAAAAAAAATAAGGTAACTCATCCTATATAAGGATAAATCTACGAAAATTTTGCAGAACCGCATCAATAAAGTCTAGGTTTTCAATTAAATAAAATTCATAAATAGGTTAGATATTTTGACTATACTAACGACTTTATATTTCTAGTGAGTTATTATTCGAGTGAGATAACAAGTTGGTAACTTATGTTTCTCTTCGAAGGGATCGTTTGAGTTTTTCTATTTATTTTTTTTTGGGCTTAACTAGATTTACGGTATTAGAACTTCTATTCATGCACATGAAACACACAAAACAACAAACAAAAGAATGAAATCTGATTTATAAAAGAAAAAAGCAAAAATCAGAGAATCAACTATTCTATACTAGATTTTCATCCTAAATTTGCAAGTAATATTATTCAAGTCCTCGGCGAATCATGTTTAAACCAAGTTTTTGATAGGGAACAAGATAAGAAACCGTTTACAATTCAATTCACAAAGGTATAATTTTCAACTTTGGTGGTTACTATGGTTCCCTTTTTGAAATACCTTTTCACAAGCCTCATACTGCTGCAACAAACCTCAAAATTTTCATGCAATTGATGGAAGTCTAATCCAGAGATAAAGAGCATGTTCTCTTAAGGAATTATGGATGGGATTTCCATTAACAAAAAACCAACATTATTTGGCCTTTTCAGTACGAGCAATGTGAAGAATTAACATCCACATTCCAGTTACCTTATGGTTTGTCTCCTTAAACATGTGGAAGAGGTGCTTAAATTGAGGGTGCTCGTGAAACCATATCTTCTCATCTTCTAGAAGTACACCATTTATAGTATTAATCGCCTCTTTTACATAACATCTTGTTGAAATCTTACATAACTTGGTATACTCGGCGGGGGTCAAGTACATCGTCACTGGTTGAATTGGTTCCATTTCCTATTCTCCTTCCTCCTCTGATTCCTCTTCTAATTCCTCCCCTGATTCGTCCCCAAATTCGTTTTCAGATTCGTCCTTGAATTCGTCTCATGTGTTCCTCTCTTCTTCTTTATTGTTCTCTTCTTCTCTATTCCATCTCTTCTTCTCTATTCCTCTCCTCCACTCGTTTGTTGGCCTCTGCTACTTTTGGTCCACAAATTTGACTTTGCGACACTAGTAAAAACCAAATTCCCCTTGCCGCCAACTTTGTATGAGCCATTACCTTCGAATCCAAATCTATCAAACCCTAAACACACTTACAAGGATTTCAACGGCTAAGAATGAACCAATTAGGATGATAATCAACTATTTACCAGATTCAAAGTTTCTATGTGTTGGAAAGGAGAGGGAAAAGAGAAAGAACAAGGAATAAAAAAAACCATGAGTGTTGAATCAGATCTGCTTATTCAGATCTTGTTATTTCTGGGTTAATTTGTGGGTTTCGGGTTTGGGCGGATTGATCCGTTTTAGATTGGAATATCAAGGGTCGTTTCCGTTTTTTTACCTTCGTTTTCATTTTAAAAAAAATGAAAACAAAATCAATAATTAAATAACGTAGTATGGCATTGACTAGGCCTGAGAAAAATATCTTGAACCAAAAAACCGATCCGAAACCGATTTGAAATTATCTGAACCAAATCTTTTAGAATACCTGATGGATCATATATGTCTAGAACTGAAGAATGGAAACCGAACTAGTACCGAACCGAAAACCGAATGGATACCCGAAATATCCAAAACATAAATTATCCTATAAATATTTTCATTTTGGGTTGGATCTTTACGGATAATGTGGATAAATTTTACGATTTGTTTTGGTTAATTTTAAGATTTATTCGGTTAGTTCAATTATTCTAGGTATAGATGGATATTTCAGATAAAAGAAAACCAATTTATGTGTATTGTTTCATTTTTTATAAAAAATAATATAATTTCCGGATATATTGGATATTTTTGGATATTTTCTTGTAGTTTGAGTAAAAAATATTTGAAACCGAACCGAACCGAACCAAAGAAAAACCGAATTTTTTTGGGTTATTAATTTAAAAACCGAACTGATCCAAAAACCGACCAATACTGAACCGATATCGAACCGAATATATTTTGGTTCTTAAATGGATCATAAACCCTTCTATCCAAAATATCCGAAACTCATTGGATATTATCCGAATCCGAATTGAATATCTGAATTTCCAAGCCTAGCACTGACTTCAACCTGAAAAGGTATTCCAGTAATTGATCCTTTGAATTTAATAGGCAAGGGCATTCGGGTATTCGTTTTGGTTTCGGGTCGGTACCAATCGGGTACGGGTCTTTTGGGTAGAGGGGTATAAGACCCATGTGGGTACCGAAATAGTTCTGGTTCGATCTCGGTTCGGTTCTAATCGGTTTCGGGTCGGTTGGTTTTTATAATAATTACCCAAAAATTTTAGTCCTCATTTGGTTTCGGTACCCAATGATATCCGAATATTTTTTTTATCCAAATTACCCTAAATTATAAAAAAAAATAAAAAATAGCTATTTTTATCCGAACCACCTACCACTAACAAAGAAAACTTGTAAAATATACTCAAACTATGCATTCATATCTATAGATTAATTTATGTTTCAGATATTTCAGGTACCCATTAAGTTTTCGGTTCGATTCCAGTTCTTTTGGTTCAAGACATATAAAACCCATCGGGTATTTTTAAAAATTTGGTTCGGTTTTTGTTTGGGTAATTTCGGGTTGGTTACGGTTCGGTTTTTCGGTTCCGGTTATTTTTGCGTAACTAGTAGTACGAAACAAATAATCGGGTAACACAATGCGATTATAAAGACCAAGAGGAGTTTGTGTGCAATTTACCAGAAATACAAACACAAAACAGAACAAAAATGTCAACAAGCATTAGTGACGTGTCACAATTTAATTGGAGGAGTTGACGAATGAGCAGAGCAATTCATCTCCAAATTAAATTTATCAGAATTTCACAACGAAGAGGAAGAATGAACTAATTTGGCTGATTCGTAACAAAGAGAGAAAGAGAGGTTCTGCGTAAAGTTTGAATCTTTTTAGAAAATGGCGGAAGAATACGAGAAAGTGTCTTCTTCACCGTTACACCAACCTTCTGGTAACAAGAAACCCGAAGATGCTGGGATCAAGCCTCAGGTCTGTGACTTGCTTCCTTCAAAATTTGATTTGCCCCTTTTCATTCTTCGTCTTCGGTGATGCTTCGTGTCTTTTAGTTTGGATGAACATTAATTTTTCCCCCTTTCTATAAGATCATTCTAAGGGTTTCTGAATCTTGAACCTTTTTTTTTTTTTTAGCCATTAGATCGTGATTTGATTTCTGGGTTTGTTCATTTTCTTAGGATCCAGCGTCTTCTTCTAATGGTGATTCTCCAATGTACCCGGTTTTATATCCGGCTCTTGTTCCTGGACAGTACGAGGAACACACGAACCGTGGAGCTGGGATCTACGCGGTTCCTGTCCATCAATTTGCTGGTCTTCCCTCAAATTATCTTATCCCTCTCACATACAATGTTCCCACGTAAGTAATTCATGCTCATAGGCCTGATAGGTGAAACCAGTAATTTGGAGTTGATGTACAAAAATCTATAGGCTTGATATTGAATCTTTTATGTTGTTTAGAACTAGACCAAGTAATGAGACTGAGAATGGGGGAGAGAACCAAGGGCAAGCCGGGCAGGGTCAGCAACAACCTGCCCATCAAAGGCAAGTCGTGGAAAGGAGATTTCAGATTGCGTTTCAGCTCGACTTATTCCTCATACTCAAGCTTGCTGCTGTCATCTTTTTGTTCAATCAAGATGGATCAAGACAAAGGCTCGCTGTTCTTGTCGTTTTCGCTACCATCATTTATTTGTAAGTCTCCATAATCTGGTTTAGTGTCACTCTTAAGGTCTATGAAGCTTTGAATATGACAACAAATCTATGGTAGATATGTCGATAAAACAAAAAGGTGATTTAAACTTCTGTTTGGTGTTGGAATTTGATAGATACCAAACTGGAGCACTTGCACCGTTTGTGCGATGGCTCTCACAAGGTATGCATAGAGCAGCAGTACCGCCACCTCGACCACATAGACCTGTCGCGAGAGCTGATAATGATCCTGCAGCTGCAGTGCCACTAAACGAAGATGCAGTTCCCGGTAATATTTATTACTTTGCAATATCTCTCTCACGTGAAGTCATCGCAACAACAACTTATGTAGATGCGATTTGTTTCTAATTTTTTTACGCAGAGGGACAAGAGAATGTAGGGGCTGATAATGGGAACCAAGCAAACGCAAATGAAAATGTGGATGCAGTACACCAAGGGAATCAATGGTGGGGAATAGTGAAAGAGATTCAGATGATCGTTTTCGGCTTCATAACTTCACTACTCCCTGGCTTTCACAACATAGAATAGACTCTTATCTTCTTCAACTTCAAAAAGAAAGTGTTATGTTTATACTTTATAGTCTTCTTCGACCTCATATGTGCAAGTACAGAAGAAAAATTTACCCCTAAAGACACAAAATCTTCAAAAACTTTATATATGTGAGTTGCAACTTTCTATGCTTTGAAGGAATTTATAATCTTTATTGATAACATCTTTATACATGACCAAAAAACCAAAATTGTTTGGCTATTCTACAGCAAATTCTACAGAGATAAGAAAAACGTTTCTTTATTTCGTGCTCTAATAAACAATATTTTACAAGAAAAGTAGATATATATACACAGAGGGAAGAAGAAGAAGAAGAATCAAAATGTCCATCACATTTCCAACAATAGATTACTGATTTTCCGAAGCTCTTTGAGAGCTGTCATGGCAGTGACTTGTCCCTTTTCAACCAAATTGGTCTTGCTTAAGTTCTCCATTAATCCTGCCTGGACCTGAACCCGTTCTTGCTGGAACGCCGACTCGATCACCTGAACATATTGTCAAAATCTATCAGAATGTTTGATTCGATATTTAACGCATAGATGAAGAGAATGAGTGTGAGTTTTACCTGAATGTGTTCGAGCATGGAATTGCCGAGGTTCTTTAGTGTATTCATAACATTCTGGTCTGTGTCTCCTTTGCTGCTCGAAGATGAAGCCTGTGGAGGAGAATGTGACTCGGAAGAGCAAACCAAATCGCTCTTACTACTACTTTCGATACCATTGGATTTTGTCTCCTCGCTATTGAGATTGCGTCCAAACTTCCAGAACCATTGGAATTTTCCCGGTAAAACCTTACTACGCTCTTTGTTTATGGCCACTGATTTATCTGCATTGTCCTCTTCGTCATTAGACTGAGCTACTGGAAACTCAATGCTCGGTTGAGAAGAAATGGGAAGCGGAGAATCTACTGCGCTTGTTTCTTGATCTTGAACCTTTTCATTAGCAAATCGAATTGACTCGGTACTGCTATCTGAATCATTCTCGATGTAGTTTGAATCTTTGAGAGGACTGTTAGGATCCGAGAAAGCATCTTCAGATGAATTCTCCTCAATTACTATACTCTCTTCACCACCAGTTTCGATTTCCACGGTTTCTTGAACTGAGCTATCTTCATTGTTCTCCACCACATCTACTGTAATAGTTTCCTCGGGTTCAGAAATGACCTGCCGATTAAAATCTTCAAGCAAATTGCGGGCGACTGATGATATTGTGACTTCAGTTTTCCCGTTTCCTGACTTGGCGATATGAGTTGGCTCAGACTCTACTCTGAAAAGTCTTTTAACTTTGAACCACGCCTTTTTCTTTTGCGTTGGAGGACTTGGTTTCTCTTCCTCGGAGGAGCCTTTGTGTAAATCTCTCCATTTCTCCTCCCAATAACTCTCTGGTGCAATTATCAATGGAGATTTAGGCGAAGTGGATCCCGAAGGAAAGCTATTAGTTCTTGCCGGCATTGCTGGACTGAGGCTCTGATCGAAAACATCGTTTATCGATAGAACCGATGATCGTACATCATCATCCAAAGCCAAAGCTTGTAAAGACTTAGCTTTCTCTATTATCTTCCTCACATCGATCTTCTCTGGGAAATTCAATAGTCTTTGGAGACAAGAAGCTGCGTTTTCGGTAGCAAGCAATGAAGATCTTAAAAATAAGATCATTGAAACCGCCATTCCTGAGATTAGAGCTCCCCGAGGAGAATCAAAGATCTTGAAGCTATGTCTTGTACTGTTATCATCATCATCATCGGTTCTTGACGTATTATTCGCTGAGAATATCTCATCCCACACTATCAATAAATCATGAAGCAAAAACTCTCTTCCAAACAAAACCCGTAACCAACGAAGCCCAAAGTACTGAGGTTCAACTCCGAGTTCTACCAAATGACTATGCAGAGACGAATCAACAAACAATAAAAGATGGTAAAAGGCAGTGCACGCTTCAAGAACTGGAGGTAAACCCGTGTGGGATCCGTTGGCTGGAGCGTAAGCGAAAAATCCAGCCATTGAGACACAACCATGAGATCCACTCATTAGAGCATCAAACATGCAGTACGCATCATGTTCCATGAATTTCTCAGACAAAACAATCCCGAGTTCTCCTTCCGCTCCATAAGCATCGCTTAACATCACAATGGATTGAATTTCCGGATCGAGCTCATCTAGACTCTTTATTTTCTTTGAATCTCCCTGAATACCACCAATCTCATCATCAGCGAAATCCTCAAGAAACTTGTTGAAATCAAAGTTGTAAGTAATATCTCTTTCTTCGAAAGATAACCCATCGAATCTATCTATGAAATGATCTTCATAACTTTTTCGCACTTCAGAGAGACGGTCGATATCAACATGAAGTACATATAGCAAAGGTGCCAAAAGCTCATGCATTCCTGCGAACAAACATGAAAAAAGTTCGATTATCGTTATCGAAGTAACAAGGTTTAGTCTTTCGAAAGACACAAAACATATTGTACCTTGTCGATAACCGTACTCCGGATGTTTAAGGCACCATAAGAGTAGAATACGTCTTAACATGCCTTGACATCCAGGAGCTTGAAAGTAACTCCAATGTTCTGGATACAACCTCGATAAGTCTTGATCTAGTGTTTTCTCTAGCTCCGCATTACGAAAGAACCGTCCCCATGTACTATCTACATATAACACCAAGAATCATAGCAATTGAATGAAATGATTCCATATAACACCAAGCAATCAAAACACAACATATATTCTCAAAGAAGCTAGATTTACCTGGGTTTTGTGATAAGGGATTGTCAATTGCAAGATTAGGTGAATTTCGAACATCTTTAGACAAATGTGGATCTATCAAGAGTCGTCTCCTTAAAGCAGCATATCTACATGAACATTGCAAATATTATTACATCTGTGGTATGAAGGAGCTTTTGCAAAACCCAGAAAAGCTCAAATCTTATTGAATACCAAAACAAGGGTTTTATGAAACAAGTCAATACCCAAATTAGGAAACTTTGCTTTAAAAGACCAACATTGCTGTAATTTGAAAGCTACCTTCTTCGAGATTCAGCAGTTGCTTTACGAAAATCATCGATGGAAGAAGCTTGAAACGGAAGAACACCGAGATTCACGCGCCACCGTACACCTCTCAGATTAGCGAAACGACCATCAGATTCGTTTTCCGACATAGATGGCTCTATCTCCGATGGAACCATTAAGGTTCTGTAATTACTTTCCGGTTTTACAAAAATTGAAATCAACGAAGAATTATTCTTCGTGAATTTGAAAAAAATCAAAATGATTTAAGTTAGTCACCGGGAAGTTTCTCCGTTGACACAAGAAGAATGAAATTGAATCGAAATTGTGCCTGAAAAAAAAAAAAAATTGATAAAATCCGATCAGATCGGAACACAAAAAAATAGGAGAGAGATAGTCTCTTTTTTCTCTCTCTCTGAATCCAAGCAAAGATTAGAACAAAAAGAAGGTTTATTTTTTTTTTACAGAAGCTCAATTATTATCGTCATTCTCTGAATAAAGGAGGAAAATAGGAAGTTTGTTTTGTTTCGTGAGAAAACTAAAAGGTGACCTGTCGGAACAGAAAATATGTTTTTATTCTATTTTTGTTTTTATTATTATGATATAAGACCTGAAAATGAAAATAAATGACTATTCAAAGAGTATATAAATATTACCGTTTAATATACCACGTAATACGCTTTTTTCAATGATTGTTGTTAACGACTCATTATATATTCTTTGAATATGTTCTTTCTTTCCATATTTTGATTAGGCCTGGGCACTGGTACCCGTTACCCGCCAAGTACCCGCTACCCGCCTCGTACCCGCCCTGTTCGACCAAGTACTCGCCCCATTCAAGCCAAGTATCAAGCCGGTCCGACTCATTACCCGCAAGTATCAAGCCAAGTACAAGGCGGAAATTTTTTTCCGCTATCCGCCCCGTTACCCGTCCCGTTACCCGTTACCCGCAAATTACCCGCAAGTACCCGCAAATTACCCGCTATTATCCGCTATTACCCGTAAGTACCCGCAAGTACCCGCAAGTACAAGCCAAGTACCAAGGCGGCTCAAAAAAGCGGGTACTTGTTTAGGCGGGTACCCGTTCGGAGCAAGGCAAGTATCAATGCAAAATTTCAATTACCCGCAAGTAACAAGGCGGGTATCAAGGCGGCCGAAAAAACCGGGTACCCGCCCCGTGCCCAGCCCTAATTTTGATACGATGGCTAGATTTTTTAGCCCTTTTTATCTTGGTCGGTGGTAATGTACCACCACTTATATTACGATTTTTTTTTTTAAATTAGTTTTCAGTTTAATCTAAATTTTTTTTAGAGGGTGTTCTTGGAGATTGAATTTTTATAGATTTTCAGAATTTTGAAAATCCACTATTATTAGTTTATGGATTCTTAAATATTATGTAAAATCTATTGTTATTGATTTGAAGATTTTTAAATTCTATTTGAATTTCTTTGTTATTGGAAATTTTGTTGTTGTTAATGATTCTATAAATCTATTAGAATCTAGTGTTATTGGTGGATGGATTTCTTATAATATTACTCATTAAACAAGATGTTGATAGGGAAATTAACATTAATAATACTCATTACCCTAGCCTCCTTTCCTCTCAAGCCCGGAGTTCGAGGTAGCCACCATCGAGATCTAGGACCGGCGACAATCCTCCTCCTCAACGGCAAATCGTCACCCGCCATGGTTTCTACAAAGCTCCACCGGAAGATCCGTTCACTTTCGGAGCTGGCCCCTCTCGTTGCCGGAGATTCTATTTCCGGTGTGAAGCTTGCCGCTAAGAAGCTTGCTGATGTGAAGCACCTTCCTTCGCGGACCACCCTTAACCATCCGGAGCCACCGGATCCTCCAGATCCGCCAGATGCAAAGGGCTTAGCACCACCGCGTCCTCCCATTCCACGCTCTCCACGTTCCACATCTCGTGCTCTGTTCATGGGATTCTCTCGTGCTCCGTCGCTAGAGATCTTCTCCGGTGAAACGCTGTTAATCGACTTGACCCTTAATGTCACTGCTCTCGAAGCTGGGAAATCGAAGTTAGTGCCCAAAACCTATGCTTATTTGCAAATCCTTACTGCCGAGTGCATGCTCTCTCCGAAATCCAAACCCAAACATCATTCAATGAGGATTTTCTCCTCCTCGACTACTCCAACAACTTCCATGGATCTGTACGGCACCAGCTCTAAATCTCGAAGTTTGCTGCTCCCTGCTTCCATCTCGTTCCCCCGCTGCCTCCGGTCAATCGACTCCACCGTCCACAGTCGCTTGGTTGCAGCCGGAGATGTCGACATCGATCTGTCTATGCAGCCACAAGCTTGTCTCTTATTGGACCTGGCCTATGAAGCTCATGTGGTCCATATAAAAAGCCCAAAAACAAATGCTTACAGGCGGTTGTTAATCACCGGAAATGGTTTTAAGATATGCTCTCGATACTCTAGATTCTCAACCTCTGATTATGAGTATGGTTGGGATTTTGAGGAATGGATTAGTTTAGTCTTGTTGGAACTCGAACTTATTGGCTTAATCCCGACTGTGTCGGTTGTTCTTAGCTCTCCTTTTGGGGCCTTTAGTATCTATGTCGCCTTGGTGCGATTCTTTACTGCGATATGCAGAATGTGTTCTTTTACCGCAATATGCAGGTTCTATAGTTTGTTGGCAAGCATATCGCCTCTATGCAATGCTTCTTATGTGCTATCCGGTGCCAATTTTGTCGCCTTTGTGCGATACTCTACTGAATTATGTAGGTTTCAATCCATCATGACTATGACGAGTCATGAGTTCTCCTTGATGGAATCTAGTATCTTCCCAATTTCTTCACTTGTGGTAAGAGGATTTGGTACAGGGAGTACTACGTCAAAAATGTTTCCGCTTAGAGTGGAGACAACTATAAGCAAAGCTGCCTTTATTGCTGCTTCAACTATAGAGTTCCAACACCTCAATGTGTTTTTGGATTCTCTCTCTTGTCAAGCTTCTCAAGTCTAGAGATTTTGTCAACGAGTCGGAAAGCACTCTACATGGCTTTCGTTGCCTTTTAGAATCTTTCTCTTCTATCTTTATCGTTTATGTACTTTGCACGACAAATGTTTTAGCCGAGTCTTTATCTTTGCTTTCCTTGTTAAACTTTGACATTTGCTCCATGGTTGGAGTTTAAATTATCTATAAAAATCGGTTTGGTCAAAAAAAATAATACTCATTGCACCAATAATTAAGTATCTAACATAACCTAAATTATAATTAGGTAAATAACATGAAGCATATATAAAATGACCATTTTAGCCTTATTTTCAGTTACAACATAAATAGTCAACTATATTTAGATCTCTGATAGTTGGCTATTCGCAAATAAATATTGGAAAAAAAATTGGATAGTTGACTATTCTTGCATAAATAACTAACTATAATCATAGTGAATTAATCACAAAGTGACCTATATTATAATTAGAATAGCAAACACTCTTTTACATAAACAATGTTTTACATAGTCATCTATGTTTTGAAATGATAGTTGACTATTTGTAGATAAACGTTTAAAAGAATCGAATAGCTGACTATACCTGCATAAATAGTCAACTATAAGCATAGTAAATTAATCACAAAGTGAACTATATTATAATTAAAATAGCAAACACATGTTTACTTAGACAATGTTTTACATAGTCAACTATTTTAATTAACATATAGTCAACTATTTTAAGCAACATAATAGCCAACTATTTATAACTAATTAGATCATTAAGAGTATTTTAGTCAATTTTATTTAAGTGAGTGCTAGTTACCTAAATTCTATTTAGGTCATGTTATACACCTAATTATGATCTCTAAAACTATTATACACCTAATTAACCCATGTTGATAATACCTAAGAAAACCATTGGATTTTTATAATCCTTATAACTAAATTTTTGAAATACACATAACACTATACAAATTTAATAAATCTTTGGATTTTAAACATCAATAACTCTAGGAGCGTGACGAGATGGTCGGTTTCAATCCTATTTGGTTCTAGGAGGACATGCTTGGTTACACGAACGCATTGCCTGAGAGATGGACTAACAAGAAGACCCGAGAGTTGGACTAGCAAGATCATTATAATCCTTTTTCATTAGGATTTTGATTTGTTTTCCTTTGTTTTTATTCTTGTTTTTGTTTCACTTTGTTCCCATAACAATTTTTGGTTTCATGAAGTTACGAATCATTCAGCCTTAAAAAAAAAAAACATCAATTACTCTATGAGAATCCAACTCCTAATAACTCCCCTTAGTTTATGTAGAATAAACCACTTAGTTCTAAAAGATTATTATGTTATTAGTTCCTATAGGTTTTAATAATTTAGTTGTGTGTAATTTTTTTAAAAGTTTATATAACAAGAAAATGTTGAATTTTGGCTGGATAATGGGTAGATATATATATATATATATATATATATATTTTTTTTTTTTGTAGTTGATAAAAACAAAGGTGAATTTGCTTAATAACCCAAAAAAAATTAATAATTAAGCAAATAACAAAAAGTATAGTATGTGGCCAAATAACAACCTTTAGATATAGGGTTAATTGTTAAAAAATAAGTTGTAGTTTTTTTATGTGTTATACATGCTAATTCCCCTAAGACCAATAAATCAAGAATGGTTTTTTTTTCTTTAAAGTTTTTCTTCAATTTATCTGATTTGGCAAATCTCCTAACCTCATGTGTTCATTCCATTATTTGACATAGTTGGATCGGTGTTTAGTGAATATATTATTATCTATCAAAAAACAAAAAAAAAACAAATTATTACGTGATTAAATATAAAAGTATAACCAATACTAAAAAATTTCGCTAGCAAACTTACACGCTAATATAATATTTTTCTTAATTTTCTATTTTACTATTCGAGATTTTCCTACTAAAAAATCTAAACAAGTTGGCTGATCAGAGAGAACCATATAACAGTTTTATATGAACATTATAATTGTGTATAAATATGAATATAAACGCATAGATATATTTTTTCAACACTTTTTATAAATAAAAATTACTTGAGAAAATATATATTCGAGTGGAAATATTAAAAAGGCATATTCCTAGAATTTCAGATGTGGCGGCGCTAGCCACGAGTTTAACTGCAACTTGCAACAAAAGTCATAACCAAGTAAGCCTTCACTCCACGTCTCCATTACGTGTCAATATGGATAGACTTTGTTGTACGTAAATTTATGCGTACACTGGTGAAAAAAAAAAAAAACTAGTTTGCATTGTAAATTGTTTTGTAATTTCATTGGACCAAAAAAAAATTTGTTGATAAATTATTCGATCAACTTACACCGATGAATTGTATGCAAATCGGGTGAAATATATAGTTTTAATTTATGTTGCTATATCACCGCCTCTCTCTCTCAAAACCTCCGCCTGCTTCCCCTTTCGGTTTTCCCGGCAAGTTCAGCTCCGGTGGCTCCGATCATGGCCGGTGTTGGACAGGTGCAGATGATGCAAATGTCCGGGGCCCACGATTTTTTTCGGTTTTTTTATTGCATTTTAGGGCCCAAATTTTTCAAAACTTTGCAAAAATGACCCAAATTACTTTTAATCAATTATACACCTTACAATTTGCAGATTTTTTTTTCTATATGGCACATGGCTAGGGGTGGACAAATTACCCGAATCCGAAGTCCGAACCCGAACCCGACCGAAAAAACCCGGTTCGGATCGGTTATGGATATAACAAAATAACCGATTAGTTTTCATCTCCCAATTATTTTGGTTACGGTTCGGTTCGGATTTAAACCGAAATCCAAAATCAGATCCGAAGAAAATATATGAGTTTATTGTGACCTTTCCTTAGCCGCATCCAGATCTTCACTTTAGGCAAATGCAATCAGAGAGAGTTGAGAATTGATTTCTTTTGTTGCTTTGAATTTGATTTCATTTGGGAATTTCAATTTGAATTTAAAACAATGTATCATCTTTATGAATTCTACTTCATTTATGTATTATTTCGAATAATTAGTTTTTTTTGCTTAAAATTTTATGAACAATCATAGTATGGATCATTATTGAATCTCTCATATAGTGTAAATGTAACACCCAAACTTTTTTTTTTTTAAACTAACATTTCTACTGCGGAAAAACAACATAAACATTTAAACCAATTTAATATTTCAATAAATCCATAAAATAAAATCTCTTAAACCAATTAAATTCCAATATCAAATTCAAGAATGAAACAATGCTAGCAACCTAAACAACTGGTTCGCTAGACTAAACAAGAAAACACTAAACCCTATCATCCTCTTCTCTCGACCTCGATTCCACGATCACACTTTTCTTTTACCTGCAACTCAAAAGAAACCGGGAGTTGCGTGAGTATTATCATAAATACTCAGTGGAGCGGTCATCCCGCTAACACGATCGACACCCAGTTCCTGAAACCGAGAATAAGCTTGTCCTCACTCAGCTCATTTCAATCCAATCACGAACGAAACGAACACATGATATGGCATAATTCACACAAAGAACATAAACAATATGATCAATACAACAACCCAATCATAAACCAATCACACACGCAATCAATCCTAATACTCGATTCTAGAACTTTCCGAATGATCACGCACTCACCTTCGCGATTTAGGATCGGAACGGTGATGGACACAAAATTCAGACTCCCACAAGCCTGGAAATCCGTTGAAAAGATCACCCTACGATGAACACACGATCCCCACGTCCAAACCTCGCCGAAACCTTCTCTTCAAGATCGCAAAACACCCAAAACCTATCGAAATCTCAAAACTCTCTCTTCCTCATGTTCTCTTTCTGCTTCTCCAGCCCAAAAACGCGACTGCTCATAATATAACCACGACTCTAGGGTTTTCCTTCCCCAAACCGCAACAAACCGAATTAAAAATCGAATAAAAACCGATTCATAATTATTGGTGTCGATCGACACTGCCCAAAGGTGTCGATCGACACCCTTACCGAAACTCCATTTTCCGGTTTGGGACGTTACAATTCTCCTCCACTAAACTTGATTCGTCCTCGAATCCACACAAGCCGTCTACCAAAGACTCAAAACCTGACCCGAACCGGTCAAAACTATCTGAGATCATACTACTCGATCTCCGAGGCTCTCGTTCAGTCTCATGTTTATACGCCCGTTTGCAGACATCTATTAGTCTTAACTCATTCCACACCCCTCCCACTCGCAGGACGCATCCCTTGAGCTATCGGTGTCGCACCACTCTCACTCGCGGGATGCATCCCTTGAGCTATCGGTGCCCCGCACCACTCTCACTTGCAGGACGCATCCTTTGAGCTATCGGTGCCTCGTGTCCCTTCCACTCTCAGGATGCATCCCTTGAGCTCCGGGTACACCGTGCCCCTTCTACTCTCAGGATGCATCCTTTGAGCTCTGGGTACACAAGGGAGACTAATCATCCCCTCGAGAGAACGCATCCTCTCAAAACAAAATGAATGAGTTGCTTGGGACCGCAGCCCCTAGACTAATAAATTCTAAAACGTCTATAAATATCTATCGACTAAACTACCTCTCGTGGTCCACTCGATACTCCATAACCCGGAATATCACCACAAATCACTTATAAGAATAACCATCTTATAAAACAGATAAATAAAAAATGACTCCATCTTATAAATCTCCAAAAAGTATAATCGTTACAACGAAAACCAAAATAAAAAATAAACAAACATGCTAAACAACGAGACTAGAACCACAAAGAGAAACAAACCTCAAACGGCAACCTGCTTGTCAAACAATTTCCCGAACTTTAACTTCATCTTTGCCTCGGGCTCCCAAGTCTCCTCCTCGCATCCAGCGCAATCCCACAAAATCCGCAACAACGGAATCTTCTTCTGACGTAGCTCCTTGACTCTCCTCTCCAGAATCCTCACAGGAATCGCCGAAACAGTCAAATCAGGCTGAAGATCCACAGGAATCTCAGACACTAACTCTTCCAACTCATGCAGGCACCTCCTCAACATCGACACATGGAAAAACTTATGAAATGCCTTCATGATCGGTGGTAACTCAAGTCGATACGCCAGTGGTCCAACTCGCTCCACTACAGGAGATAGGCTCTGTCCCGGGCTCAAACTCAATCGTAAACGGATCGGATCGGGACACGGTAATCCCTGCAACAACTGGAAGACATCCTCAAACTCCCGGACAACTTGAATCTCACTCAGCGCAACCTTACCAACGGACTCTGGCATAGAAATCATCGCCAAGTAAGCCTCGTATCCTCGCTCCAACATCCGCACTGCCTGAATCGCAGAAATCACTAAGCTCCCTGAAGTCGGTCTCATTCCCTGAAACGTCAACTTCTCTGCCTCACGCTCGAAGGTCACTCTGCCCCGATAACAATCCAGATGGACTCTATAATGAGACAACCAATCCATCCCTAGGATAACGTCATACAGCTCCACATGAATGATCACCAAGTAGGCTGGCATTGACTGCCCCGCAATCTGAACATCAACTGCTCTAGCACGGCCCGAAGTAGCCAGGAAACCACCTCCAGCTACCTTGACCAACCCTGAACACTCACCAGCGCTGCTACGGATGCCACAGCTCTCAGCATGCTCCGGGGTAATAAAGCAGTTCGATGTTCCAAAATCGAAAAACTCATGGGACTCAAAACCTCCCACTAACAAGGTCCCTACACAATTCATACGCGTTGAGAACCCTCCTAGACTATCATAAGTAAAATAACAGAAACAAACAACAATTCACCAGCTACAGAATTTACGAAGTCTAAGTCTAAGATTTTACCTGTGATCGAAGCGCCGTTATGCTGCCCCTGACTCACCTCCCCCGGGGTATAAACTCGCGGTGTTGGCCCAATCTGACCTAACGGCTACACTGCCGCCAACTGTGCCACTGGCTGGGCTACAACAAAAGTCGTCCGCTGCGGTTTAGGATACATCGGCCTGATATGCCCAGGTTCTTGGCAGTTATAACAGACCCTCGTGTCTGACTGCTGCGACTGTTGCTGCTGCTGCTCACCCTTCCCAGGGCAACTCGACAAATGATGCTCCAAACTGCCGCATCCAAAACACGCTCCGCCTCTCGAACTCTGATTGGGCCTGGAAACGCCATCCCATTTCCATTTCTATCCATGGGCAGGCTTGCCGCCCTTGCCGAAACCACTCCGCGACTGCTGCTGTCTCGACTGAACAGGCGGTACAACTGACACAGGAACTACTGCGGCTTATTGCCCTCTTAGGTTTTCAAGTCTCCTCCTCAACACCGCTACAGTCTCCCAAGACTCTCCACCATGGTATCTTTTTCCAACGCAGAACCTTTACTCTCCTTCATAATCCTCTACCATAGATCAACTTCTGACAACTAGCCAGCACCACTCCATACCACCACTCAAGTCTTACACACCGTTTACCTTAGACCATACTCCAGACCCAACCCGGTCATCCACACATGAGATCACTACTCGTTCCTCACAAACCGTCTACCAGGGACCATACTCCTGACCCAATCCGGTCAACCACACACAAGATCACTACTCGATCCTCACAAATTGTCTAACCACATACCATACTCCTGACCCAACCCAGTCAGCACACACGAGATCACTACTTGATCTCGGAGGCTCACATCTTATCTCATGCTCATAACCACGTTCAGACATTAATTACTCTTAACTCATCTCCTCAGCCCACACACTCGCAAGAACATATCCTTTGAGTTATCAATGTACAGGTAAATACTCATCCCCTCGAGAGAAATCCTCATTTCTCACTAGTTATATTGGGAAATCCTCATCCCAAATAAGTGTACATGGAAATCCTCATCCCTCTGGAGAAGTCACTCGGCGAAATCCTCATTCCCTAGAGTATTAATTCTGAAACGTCTATAAGCATCTATCGACTAGAATTTCCTCATCATATCATGACCAATCCTCAGGTCAACTCGAATAACCCAATCACACAAGGTGTTCCACTAGAATCTTTCAAAAAATACACAGTTCTAATTTTTCATAAAACTTCTATTTTAGACTCTCCACAACATTGAACACCAAGACACCACAGCCAAAGATATAAGAAATACTCATCTTATAAATTCCAAATTGTAATAATCGTTTCAACACCAAACGCAAATACAAAATCCAAAAATAGCATAACACAAGCTAAAACTCTGAAACAGAGAAGCATAGAAGAAACACATCCTAATCCTCGATTTGCTCTCTCAGATCCTCCTCGATTGCTGCTGCTGTTGCCTCAACCAACTCCGCCCTCAAGGCGAACTTGGATACTCTCCATGACATCCTTAACACCAACCAAAGTCCTCTTTAAAACTTGTTCACATGCGTTTGCTCATCTTTCATGCCTCTACCCGCATAGACTAGGAGCTTGCTAAACTTAACATCGTACTCGCATATCGATCGGTCTCCCTAAACTAGTTCCACATACTGCATCTATAACCGATCAACTGCCTCTTGAGGAAACCTCTTGGCATTAAACTCAACCAAGAATTCATCCCAATTCCACACTGTCTGCATCCTCCTAGCCTCAACACCTCTCCACCAGAGGTGGGCGTCACCATCCCAGTATTGTACCACCATATCTACCCGGTACTCATCAGGGCATCTAATAATGCAAAAATTATGCTCAATCCTCATACGCTACTCATCGGCTACCTCGGACCCAACTCCGCCCGAGAAGAACATGGTACTAAAAAGGTGCATCTGCCTCATCATCACCAGATAAGTTATCCTCTTGTGCCACCAAAGCCCTCGGCCACACATCCACCACTTGAAGCGCTACTGGAGCCTACACTCGTACTGCACCCGGTAACCGCTCCAATATCAAGGCTAACATCCTCGCCAAATCATCATTTGGGTCCTAGGCTCCACCTGCCGTAGCACCCGCTCCCGAAACCACTACACTATATGACCGCACACTAGTAGTTACACTAACATCGCCCACTGATCCCTCCGTATACGTCTTCGAATCAGCCATATTCTCAAGTGACACACTATGTGCCACCCACTCGAAGGACTCACTCCCACATCCTTGGCCACCACGGCCTCGACTTCTCGGAACTCTAGCCATCACATAATGAACTTCTTAAAAGCACATACTAAGATACTAGAATTCAAAACATTAGTCAAACCACAGTTACCGTGAAATTTTATTGAAGGCTCAAAGAGGATGATCTAAGACTCCAACTCTTAAAATTGATTAACT
Source organism: Draba incana (assembly GCA_963576765.1). Classification (NCBI taxonomy): domain Eukaryota; kingdom Viridiplantae; phylum Streptophyta; class Magnoliopsida; order Brassicales; family Brassicaceae; genus Draba; species Draba incana. Next base: position 23,138,685 of record OY755210.1, on the reverse strand, counting down.
AGTCATAATCAATTTTAACTCAACAATCTCAAATCATCATTCAAATCTACACTCAGCTGCTGAACATCGGACTCAAACTTTCTCGTCTCTAGTCCGAATCCGATCAGCCTCATTCAACAAGTCTTGCATAAAACACGTCAACATATACATTCCAATTCGCATTAACTCAGTAAACAACATTTTCCAATCAATTAAACCAGAGAAATCACATCAATAAAAATTATAAATCAGCCCGAAGCCATGGTCGCGCACTCACCTTAGCCATAGGAATTAGGAAATCGAATTAAACAATACGAGACACGAACGCACAAACTCTCTCAAGCCTAGAAGCTACTGATTCTCCTTTCTTATCACCTAGAACTGACCACTAGGGTTTACCCTAAACCTAATTAGGATTTTCTGGTAAAACAGACACGTTGACTTCGAATCAACATTGACGAAATATGATCCAGAAACTAGACAATAAAAGCTTTCCCACGACATGCAAATCGTCGCCTAACTCCCTCTGGAACTCCGACAAAAACCCCTCGAAGGGGTCTGATCAAAGACCCGATTATGCACAAACCTCTTCGAGGAAAACAATGATATCTCATAGCATACACATCTGAACGACAGACCGTTATCACCCAGGGCTAGCTAAGAGAGAGAAAAACTTATCCATAAAATTTCACTCTGATCTCATCTGTTCTCCATGTCCATTTCTCTTCACTACTAAAATGGAACATAAGTGTCTCCTTCCCACAAGTCAATTCTCTTTCTCAAGAACACACAAATCTCTTCCTCTCCTCACTCTAAATTCTCAAACTCACGTCTTTTTCCTTCTAAAACATGGCTGCTTGGAGAAAATAAGCTTATATACGCGCTCCTAGGGTTTCCAACCCTAAATCGCACCAAGACCGGACAATCAATATCGAACCGAACTGACCCAAAATAACTAGTGTCGATCGGCACCTCTCCTTGGTGTCGATCGACACTAGCTCATTCTCAAAACACGGCAATACAAAGCTTGTGTCGATCGACACACCACCATGGTGTCGATTGACACCACCGAAACTCCACAATTTTTGTTTGCGGTCGCTACACGGGTGGTGTGTCGATCGACATGAGTTGTTTTGATTATTGTTTTTTGTTTGGTATTTTATTGCCGTAATGAGCCTGAGTGATAGGCCGTAGATGGTATGACCGTCTCACTAAGTATTTATGAAATACTTACGCAATTCTTTTTCCCATATGTTGCAGGTAATGAAAAAATGTGATCGCAGAATCATGGCGTAGGAAGATGATGTTTAAGGATGTTTTAAAGTGATTTGTACTATCTAGTAGAACCTGGTGTTTAGGTTGCTAGAATTACTTGGTTTGTGTTATTGATTTCTGAAATCATTGATCTTGGTTAGAAATGATTATTGGAATTATTTGTTTTATGTTTTCCTCTGTGATGTTGGTAATTTAATCGTAGAGAATTAATAAGTATGGGATTATACTCTATATTTTACCTATTTTACTATTTATTTCAATGCATTTTCTAAGTATTTTAATAATATTTTACATCAAAAGAGGTAGTTTTCTTCGTATTTGTAGTTTTAGAATCTTAACAGGGAAAATTATCAAAAAGGAGCAAAAAAAACTAAAAGAGGTGTAATCTAAGTTACAACAAGTTTTACAAGCCAAAGTTAGTCCTATCCAAAGATTTCCCAAGTTATCACATTTTATCAAGTTGGATAGAATTAAAGTGTCTGAAGTTTAGCTATATACGAAGGATCAAACCAACATGGAATTTGATGAAACTTGGCTACGTTGAAGATCTATAAGTCAGATTTCTAACGGAGTTGGAATTATCTCATTTAAAGCCGCGAGAAAGAAAGATACATTTGATTTACTGAAGATATGTCAAACTGCCTCGTAAATGAAAAAGGATGAGAAAGGAGTCAAACACCAGACAAGGCTTTTAACCGGTGCCACAGACCAATGCCAAACACGGTGAAGCAATTTTTGTCCAAACACCGGACACGTGATTCTGTCCGGTGTGAGTGTCCAATGTTTCACAGTTTCGATCGAAAAGACGTTTTTGCCCAAAGTGAAGCCCTATTAGACCCTAGACCTATATATACTTATTTTTAACCTCTTTTTTAGAATGTGCCCAACAAAATAAGACTTTTATTCGTAGAGAGCAGCCACCAAGCCTCCCTTTGAGGATTCATCATAGACTTGTGTTTTTAGAAGCTTTCGCTGGATGATCTCGCTTTGTACTTTCATTTGGAGAATAATCTTCTATCCCTTACTCTTTTAATAACTTTTATCATCATGAATTCATCATCTATTTAATGTTTTTCGTGCACCATGTTTGAGTAATTTACTTGTTTGGTTTTAGGTTTTCAATGAGTTTCATAATTCGATAATTTATTGATGATTGTTCAGGGATATCAATAGAGTCGTCATCTTTACTCGGACTCTATGCATGATTGCTTTACCGCGCATATAACAATATGATCTTAGGTTAATATATTCTCCAAAACTTTTATATTGCATGAACTAGTATTCGATGAGCCAAGCGTCTTAATAATTCAAAAGGTTAGTTAAGCAGTTTGGTGAACTTTATCAGAACTTGATCTATTACGTATGTTTTCACTTTGTAATAATGATCAAAAGTTGAGTCTATTAGGGTGATTGAATATAGTGGTTGGAGCCACAAAAGTGGAAAGACCATACCTTCGTGTTTCGAGTTCTAGACGGTCTGGAATATCCTAAAATCCCTGAATTAAATCGGTCATTATTGTTGCATAATTCTCTGCAAATTACCTAAGTCCTAACGCTTTTCTCCCATTGAAAACTCGACCGGACACCGACTCGGTAACTTCACTGGGTGGCTGGTCGGACCGGTTCAATCGGTTAGACCGGGTTTTGATAATTTTAAAAATTATATATATATGTTATGTACAAAAATAAAGTAAAGAATGAATCACTTGATAAAATTGGAATATACGACAAAGAACATTAAAAAGTTTCAATATCCAACCAAAGTAATTAACATGAAAAGAAATAATAGAGAAAATAACAAGTTTCTTAGTAATGATGAAATATTTAATTTTCCTTATCAATAGTGTTATCTTCTTGAGTCATCTCCATCTTTTGGGGTTTCTTTAGTTAGAGCATTCTCAAGCTCATCATAATCTAGTTTTATGTTGAAGTTCTATGAAAAAATGAGGAGATGTAAACTTGCGTTTTCAAAGTTTTGATGAATTGCCATTTAAAGATAGCAAGAAAACCCTAAATCTTAATAAATTTTTGAGAACCGGGTTTTGAATTCAACCCGGGTCACCGGTTTTGGCGGGTTTTGGCCTGTTTTGGCGGTCTGATTGAAATCTGGGTTTTAAACCTACTCGGACTCGGTAGAGCAAACGATTCACGGTCCGACCGGTTCGACCGGCCGGTCCGATCCGGTTCTGAAAACACTGCCTATTACTTTCGTAGTATTACACAATCACACAAACGACTAAACATATTTTATTATAGCTCTATTTTATTCATTACAATTCGTCGTGTGTTTAACAAGTCCTCGTGGATTCGATTCCTTACCTATACTAAGTGAAACCTTTAAGCTCAAGTGTGATGGGGAGAAATGTGGATTTTTGAAGGGAAACCTTTAAGCCCAAGTGAGATGGGGATAATTGTTGGCGGCCAAGTTCATAGCCGTTTTCAAAAGCGATCGCTGGAATTTCAGCAACAAGCAATTTGTTGAGTTCATCAGAAGGGAACTGTTCCCCAAAATAGAGTATGGAGATGAACTATTTCCTAGAGACGGAAGAGGGGTGTTTATTTTAGAAAATTTCGATGAGCTAAACATATTTAGCGATGGGTAATTGCTAACTTCTTATACATTGGACATTTATTGGAAGAATGGGTAGTTGCTAACTTCTTATACATTGGACATGTATTGGAACGATGAGTAGTTGATAACTTCTTATACATTGGATATGTATTAGAACGTGGGGTCGGGGCAAACTCTATACATCAGGAATGTATGGAGGTGTCCAAAAAATTTGGGACTATTCTAGGAAAACTCATATAGCTTCAAAGGTCGATAACCTTTAGGGCACATCCAAAAAAAGGTGGATGAGAGAATTTGGGACAAATTCATTATTAGGGAGGGGGGATTGTAACATCCCTATCCTAAGCCCTAAAATTAATGGGCCATAATCCGGTCCGTTGTAGCTTTCTAAGGCCCAACTCATCCTAAACCTAGTATGCATATCTCCTTTTCTTTATAAATAAAGAATGTTATGGGATTAGGAAAGAGCAAGGTGGGATCAACCACTGCCAAGTCCGAGATGCCACTGCCGTGTGTAGAAAGGATAAAGGCAGTTATGACCCGTTTTCGTGGAGGAGAGAAACAAACATGAAGGATAGATCAGAGCAAAACTTTGTTTGCTCTAATCTTGATGTGAGCAAAATTGCTCGTCAATCAGATATGTATTCTATGAGTTATGGTTGTTTTCCCGAGACGCATATGTGCAGAATCGGATCTACAATCAGGCCACTTTGAGGGTGTTTTCCCGTCGATCTAGAAGGTTTCATGAGCCGATCTACATATCATCATAAAGCCCTTGTTTAGTTTTCAGAACCGGTTGCAGATCCAGAATCAGATATCCGTAGCCTCTTCTGTCGCGTTTCCAATGTCGTGTGTTCAACATAACTCTCAAACCCTAATGGTCCGGTTTGGGTTAACCGGATGGGTTGGTCCGGTTTGGGTTAACCGGATGGGATAGTGCGGTTTGGCAGGTTGGTTTTGTTCAGTTTAGCTAACCGGGTTGGTTTGGGCTAGTATAGCTAATCGGGCTAGTTCGACTTGGTTTAGTTAACTATATTGTTATTTCAAGCTTAGTTAACCATTGTCAGGATCTAAGTTGGTTACTTGTGTGTTAGGTTTCACATCGACGCAGACTAAGCATTCCGTAGCCCCAACCAATGCAAGACATTCCACATCGGGAGCACGAGGAATAATAAGGTGAGGAACAAGTATTGTAATCCCTTGGGATCATTTCTGCAAGTTTAGTATGTAGCCTTGTTTAGGCTAGTTTTGGAATGTGGAATGATATTGTTAGAGCCTGGTTCCTAGGGTGGTTGTGTGATACATACATAATGGTTAGGTTGCTTGGTATCTTGGTTGGTTTGGTTGTCGGGTTGCACCAGTCTAGTTGACGGGCGACCTGTGGAATATGTATACGATATCTATTGAGGTGTTGGATCCTCTTGCTTATGGAATATACGTGGTTTAGGGATCCATGGGTTTATTTATTGAGGTGTTGGATCCTCTTACTTATGGAATATATGTGGTTTAGGGATCCATGGGTTTATCTATTGAGGTGTTGGATCATTGGCTATATGTGTGGTAATCGTGCGGGTTGCACTAAAGGAGGAGTAAGCCAACTGGTGGTGTGATTCGGTTAGGATCTAGCATTAGTAATTATTATTATGTATAATGGTTATAGGCTTTATTTGTTTATATGCTTTGCTTGTCAAATATGATTTCTATAGATTGTGTGGCGTTAGCCCACCTTCACTGAGTAATTCTCCTCTGAATTACTCATCCCTTTCTTCTATTTGTCTTTCATGTATAAGTGATATGCTTAATGAGTCGGATCGGGTCGGAATAATCGGTGTGGATAAATATATTGGGTCACTGATGTTACATATGAGGCCAAAACTCAACTCTTAAATTTAAGACTTTTAGTTAGTTTGAAATTTTTTTTTTTTGATAGTTATTGAGTAAATTAACCCATTACTAAATTTTACTGAGAGTTAATTTGCTTAACAACCAAAAAAAATTAATAATTAGGGAATTAACCAAAATGGGGGTATGTGGCATAATTATATCCATTAAAATTAGGATAATTGGTTATATTTTTAGTTATAATTTTTTTTTATGGTTATTGAACATAATTTCCTTTGGGATAATTTGCTCAATAATACTTAAAAAAATTATAATTGTGAAACTAACCATTTGTGCCCTATGTGGCAAAATTTAAACCATTAGATTTAGGACTTTTTGCTAGGATTTGAATTATAATTTTTTTTTGGCTATACAACAAATTAATCCATTTCCTTTTTACTAATAGAAAACGATAAAAAAACGACCCCGCATCAAAATAGTACTAAATTTTATTAGAAAAACTATTTGGGAGAATATAGTTTTAGTGGACGCGAAAAGTCATATCATCTGAATGCATGAATGATTGGTGTAATTAGATGCATCTAAAAAGAGCCAAAGAGTTGTTGGTAAGAGTCGGTCCTCAAATTGATTTTCTATTTCTAAACATATATTACTACGATATTCTATATTATCGTATATATTATTATTGTAACATTTTTTAATGATATTTTATGGTTTTCAACATAATCTTTTACGCCACACAAAAGCTTACACAAAAGTCCCTCTACATCGCCTCCAATTTGTTTTTGGTCTGCAAAGAGAATATTATATACATCACCTCCAATAAAATGTTCATCTTTTGTCTTTTAATATTCTGCCCAAATTTTATTTGCTTTGACATTCTAGTTTTATTAGAATTTTGTCATTGGTATTTTTTGGTCATAGAGATTTTTTTTGGTTATAATATCATTTGTAAGAAAAATTCAGCCAAATCTCTAACAATATATCGTAATTGAGGAGAAATGAACAAAAGCCGTTATGGCAGAATCTCCATCTCCTAACATTGACATTAATAAACTCATGTACAAGACTGTAAATAATAGATTGAGTTCAATCCATATCACATGTAAAAAAGCTTAGATGAAGAATTACTGATGTGGTTTGCTACGCAAACACCACATCATTCTTCTTTAGCAATTAATGTATCTCAAAATTTTATCGGTCAAAAATTCAACAATTTGTGTTGAAAGATAGCTCTGATTTACAAGCTAGTGTAAAAAATATTTGTAGAAACACTTTTGATAGATAAAGAATTTTATATTTATTCAAAAAATCGTTGGAAATAGATTTTAGATAAACTCCTAAAACTTGTTGTTTTCATGTTTTTACTTTTATCCCAAAATAATTAAATTCAGAGTGAAACGGTTTATTATTGTTAATTAAATTACAATTTTAGTATTTGCAACTCTAGATTTTATTACGAAGTTAAATGCGACAACCGGAAATAATGCACAACATAGTCAGGATTGGTTCTAAAAACAAGCGGACAAATCACTTGCGGTTCTAATATTTATTATAAAAAGCCAGTCTTCTAATTCAAAAAAGTCTCTTTAGTATAGTGGCCAAAACCCAATATTTTTCTTAAAACATGTTACGAATTCAAGATTCAAATACTGATTTTATTTTTAAAATGTATTTTTCAAAAAGTCAAACGACCCTTAGAACATGTACAATGGTGACACTGTATAGGACACTTTTTCTGTTTTTCGACACTCAAAATTCCTAAAATTTAATATATTTAATTCTAAAACAATTGAACTCATAGCAGGCCCGAACATAGTAATTAGTGAATATATAACAATATATCTTCCCGACATATCTTTTTGTGAAAGCAACTCATTACCCACAACTTCCTAATCCCTAGAGATGTCAATTGGACAAATTGTCCATGGACAACCATGTCCACAAACATTTTAGGTCCGTATGGTCATTAAATTTTAAGCCCAACAAAAAATAGTCCAAATGGGTTAATGTCCAAATGAGTGAAAACCATATGGACAGTGGACAGCCCAACATAGCCCAAGTATATATTTGATTTTTTTTTATTTATACATTTTTCACCCACTTGGACATTTTTGGCGGGAAAATTACGAAAAACGCGTTTTAGCGGGAAAATTTACGAAAAACACGTTTTGGCGAGAAAATTTACGTAAACAAGGTTTATTGACAAATGTTATCATTATTTTTCTTTATGCTCATCTGGACGGTCCATGTCCATAGATTTTACTTTCTGTCCAAATGGGTTAAAACCACATGGGCTTGACCATAAATAGCCCACAAAGATATTTGTCCACGCGGACATGCCCATGTGGTCTTGGGCAGACCCATTTGACATCTCTACATACATAAATGATTGTGCCAAATTTGTCTATTGCAATATTTATAAGATAAAATCATATTTTCCAAAGTCAAATAATATTCATTAATCTTTTGCAGGATCAAAAATATGTTTTCACTAATTTTTGTTCCACATTTCTTCGTTTTAATATTTGTCATCAAACACTTTCCTCAAGCACACGCTGACGCAACTCATGGGTATATCTTCCAACAGTTTCACCATATTATCACCAAAGCCGTTCCAACACTAATAAAATACAGAAACGATCTTAAAATAAAATGCCTTTATTCATAAAGAAAATGTTTTACAATAGTAAACATTATATATTGTTATTTAGATGGAAATATATCAACAAATTGAATAATATTTTTAAAACCATTTTTCCCTTATTTTTTACATAATCATTGGTCAATCTTCAAAATTAATGTTCCATAGAAATCTCTTTCAACGAATAAATTCACACTTTTTTTTTCATTTTTGACTGCAAAATTTGTTTTGTTTCTCTAAATAATTTTAGGTTAAGGATTCTTTTTCTTAAATTTTTTAAGGATTGTTAAATCTAATTACTTAACTATTAAATATAGCTAATGCACCTTTTCATTGTGGACAGTGCATATTACTATATAATTTCAAAATTAGGTCCATACATATATATTCTACTACTTTAAAATTAATAATTAATAAAAATATATGTTATTAAGGGGTTTTTTTAACAAATTGATGCCCTAGGCTTGACAAAAAAAAAATTCATGCCCTAAATCATTGTTTAATTATTTTACACTATGGCACAGCTCTAGTTGTCACCCTTCTTCTAAAATGCGACTGCTTTAGCCGTGGTTAAACGCTCAACGACCGTGACCTGCATGAATTTTGTCGTAGGAAAATAAATCGAATAAATTTCTAAAAATCAAGAGATTTGGGGTTCTGGGGTTCCCCTTGACCCAATGGTCATTAATGTTTCTACACCAAGATATCTGGGGATCCAATCCCAGAAGATGCGATTTATTATCATTTGTTGCAGATTAATGGAGACAAGTTTGCAAGAGGACTTCAGCATGGGCAAGATATAATCGTCTGGAGTTGATCAAGATGGAAGAGTTATCCGTTGTACAATCGTCGATGTAATAGTTCTCATAATTTTTAAAAGAATAATAATAAAATGCAGTGTTAAAAAAAAGGTCTAAATTTGATGACATGTGGGATCTACATATCCTTTATCTATTAAAGCACAAGTCACCTGACATTTAATACTATGCCACATCACTTGTGCTTAAGTATATAAAGAACTAGTTTAACAGAAAAAAAAGACAGCTAAAAAAGCAGTTAAAAAGCAGTTAATTTTGAAAAACAATCGATCGGAAAAAAGGTTTCCACCTCTCAATGGTTCCCACCTCTCAAGCCACAATCCCCATCTCCTTTACATGAAAGGTTTTTAATGAAAAATCTCATCAACTATCTCCGAAAACCCCAACAACTAAGGTCGATACTGAAATCAACCCTCTGTCCATATTAGTGTTTAAATCCTCTTGAAGTTATTTTTTTTTTGTTAAAAACGACAAAGCGTCTCAAATAGTTACAAATCAACAATTCAACAAAAATCAAATTCTCTAATTTTAGAATTTAGGCTTCGAGTCTTTATGAAGAGAATTGACGTGGTTTGTTATTCATAAATATGAATAGGCTAAAATTTTTTTAAAATCTAATAGATCTTGATAGAAATCATCCTTACATGTATCCAAATATCAAAATCATGAATTGTTAAACGTATTGCAAAATAATTCCAAAACAACAACATATTTTTACCAAAACAAAACCTCCTAAAAGAAAGAGAGCATTATATGACACAAAATCATCATATGTGTGATGAACAAGATGAGGCATAGCCACATTGTAAAAGCAAATGATAGATCTAATATTCTGCTAGCAACAAAGCTAAGTCAGGATTCAAGAAACAGTCAGCACAGAGTCCGGTCAGCTCTTCTGCTTGAGCTTCTTGACTGTCCATCATGATGCCATTGATTCTTATACGCTCTTTTCCTCGAAAGCTTCCGCTGAGGTTTGAGTTTAGGAAAGTATGAGGATCTGCTAAGCCAACATTGAGAGATTCCGATTGTGAATCTTCGAAATATTCGGCGTACATGGTGCTTTCTCCAACGTCTTTTGAGAGTACAAACCATGTTTGAATGTGTACATTTGTAAGATCCCTATCTCGGGCCTTCAAAATAAATAGACCTTAACCCGGTCCATTAAGAAAATCAAGGGTCCATTTGCCTTAAAGCCCATGAGAGAAAGGCCTAAACCTAGTGTGCACCTCTCTTAATCCATATATATAGAGAGAGAGTGTTATGAGCAGTCGCGTTTTTAGGCTGAGGAGGCAGAAAGAAAACGTGAGGAAGAGAGAGTTTGGAGATTTCGATAGGTTTTCAGTGTTTTGCGATCTTGAAGAGAAGGTTTCGGTGTGGGGATCGTGTGTTCATCGTAGGGTGATTTTTCAATGAATTACCAGGCTTGTGGGAGTCTGAATTTCGTGTACATCACAGTCCATCACCATTCCAATCCTAAATCGCGAAGGTGAGTGCGTGATCGTTAAGAAAAGCATTAGAATCGGATATTAGGGATTGTGAATCATTCATAGTCGTTTTTGTACCGTATTACGTGTTGTTGTCTCTGTGTGCAAATCGTGTGTGTGATTGTTGTATCGACTTGTCGTGAAACGAGACGAACCATGAGAGGATAGGTTCGGTCTCGGGTTCTGATACAGAGTGTCGATCGATGCTTGGGGGCAGTGTCGATCGACACCCTGCGAAGAAGACGATGCTCGTTTAGTCGAGCGTCGATCGACACCGGGGTGGAGTGTCGATCGACACTCGGTTTTCTTTGCTTGGAAAATTTTTTTAATTAATTCGTAAATGCCTGTTTAATCTGGAAATTGGTTTAATTGAATATTTTTAAATCGCGTAGTAAATTGATTTTCGTCATTTTCTTTTTCTGTTTGCGGGATGACCGCTCCACTGAGTATTTATGATAATACTCACGCAACTCCCGGTTTCTTTTGAGTTGCAGGTAAAGGAAAAGTGTGATCGTGGAATCGAGGCCGAGAGAAGAGGATGATAGGGTTTAGAGTTTTTATTGTTTAGACTAGCGAACCAGTTGTTTAGGTTGCTAGCATTGATTATTCCTGAATTTGATGTTTGAATTTATGTGGTTTAAGAGATTTTATTTACTTTATGGATTTATTGAAGTATTTAATTGGTTTAAATGTTTATGTTATTTCCGCAGTAGAATTGTTAGTTTTAAAAAAAAAAAAATTGGGTGTTAAATTTTGGTATCAGAGCCTAGACGGTTTTAGGACTATAGAAAATTGGATGCCTGAGACTGTGTTTAAATTGATGTGTGTGCTTAGTCAATTTAATAAGAGTCTTAGTATCATCCTCTTCGGCCTTTTAAAATGATTCCACGGTAAGTTGCGTGTTTGATTGTGACTTCTTGTAGCTTATTATCCTGTTCTGTATGAGTGCAGAGAGATGGACGCCAGAGCTAGAGGTCGTGGCAGAGGCCGGCGGGGTCGTGGCCCAGTTATCGAGTCGTCTTTGAGTGCTACGCATGCGTCAGAGACTCCTACGCATCTTGAGGGATCCGTGGGCGAGGCCAGTAGTGCGAGTGTGAGTACTGTGGGTGCCGAGAGAGGCGCCGGTATGGCTGGCAGAGGAGCGGGCCCAGGTGCGGGTGCCATTCCAGCTCAGGATCGATGGGAGCGTATGGAGGGCTTTATGGCGCACTTATTGGAGTGGTTTCCGGTGGTGGTTCTGGTTCAGGCTCCAGTGGTGCCTCCTGTGCAGCCGAGGGTTGCGGTTGCAGAGGCGCGTCCGTCTTACCTGGAGATGGTGAGTCAGATGCGCCATATGAGTACTGCTTTCTTTTCGGGTAGTGTTAGTTCCGAGGAGGCAGATGAGTGGCGGATGCGTGTGGAGCGCAATTTTCGCTCGGTTTGTTGCCCTGAGGAGTACAGGGTAGAGTTGGCAGTCCACTATCTGAGTGGTGATGCTCATTCCTGGTGGAGAGCCATAGAGGCCAGGAGGCCTGGTGCAGCATAGCCCTGGGGAGAGTTCGTGGCCGAGTTCAACGCTCAGTACTTTCCTCAGGAGGCTCTAGATCGTTTCGGGACGAGGTTCGTGGAGCTAGTGCAGGGTGATCGTACTGTTCGAGAGTATGACGTCGAGTTCAGTAGGCTACTGGTCTATGCGGATAGGGGCATGGAGGATCAGCGAGCGTAGATCCAGAGGTTCCTGAGGGGACTGCAGCCAGATTTGTGGACCAGGTGCAGAGTGACTGAGTATGCCTCGAGGGCGAAGCTGGTGGACTTTGTTGCGGGGTTCGAGGAGGATCTAAGAGGGCAGGTAGCCGCGGTAGTTCCAGTGTCAGTTGTTCCAGCTGTCCAGCCGAGATAGCAGCAGTCACAGAGTGGTTCCGGTTCTGGTTCTTGCAAGGGCGGCAAGACTGCGCATGGACAGAAATGGAAATGGGATGGCGCGTCCAGGCCCAGTCAGAGTCCGAGGGGCGGAGCTTGTTTTGGATGCGGCAGTGTGGAGCATCAGTTGTCGAGTTGCCCTGGGAGGGGTGAGCTGTAGCAGCAGCCGCGACACTCAGATACGAGGGTCTGTTATAACTGCCAAGAGCCTGGGCATATCAGGCCAAAGTGTCCTAAGCCGCAGCGGACGACTTTTGCTGCAGTCCGGCCAGTGGCGTAGTTGGCGGCAGTGCAGCCGTTGGGTCAGATTGAACCAGCACCACGAGTCTATACCCCGGGAGAGGTGGGCCAGGGGTAGCATAGCGGCGCTTCGATCACAGGTAAAATCTTAGACTCCGACTTCGTAAATTCTTTAGTTGGTGAATTGTTGTTTGTTTCTGTTATTTTACTTGTGATAGTCTAGTAGGGTTCTCAACGCATATGAATTGTGTAGGGACCTTGTTAGTGGGAGGTTTTGAGTCCCATGTGCTTTTTGATTCTGGAGCATCAAACTGCTTTATTACCCCAGAGCATGCCGAGAGCAGTGGCATCCGTAGCAGCGCTGGTGAGCGTTCAGCGTTGGTCAAGGTAGCTGGAGGTGGCTTCCTGGCTACTTCAAGCCGTGCTAGAGCAGTTGATGTTCAGATTGCGGGGCAGTCAATGCCAGCAGACTTGGTGATCAGTCTGGTGGAGCTGTATGACGTTATCCTAAGGATGGATTGGTTGTCTCATTATAGAGTCCATCTGGATTGTTATCGAGGCAGAGTGTCCTTCGAGCGTGAGGTAGAGAAGTTGACGTTTAAGGGAGTGAAACCGACTTCAGGGAGCCTAGTGATTTCTGCGGTCCAGGCAGTGCAGATGTTGGAGCGAGGATGCGAGGCTTATTTGGAGACGATTTCTATGTCAGAGTCCGTTGGTAAGGTTGCAGTGAGTGAGATTCAGATAGTTCGGGATTTCGAGTATGTTTTCCAGTCGTTGCAGGGATTACCGCCGTCTCGGTCCGATCCATTTACAATTGAGCTGGAGCCCGGGACAGAGCCTATCTCTAAGGCACCTTACAGGATAGCTCCAGCTGAGTTGGCAGAGCTGCAGTTGGAGGATTTGGCTGGTAAGGGTTTTATCCGTCCGAGTACTTCATCGTGGGGAGCACCGGTGTTGTTTGTGAAGAAGAAAGATGGTAGTTTTCGGTTGTGTATCGATTACCGGGGACTTAACCGGGTCACTGTGAAGAACAAGTACCCTCTCCCGAGGATTGATGAGTTGTTAGATCAGCTGAAGGGTGCTACTTGGTTCTCCAAGATCGACTTGGCTTCAAGTTACCATCAGATTCTGATCGACGTGGTAGATGTTTGGAAGACTGCTTTCAGGACACGGTATGGTCACTTTGAGTTTGTAGTGATGTCATTTGGTTTGACAAATGCACCAGCAGCATTCATGCGGTTGATGAACAGCATATTTCAGGAGTATATGGATGTCTTCGTAATCATCTTTATCGACGATATCTTGGTTTACTCTAAGAGTCTTGAGGAGCATGAGGTGCATTTGCGGTTAGTTCTGGAGAAGCTTCGGGAGCAGAAGCTTTATGCTAAGTCGAGCAATTGCAGTTTTTGGCAGCGAGAGATGGGATTCCTTGGTCACATTATCTCTGCAGAGGGAGTTTCTGTGGATCCAGCTAAGATAGATTCTATTCGACATTGGCCTAGACCGATTAATGCTACCGAGATCAGGAGTGGTCTGGGTTTAGCAGGGTATTATCGGAGGTTTGTCAAAGGGTTTGCGAGTATGGCTCAGTCAATGACAAAGTTGACCGAGAAGGATGTTCCGTTTGTTTGGTCACAGGAGTGCGAGGATAGCTTTTTGAGGCTTAAGGAGATGTTGATGAGTACACCAGTGTTGGCGTTGCTCGAGCCGGGTAAGCCTTACGTAGTGTACACAGATACTTTTGGGATTTCTCTGGGTTGCGTGCTGATGCAGGAGGGTAGGGTGATTGCGTATGCTTCGAGGCAGTTGAGGGGCGCAGAGCGTAATTACCCTACGTATGATTTGGAGTTGGGTGCAGTGGTGTTTGCATTGAAGATTTGGAGATCCTATCTGTATGGTGGAAAGGTGCAGGTTTTCACATATCATAAGATTCTGCAGCACATTTTCACTCAGCCGTTGCTGAATGTGAGACAGAGACGCTGGATTGAGCTGTTAGCAGATTATGAGTTGGATATTGTATATCATCCTGGTAAGGCAAACCAGGTAGCAGATGCACTGAGTCATCGGCGAGTAGATTCGTCTCGAGTGCAGGATATTGAGTCGCTGGTTAGCGAGGTTAGTACTCTGCGGTTATGTGCTATTTTAGAGGAGCCGTTGGGCTAAGAGGCAGTTGGTCAGGCGGACCTTTTGAGTAGGATTCTTGCGGCTCAGGCGAGCGATTCGGGTTTGGTAGCTGCGTCGACCGCAGCAGGTTCTGAGTATCACGTCTCTTCGAATGGGGCGATTCTTGTTCGCGGTCGGGTTTGTGTACCCAAGGTTGAGGAGTTGAGGCAGGAGATTCTGTGAGAGGCTCATGCGAGTTAGTTCTCGATTCATCCAGGAGCGACTAAGATGTATCGTGATCTCAAACGGTATTATCACTGGGTCGGGATAAAGAAAGATGTGCCAACTTATGTCTCTAAGTGCAATACATGTTCGTTGGTTAAGGCAGAACACAAGGTTCTGAGTGGTCTTCTGCAGAGTTTACCTATTCCTGAGTGGAAGTGGAACTTGATTACGATGGATTTCATAGTAGAATTACCTGATTCGAGGACGTATAATGCTATTTGGGTAATCGTTGATCGGTTGGCTAAGTCGACACACTTTCTGGCTATCAAGAAGAAAGACGGCGCGGCTGTTTTGGCTAAGAAATTTGTGAAGGAGATTGTGAGGCTGTATGGAGTGCCAGCCAGCATTGTGTCAGACCGAGATCCGAGATTTGCATTTGAGTTCTGGGGAGCGTTTCAGGCAGAGATGGGCACTAAGGTGCATATGAGTACAGTTTATCATCCGCAGACTGATGGGCAGTCAGAGAGAACTATTCAGACTATGGAGGATTTGCTGAGGATGTGTGTTTTGGATTGGGGTGGTCACTGGGCTGATCATTTGAGCTTAGTGGACTTTGCTTATAATAACAGCTTACAGGCGAGTATTGGGATGGCTACTTTTGAGGCTCTGTATGAGAGGCCATGCAGGACACCCCTATGCTGGACCCAAGTGGGGGAGCAGAGTATTCATGGAGCTACTTATGTTCGTGAAATGACAGAGAAGGTTCAAGTTGTGAGACTGAACATGAAGGAAGCTCAGGATCGTAAGAGGAGTTATGCGGATAAGAGGCGACAAGAGCTTGAGTTCGCAGTGGGAGATCGTGTGTACCTCAAGATGGCTATGCTGAGGGGTCCTAACAGATACATAGCTGAGAACAAGCTGAGTCCGCGGTTTATGGGTCTGTTTCCGGTAGTGGAGCAAGTCGGGCCAGTGGCGTATCGACTTGAGTTACCACCGGTCATGAAGGCATTTCATAAGGTTTTCCATGTGTCGATATTGACAAAGTGCCTGCATGAGTTGGAGGAGTTGGTGCCGGAGATTCCTGCAGATCTCCGATCTGATTTGACGGTTCTGGCAGTACCTGTGAAGATTCTCGAGAGGAGGGTCAAGGAGTTGCGTCGGAAGAAGATTCTGTTATTGCGTGTTCTTTGGGATTGCGCTGGTTTTGAGGAGGAGACTTGGGAGCCCGAGGCAAAGATGAAGTTAAAGTTTGGGAAATGGTTCGATAAGTTGGTCGCCGTTTGAGCTTGTTTCTCTTTGCGGTTCTAGTCTCGTTGTTTGGCATGTGTGCTTATTTTGTATTTTCATTTTTGTTGTAACGATTATACTTTTTGGAGATTTATAAGATGGAGTCATTTCTTATTTATCTGTTTTATAAGATGGTTAATCTTATATGTGATTTGTGGTGATATTCCAGGTTATGGAGTATCGAGTTGACCACGATGGGTAGTTTAGTCGATAGATGTTTATGGACATTTTAGAATTTATTACTCTAGGGGCTGCTATCCCAAGCAACTCATTCATTTTGTTTTGAGGGGATGCGTTCTCTCGAGGGGATGATTAGTCTCCCCTGTGTACCCGGAGCTCGAAGGATGCGTCCTAAGAGTGGAAGGGACACGAGGCACCGATAGCTCAAAGGATGCGTCCTGCGAGTGAGAGTGGTGTGACACCGATAGCTCAAAGGATGCATCCTGCAAGTGGGAGGGGTGTGGAATGAGTTAAGAGCAATAGATTTCTGAAAATGAGCGTATAAACATGAGACTGAACGAGAGCCTCGGAGATCGGGTGTTTGATCTCGAATAGTTTTAACCAGTTCGGGTCAGGTTTTGAGTCTTTGGTAGACGGCTTGTGAGGATTCGAGGACGGATCCAATTTAGTGGGGGAGAATTGTAACGTCCCAAACCGGAAAATGGAGTTTCGGTAAGGGTGTCGAACGACACCTTTGGGCAGTGTCGATCGACACCAATAATTATGAATCGGTTTTTATTCGATTTTTAATTCGGTTTATTGCGGTTTGGGGAAGGAAAACCCTAGGTTCGGGTTTATATTATGAGCAGTCGCGTTTTTGGGCTAAGGAGGCAGAAAGAAAACATGAGGAAGAGAGAGTTTGGAGATTTCTATAGGTTTTGAGTGTTTTGCGATCTTGAAGAGAAGGTTTCGGCGAGGTTTGGGCGTGGGGATCATGTGTTCATCGTAGGGTGATGTTTTCAACGGATTACCAGGCTTGTGGGAGTCTGAATTTCGTGTCCATCACTATTCATCACTGTTTCGATCCTAAATCGCGAAGGTGAGTGCGTGATTGTTAAGAAAAGCATCAGAATCGGATATTAGGGATTGTGAATCATTCATAGTCGTTTTTGTACCGTATTGCGTGTTGTTGTCTCTGTGTGTCTATGCAAATCGTGTGTGTGATTGTTGTATCGACTCGTCGTGAAACAAGACGAACCATGAGAGGATAGGTTCGGTCTCGGGTTCTGAAACAGAGTATCGATCGACGCCTGAGGGCAGTGTCGATCGACACCCTGCGAAGAAGACGATGCTTGTTTGGTCGAGCGTCGATCGACACCGGGGTGGAGTGTCGATCGACACTTGGTTTTCTTTGCTTGGAAAAATTGTTTAATTAATCTGTAAACGCCTGTTTAATCTGGAAACTGGTTTAATTGAATATTTTTAAATCGCGTAGTAAATTGATATCCGTCATTTTGTTTTTCCGTTTGTGGGATGACTGCTCCATTGAGTATTTATGATAATACTCACGCAACTCCCGGTTTCTTTTGAGTTGCAGGTAAAGGAAAAGTGTGATCGTGGAATCGAGGCCGAGAGAAGAGGATGATAGGGTTTAGAGTTTTTATTGTTTAGACTAGCGAACCAGTTATTTAGGTTGATAGCATTGATTATTCCTGAATTTGATGTTTGAATTTATGTGGTTTAAGAGATTTTATTTACTTTATGGATTTATTGAAGTATTTAATTGGTTTAAATGTTTATGTTATTTCCGCAGTAAAATTTAAAAAAAAAAAAGTTTGGGTGTTACAATTTGATTTCTTTTGACCTTTACATCAGAAACATATTGACTGGAATTGTGCCTTGTATGTTTGTTCAAATCTGTACGATACAAATATAGAAAACTACAGTAAAAGTTATATTATGTTTTGGATACTATAAGAGATGAGATTAGAACTACCTTTAGAGTCAGGCACTCATCTGTATTGATTGTTTTAAAAATATAACAAGTTAAAATTTCACAGTGAGAGATTTTCGTTTAAAATGCGGTGAAATGGTTGTTTAAAACCCAGTGAAATAATGTATTTTGCCTTTAGTTGGACCATTGTAGGTGTTTTAACTTTAATTTAGGAGGTGTTGAATTTTTAAATATGGAAGAAGAACGTAGAACAATAGTTTTTTGAATAAATAGTTTCTTTGAATATAGAAGTGATCATTAGCACAATAATCAAATATTTTTAGAGAAACAAATTTTGTTATTTGGCCCATTAAATATTTTAGCATGTCACATTTTAGAGAATGTCATGTCACATTGTAGAGAATGTCATGCCACAATTTTTAGGTGAAATCACCTCTCTAATAATATATAGGGGATTTAAAAAAAGTAGTTTATTAAAAACGGAAGAAGAACGTAGAACGATAGTTTATTGAATAAATAGTTTCTTTGAACGTAGAAGTGATCATTAGCCCAATAATCAGATATTTTTAGAGTAATAAATTTTGTTATTTGACCCATAAAAGATTTTGGCATGTCACATTTTAGAGAATGCCATGTCACAATTTTTAGGTGAAATCACCTCTCTAATAATATATAGGGGATGTGAGCAAAATCCGTTCGTCAATCGGAAATGTATTCTAAGAGTTATGATTGTTTTCCCGACACATATGTGTAAAATCGAATATGCGACCAGTCCACTTCAATGGCGTTCTTCCGCGAACCAGAAGGAATCAGGAGACGGTTTCCATACCGTTGGAAAGGTCTTGATGTCAGCTTTTTAGATTAGGTCTCCGATTGTGAATCCGAGGTAATCTTCGTTCCCAGTGTGGGTTTGAAGTCGGCGTGTCATTTTTGATTTTGGGAAACCATAATCCGGTTTAGGAAAACCCTAATGGTTCGGATTAGTTTGGTTCGGTTTAGTTAACCGGATCGGATTGACTCGGTTTAGCTAACCGTATCGGATTGGTTTAGTTTAGCTAACCGTTTGGGTTGTTCCGTTAAACCGAGAGGTTTGGTTTAAGGAAACCAGTTACCAGAAATGAAAACTTTCCGAAAAAGGAAACCTTTTTTATTTAGTTGTGTTTCTTCGGTTCATTTGTTGAGTTGGTTGGTTTGGTTTGTAGTGTGTTTTTTCCAGAGTCTTCGCGTTCATCAAGCAGAGGTTGAGGTTCATTTGGATAAGGTCTAAGCTAGTTGATACGTTAAGGTGAGGAACAAGTTTTGTAATCTTTTGGGCTCATTTCTGCAAGTTGAGTATGTAGACTTGTTTAGGCTGGTTCTGGAATATGGAATGATATTGTTAGAGTTTGGTTTCAAGGGTGGTTGTGTGTTGCATATAGAATGGTAAGGTTGCTTAGTATTATTAGTTAGTTTGATTGTCAGGTCGTACCAGTCTGGTTGATGGTCGATATGTGGGATATATATATGATATCTATTGAGGTGTTGGATCCTCTCGCTTATGGAATATCGTGGTTTAGAGATCTCTAAGATTTTGGGTCCTCAGCTATATATATGTGGTTATTGTGCGGGTTTCACTAAGGGAACTAAGGGAGGCGTAAGCCAACTGGAGGTGTGATTCGGTTAGGACCTAGTTGTTATAATTATTATTCCGTATAATAGTTCTTGGCTTTATTTGTTTACCTACTTTGCTTCTCAAATATGATTCCTATGGATTGTGTGGCGTTAGCCCACTCTCACTAAGTAATTCTTCCCAAATTACTCACCCCTCTTTTCTATTTGTCTTTCAGGTTTAAATGATATGCATTGATTAGTCGGGTCGGGTCCGAATAGTCGGTGTAGCTAAATACCCCGGGTCTGGGATGTTACAACTTTCAACTCAGTTATTTGCACACACAAGAAGGCTCACAAACATCAAATCAAGTCTTTTAACCCCTGAAATAGTAACATCAACAAAGAGAAAATTACCTTTTAGATTACATGCATATATATAAGTAACAAAGAAAAATAAATAAATAAACAAAAAAAATGAATTACCATCCGCTTTGTGTGCTTCATTGATAAAAATTTCGGCTTCACCACATTTATATACCAATTCTTCCGGGAGAACATCTTCGTCAACATAACCATGATTGACACAAAACTATTATAACCCTCTTTCTTAAGTTTTTTTTTTCACTTTTGAAGACACGTGTTCTGCACTTTGCGAGCAGACCCGTGTCTATAGGGTAATGAAAAAAGGTTTGTGCCTTAGGGCCCCAAATAATATATATAGATTTAACGGCCTAGATTTACAATCACTAGCCATAGGCTAGTAGTTCTATTATTTCAAGGGTCCTACCTTACTTACCCTAACCCGAGTTGGAAACTCCATTTCATGCATGTATGAATTCATTTTTCTA
The DNA here is from genome assembly GCA_963576765.1 of Draba incana. Lineage (NCBI taxonomy): Eukaryota > Viridiplantae > Streptophyta > Magnoliopsida > Brassicales > Brassicaceae > Draba > Draba incana. Next base: position 23,117,985 of record OY755210.1, on the reverse strand, counting down.
GTTTTATTATTTATTTTTATTTTAAGTTTTATTGTTTGGTGTTCATATTATTGGTCCTGCCACCGTTCAGTTTTGTTTTACCATTTTGATCTTAGTTTCGATTGGGTATAACAACACAAGGGTAGATCAAACATAAAACATCATATATGAACAAAAGTCAAGAATTTTATTTTTTTTTGGTAAAAAAAAAAAAAAAAAGTCAAGTCAAGAATTTGAAGTAAATATTTCTTAGATTTTATCATAGGTGTTTAAAATTACTGTTAAAATTAGATTAAAAGGGCCTAATTTTAAAACTCGCCTCGGGCTTTAGAAGTCTGGGCACGGCACTATCTGCGAGGTAGAAATTAAAATCACCAACGATAAGTTTAACAAGAGATCAATTAGATGACGAAATCTAATTTTGCAGATCATAGACAAACAATTTTGAGAGAGAGATCTTACGGAAGAGTTTCGTAGGCTGTAGCATAGTAAATTATGGACATGGAGAAAATTAGAGAAGCTGCATGAGGATGGGTGGCTAAATAAAATCTAGGGCTAGATCTGGTCCGCAAGTTAAACGGGCTTTAATAACCTAGTCCGCAAGTTCGTCTTGATATCCAAGTTATCTTCAATAAGTTCATACCTCCTTTGCTCATTATTGTGTTTTTGGTGTGTGTGGATGGTGATGAAACAAACATAATTGAATACACGTAACTTATAAAGGGTAACTAATAGGTTCTAATTACTTTTGCTAGACACGTTCCACATGTTGTGGAAGTATTCCTCTTTCTACAGTTGTAGAAAACTGATGGCCATTTATTTTGATAATCAAAACCAGATTTTACGATTATGCCAGCATCTAACTTCACTTGTTCTCCAAGTCGGCTCCATCTTTTCTACGTAAATCTAAGTAATTTTTTTAATAATGAGGAGTTTGTAAGATTGACGAAGGAGATTTAAAAAAAAAACACAAATCGAATATAGAAAAAAAAGAAATAACAACTCAGAAAGAATAGATGGTATCTTTTCTTATACGCCAACCACTGTTTGCTACATCAAAATCTCAAACTGTGAAAGGAGCTGTAGAGACCAATTTGTATTTTTTTTTTTTTTAATTGTATCATTCTCTCTTTGTACCAAGCATAGAATCGTAAAGTAGTGTAATAGTATTCACAGGTTTGATATACTACTACTGCTAAAGCCACTTCCGGTATTTAACTTTTTCCTCTTTTCAAACTAAGTATTAACCTGAAAACCAACACAAATTTCATAGCTTTAGTAACGATCATAGGCTTTATTAGATGCATTTCATGGTTGGGTAAAACGAGAACTTGAATTTAGTTACATAGTGAGTTCCTCCTCCACCGGTTCATTCTGAAGTATTGGCTGACCGGAGTTTCTGAAACCGGTATGAATTTCCCGATCACGGCCAATGGCCAACTGGCTATACCACACAAAACAGAATCATGTCTTGAGTTTGAGTTTACAAAATATGCATCTACTAATTCTTATTTTCAACTAATCAAAACCGAATTGTTTAAACTCAAACCGCACCAAAAATTTATTTATATACCAATTAATTAGTATTCCTGGATCGAAACCAAAGTGTACACAATGAATGTAACAAACAAATCTGATGGAACCGATCCCAATCGAGACGCTTAGTCGTTGAGGCAAAGGTTATACTATATATACTGAAAATGATTGGTTTTGAAAGGTTTTGTCTTTCAACTCTGGGTTTGGATTTAATTTGTTTCAACATCAAATGATAAAATGGGTTCTATTGATGTATTCGATTTTTGGATTATACTGGTTTTAGATTAGTTTATATTTGATTTAACCAAATATAACTAGAGATCGTTTCTCACTTGGGACACATTTAGATTTAAGTTTGGATTCTTTGGACATTTGATGTAACAGCAACTAAACAAAGATAGGTAAATTCTGTAAATGAATATGTATTAACGGTACCATTTAAAACGAAGAAGCCGTTTGATAAAAGTACTTCGAGAGAGGACATGTAGTATCATAGTATTCACATCTTGGATACTACTACTAAAGCCCCTTAGGGTATTTAACCTTTTTCCTCTTTTTAACCTGAAAATCAACACAAATTTCAAAGCTTTTGTAAAGATCATAGCTTCAGATGCATTTCATGGTTGTGTAATTGGGAATGTAAATTTAATTACCTGATGAGTTCCTTCTCCACCGGGTTATTCTGAAGTATTGGCTGACCGGAGTTTCTGGAACCGGTATTAATTTTCCAATCACCGCCAATGGCCAACTGGTTATAAAACACAACAAAACATCATCTGGTGAGTTTACGAAATAACAATCAACTAATTATTGTTTTCACCTAATCAAATCTGAGTCTAGATTCAGACTGCACCAAAATTTATTTATATACCGATCAATAACCCGGACCTAAATCAAATTGTAAACCTGATTATCCACCCCTACAATAGAAATAGTTAGCAAATAAACCTGATAGAACCGATTCCAATCGAGATGAGCCACAACTCCCAATCAAGCTTAGTCGTTGAGGCAAATGTTCCCAAGAACTCAACGATGATTACCTATCCAACAGTTAACGTCACAATAAACGTTGTTATGTCTATGTCTCAGATGTAAAAAAGAGAAGTGATTGAATTTACATTGCAGGAAATAAGTACCTGGAGCACAATGGTGGTACAAATGATGGCTACAAAGAGGTGATTACGGAGAACTCCTTGGAAAATGTTTAATTCATCTGGCTTCCGTGCGTTGAACTCGTTGAATACCTAACAAATCTAGAATTAGTTTGTTTTCTGTTGTGTCCAAGATTTTTACACAGAGGGGTCAACAATATCTTTACCTGGCAGATGACAAAGGCATTGAAGATGACTGTATTCTTCACTCTCTCGCGATTGGGTTTACTCTTCAGATGAAGGATATTTATTCCATCAAAATTTAGGATTAACAGGACGGTCACTTGGTACATCGCCTGATAATATGCAAAACAACAGAGAAGGTTTAAAAGATTGTGATCTTAAACAAGCGAGGGAAAGAACTAGAAGATAATTTACTTGTATTAACAGGTTTCTCCACATGATATTTGTGATGAGAGGTTCTCTGAAAACAAGAGATAAATACAATTGTTACGTAAATATTAAAGAAACTGAGATCATTCAACTTAACACATGCTCAAGTCTAATAAGAAGTGGTACTTTCGGCCAACAGGAGTGCGATCCATTAAGTGATCGGTTGGTGGCTCAGTCGCTAAAGCAAGAGCCCCAAGAGTATCCATTATAAGATTCACCCAGAGAAGCTACAAAGACGAGAAATATTCGTTTTTAAGTGAATACTTTTGTGCAGATGAGAAAGAGAGAGAGAATAAATCTATTATATCGAACCTGTACTGCAGTTAGGGGAACATCACCCGAAGATATGGCAGCCACAACATTGATGACAAGAGCTGCAACATTAACCGTGAGCTGAAACTGGATGAACTTTTGAATATTGGCATACACAGATCGACCCCAACGGACAACCTATAGCAATCAGATAATTACAAACGTGAATATCCCATTAAAGATAGTTTTCTAATAAAAAATTTACGATAAAGATTTCAAAAGTATCATGACAACAGAAGAGTATCAACAAGAAGTTTATTTTGTTAGAAATTTGAATACCGACCTTCACAACGGATTCAAAGTTGTCATCCAAGATAATGATGTCAGACTTTTCCTTTGCAACTTCGGTGCCTTGGATACCCATCGCAAGACCTATATCTGCCTGAAATTCAGGGGACAAAACAAAAAGTTAAATCCTTTAAATCAACAATGTTCTTTTAAAGTTACAAATACGAGGCCTTAATGGAATTTTGAACGTAAATATACTGAACCTCGTGCAGTGCAGGAGCATCATTGGTTCCATCACCAGTCACAGCTACAACGTTTCCCCTCCTCTTCAGTGATTGCACAAGAAGAAGTTTGTCATTGGGTGATGACCTACCCATTACCTTCAAGTTTAGCAAAAATGTCAGGTACCATTAAATAACTGCCTTTCGATCACAACCTAAATTATAAAGCTCTTACAGATATCTCTTCACAAATCCTGTCTCTTTCCTCCTCTGAATAGGATCGAAATACTTTTCCTTCAATCAGATTGGGCTCACTAGCAACCGAGTCTGAAGCTAATATGCCACACTCCAATGCAATTGCTTTGGCAGTTTGAATGTTATCACCAGTCACCATTCGGACCTGAAACCAACAGTGAAAATTAGAAGACCATACATCCTTGAAGAACAGAGCAGTCGAGAAAGGAAACAAAATATGAAGAGGTTTCGTCTGGGAAAGAAGCCAATGAGATATGTACGGACCTTGACTCCAGCTTTCTGACATAGTAGAACTGAATTTTTGACACCTGGGCGGCACGGATCCTACAATGTATTGCAGATAAAAAGCACTTGCAATGAATTACTATACAATTAACAGAATCACATCACGGCGAATCACATAACTTTTCAAAAAGGAAAGGCGAACTAGCAACAAGTAACGCTCACCTTAATACCAACAATTGCCAACAGTACAAGATCTTCATCAGGTAATACCCATCTAGAAAGTTGCTCTTCATCAGTTGGAATCTTATCCGCTTCACATGTTCTGAAGGCAATTGCAACACAGCGCAGACTCCTTGCAGCCATATCATCGATAGCATTTTTTAACCCAGTCATCTGAAACAAAAAGATTTGATTCAGAAGAAAAAAAAGAAGTTTTTCTATCAAAACTCTCATTACTTGATCTGGCACTGATTCGGGATACAAAGGTTTAGTAGCCTAAGAAAAAAACTAACAGAAAGTAAAAGCTGACTTGGACTTGCAGTAAGAAAACAGTCTTGAATTAAGACACAATGATAAGTAAAACGTTTACGATAAATTATATTATGATAGAGAGGATCACAGTTGCCAACCTTATCTCCACTCATATCGACAAAACTTTCTTTCTCATCCTTATAGTGTGTGCAAGAACCCAAAACAATTTCAGCAGCACCTTTCCAGTAAACGTGGACACTGGAATCAGGCTGAAAGTGAAATCAAAGTTCATTAGGATGCTGAGTGGCAAGGGAAGAACTACCAAAAATAGGCAAATAAAAAAAAAAACAAAAGATAAACATAAACAAACATTGAGAAAATGAAAACACATACTGATTTCACTGCCACGCCTCCACGTTTCTTCTCGGAGTTGAATGGAACAAATTGAATGGCAGAAGACTCAGACTTAAGGGCGTCAAAATTCATGCCTAACTGCACAGCTTAGAAATTTTTTAAAAATTAGTTCTCCTCACAGCTATTTAAACTGGAACCAGGAAATGTTGCAGGAAATTAGACCTTTATTGCCCAACTGAGAATTGCTCTTTCTGTTGGAGATCCAGAAACCTGAATCTCACCACTCTGTCATCAGTAAAAAGATACATTAGTACACTAAATCAACTGAAGAAGAAACCAAGTGTAAAAATGAGTTAAATTCCAATGTGTTTTTATCGTACTTCAGATAGGAACACACTGCCAGTTGTATTATGAGCAATTCCCTCAACAAGTAAGGATGTAAAAGCAGGTGGCAATTTGGAGCTGCTGTCTGGAGGATCCATCTTTTGGAACCCAGTGTAGCACTCAACAACAGTCATCTGAGAAAACAAAAAAGTATTAGGGACTTGATTTTTGGGCACACAATTTGAAATAGCAAAAGCTAGCAACTAGGAAGCCCATATCAAAACCATAACCTTATATGCCGAGCCTTTATATTACTAAGTGTTAGTGTGTTAGCATATACAAAAGAAAGAAGAGCACTAGATTCACCTCGTTTAAGGTCAAAGTTCCAGTCTTATCACTGCAAATTGTAGTTGCAGACCCCATGGTCTCACAGGCGGAAAGCCTGCGAACCTGAAATTAAACTTTGCTTAATAACAAACAACATTAGGTATATGAAATTTGTATTTGTGTACATACAAAAACTAATTGAGTCCCAAAATGTAAAACATACATACCAATGCTTTATCTGCCATCATTTTTCTCATGGAATATGCAAGGCTGCCAGTAAAAAGTAGACAATATTAGTGACGAAAAGACAAACTTGTTCTACTGAGTTTTACAGCAGATCCATCATTGTCTGTAAAGTTTGACCACGTAATAACTAATAACTAAATCCTTTCCAACTCTAGAGGCAAAAGCAATTGAAATCATTCAAATATGTATAAAGAAGACAGTAGACTTACGTCAAGGTAACAGCCAAAGGAAGCCCTTCAGGAACTGCCACAACAACAATTGTAACCTACAATATTTGACAAGTTGACTTGAACAGTCAGAGTATGAATAAGAGGCTGAACACGGTACTAGCCATGCTGATTTCTTCTAAGAAACACTTACTGCAACAGTGATGATTTTAACAAGGTCATCTAGCACGTGCGTGAATTTTGTCGTCCCTCCAACAAACTGTTGGGTTCCCTCGTCATTCTTCGTGTGACCAGTAAAGTAGCTGCAGAGAAGAAAGATTCGTTCAATAACCACTGACATTCACTCCACATGGTACTAGTAGTCAGAAAGAAATTTAAACGCACCGGACAACAAGAACAAATAATACAACACCAGCAACTGTGAGCCCCACAATCCCAATAAATGTTGCAACACCATTCAAGCGTACCTGAAGGAAGCAAAGTACATATGTATTGAGAAACAAAAACCAAAAACCACATTATATGAAACAAATTAAAGTTATTGTCACCTGCAATGGTGTTTCTCCACCATTGTCTTCTGAGACGCTAGCCATTAGTAAACCCCATTCAGTGTTGACCCCTACCCCAGTAACCTGAGTTTCAAAACTGAATGTTAGACCCAAATAAGCAATTTAGGAAGAAATTGGACTAATAGAAGCTTTGAATTCCTTAGACTCAAGTTTTCCTCTCATTACGAAACCATAGCAGTTCCCCAACCATGAATAGCTTTATTCACCAATACAATGTCTCTCCAATTTTCCTCCAGAAAGACTACAGTTACCAGTTTAGTAATCATCAGGTCTTACCAGCATTGTCCCATTGCCATCTGCAACTTTACAGCCGGACATTAGGAATGGATCCTTAGCAGAGTTTTTGTGGACCTGCCGAGAAACACTTTGGCTCACACACATGAAATACAAAAATGGTATTGTTGCAAATGCAACGGTAGAGAGTAAAGCTTACAATTTTGCTCTCCCCGGTCATGCTGGACTCATCAACTGCAAGGGAATGGCCAGAAACTACCACTCCATCAGCAGGTACCTAAGGAGATTATTTGCAGATTAAACAGATTAAATATACACTGAAAATCGCAAAAGAGCTAATAGATACTGCACAGAAATATTTGGGAAACTTGCCTGATCACCAATGTTGAGGGGTATGACATCACCAACAACAATGTCATAGATCGAAATTTCAACTCTTCTCCCACCACGGGTAACCTGGGCATGTGCACGATGCAATTTCAGAAATTAAAATAATGTAATTCATGAGTTGCAGGGTCATCCAAATACTCACCTCCAGGTGTATATTTCTTTTCTCATCGTTTAAGTTTTGGAACTGAAGAGATTGCCGATAATCACTTGTAGCTATCAAGGGGAAATGTACACATATTTAAGTAGATTACATGCAGTAGCCACATATATGAGTGAAATCAAGTTCAAGAAGTAATAACAATACCTGTCACCACAATGACAAGAAGAACGGCAAAAGCAATGCTGATACCATCGTACCATCCCTCTTTGATCCCCTAAGGAGAAAATTAAAGCAAAGGAGTTAGAAAAAGCTCAGGATGGACAAGGAAACTATAATTTTGGAGAATGGGGATAAATCCATTTTCCACCCTCATAGAGCAGGAAAGCTTAGGATGAGTACATAAACTTGCCATCGACGGTTAGGAAGACAGGGAAAATAATGAGAGAGGCATATCTCATTTGAATAATAATGTTTTATAGTCTTGTTTTTACGATTATTACTCAACTGTTCTAAAGCTATGTGAAGTAGAAAAGGATCGAACTTCTCAAGGTATGTGCTGAGCATAACATAATTATCAATTCCTAAACTGAATACCTCGGTCTTTATCCCCAATACCAAAGAAGCAGCTGCTGCTACAATCAGTATGATCAAAGTAAGATCTTGAGAAGCTTCCCATACAAACCTCTATCATACATAAGAACCAAAGAAAACAGGAATCAAAATATTAGCTCACTGGAATAGCCTTGGCAAATAAAGCGGAACAATCTCCCAGTTATGGAAGGTGTTGATAGCAAAGATTAAAAAGTATTAATACCCAGAAGCTCCTCCCTTTCTTTTGGGGGTATGTGTTTGATCCAAAAGTTGTTTTCCGCTTCAATATGTCATCATCATCCCCATCTATACCTTTCTCTAAGTTTGTTTTCAACAAGTTGGATAACCCTTTGACCTAATAAAGGAAAACATAGGACAACCATGCATGAATAAGTATTATGGCTAACAAATGAGTGGCGCAAAAGGAAAAGTAATAGATTAGCTTAAGGAAAGACATGCCCCTCCAAGTTCTTCAAGAGATCCTATATTTTGATCCCTTGTTATTGACACAATACGCTCTTGTCCAATTCCAAAATCACCACCGCCAGGAGTCGGAGGTGAACTAGTTATCCCTAAAAGGTAAAATCAAACTCAGTCAGTCAGAACAAATTTGGAAAACTTTTCCTGCTGAAAAAGTAATAACCCAATGAACTGATGAAACCATGTAAATGAATCAGAAAACTTGGAACCATTAACTGTTTCTACAATCATGTCCACGAAAACATCTAGGTCACAAATCTCCAGTGATTATACTGAGTATGTAACATATACAACGATAATCCGAACCCATTTATTGCAATGAAGATCAATTACATTTTGAAAAACATGAGTCAGAAAAAACTTAGATTAATGAGACGTTCCATCGGCAGCACGTAAGACTGTCTAACCATAGTCTCAGTCAAAACCATTAATGTATATAAGATGGCAATTCCTATGACACTAAAAGAGAACACATGTATGCTTCACGATGGGATGGCGGAAAGAAAATTAAGGAAAAGAGTAAGAGAAGTGAAAAAACTACCATTCACTTGGCTTGCAGTTGCAGCTGCAGCTGCTTTAAAAAGGTGTGCAGCCTAAGAAAGCAAATAGCATCGATTAGACACTACCCAAACTATTATTTTAGAAAATCTACTAGCAAAGCTTATGTACTCTTATTGCTTGCGCATGCGCTCTCATCTTCCTAAGCATCCGATTCTTGTCTTCTTCCCTTTTCAGGTCTAGAGTATATCGGAATCGACGAGAAGCATTAAGCACAAGCGCCGCTTGCTACAAAACCCAAATTATTATCCAGAATGTTAGGGAAAAATAATAATACTAATCTGAACTATGTGGCTAAGGCAAAATAACATGAAAGGAAACTCAAATGCACTTAAGAAATCAATGCATCTATGTAAACTAGAACTGGATAGAAGCATTTACCCTCCAACGGCGTAATCGCTCCACTGGAGCATTCTTAGTACTGCTAATGTCAAACGGACTATCTTCATACTCAGTGAAGCTGCTGGTTCCAGCCTCCACATCCTTATCTTCCGCTCGTGGAGAATTATTGAATTGTCCACTCATGGCTATCGCAGGAGAGATGGCACCAATCGTTGATTAACCAACACGCTCCTCTCTAAGCTTAAAAACGCACCCAAGTTAGAAACAGTTTTAGCATTCTGCATTCTCGTCTTTGACACAAACAACCAACAAGATCTCTAAATCCAATTCAATATTCACAATCCAAAGGCGATTACGAGATTATCGGTTCAACGAATCTCTTATGAACAACTCTCACATTTCACTGTTCCATAAAGCAACAAACAACTCTTCACCAGCACCAAAACCTAACAAACGGAGAAAACGATTCCGGCGGAAAGTGAATATTTCAAATCGAGAAGCAGAATCAGATTTATTGAAATAGTACGTTGATGTAGGTATTCCTACGAAAGTGTAGGGTAACATCGTAAATCGTGCAGGAGAGATTTCAATAAACAAACACAAAGAAGAAGAAAAACAAAAAGAAAAAGAAAAACATAAATCTCTGCGATTTCCAGAAAGAAATATAAACAAGTTTTCTATGGTTATTACTGTTGAATATTAAAAAGGGGGAAAAAAAAAAAAGAACCTCAATTATCGGCGGCGGAAGGAAAGTGAAGAGGATTTCTCAGCTATTTCCCTTTGATCTTTGATACTCTGCGGATTTATTTTCCCGTCACTTTCTCGGGAAAAAAAAAATTGAGAATGACGAACTTTATATAGGAAACTTCCTCGAAGTAGCTTTGACTCGTCAGTCGTTACTCAGGTCCTCGTGAGACTATTTAAAATTCAAAAATCAAAAAACTTAGATTCCCTTTTTCCAATGTTTTTAAACCCGAACCGGATATCGAACCGGAAAGTCTCTGGATCACCGGGTCTTTCGGTTGAACCGGTCGGACCGTGGGTCGCTTAATTATTTAATTTCTTCTTAAAAATATATTATAAATAAATATATAAGGACTGATCATATAATTATCAATAGGGCTGGGCAAAAAATCCGTTAAAACCGATTCGATTCGCGATTCGTTGTGATCCGAACCGAAAAATTCAAATATCCGTAAAGTTTTGAAGCAAAGCAAATACTAAAATAAGCGATCCGTAAAAAACAAAGCAAATCACAAATAGTATTTTCAAAAAGACCATTATCCGATCCGATCTGTATATATACGCAAATACATTTATCATTTATATAAAGTAACAAGTATGTCTAATGTGTATAATAAGTTTTATTTGTTGATCCATTTATTTTTACTAAATATTTAATTTTTATGATGATTAAATTACAAAAAAAAAAAAAATTTAAACAATATTAAAATTATTAACGGATCGGATCGAATAGTTACGGATATTTTAAAAAAGTTTGGATATTTGATTTTTCACGGATCGAATCGGATATCCGCGGATATCTAAAAAAAAATCGGATATCCGAATTTTCGGATACTCGAAAATTCACGGATCGGATCGGATCGGAAAATCAAATATCCGTTTAAAACGGATCGGATCACGGATACTTGCATTTTCCCTATTATTTGCTTCGTGCCCGGGGCTAATTATCAATATATAGACCTACAAAAATTTTAGCAGACCAACATATATTTTGTTACCATGATAAATAACTAAATTTTAAAATAAAAATGTTAAGACATAAAAAGTAACCTAATTTCTAGCCGCCACCTAGCTATTCTCATCTTTCTACTCTTCTTCTCCAGATCTGTGCAACTCCTCTTCTGCTCAATAACTTCTGTACTTTTTTAAAAATTCTTTTTTGATAACAAAGCTCATCAAACTATTGAAAGAAAGAACAAAGTACATGAAAACCAAACTCTAGTGATTGAGATCTGATCCATAACATGAAATTCTGGAACAAATCATGTTCAACCCGGGAACCGGCCGGTCCGGTTTTTACCCGGATCACCGGTTTTGAGCGATTTTTTTTCGGGTTTTACCGGTCCAATTACATTCCGGATTTTCCATGAAACCCGAACCGGAGATATTACCGAGTCCCGGTTCGACCGTCCGGTCCGGTCCGGGTTTCCAAACATTGCTTTTTTCCAATTTAATATATTTTAATGGTTGAAAATGAATTTCGCTCACAATTATGAAGGGTTTAAAATAGGTAATTAAGTAAGCATTTTCGGAATTTTTTTAAATATCGAAATTGTTTTCTTTTTTAATTATGAACGAGAAATATAAAGAATATAAATTGTCTATAAAAGTGGTATATAATCTGTTAAAACGTTGGGTAGATTCGTAAACAACTAAAAAAGATTCGTCTCGTAAGGTTTGAATTGAATTCTTTGCACATGCTAACTATGCGATATTCATTTCCATTCGCGGTAGTTAACATGTGTTGTTTATATTTTGTTATATGATTGTTGGGTCAATCTTCATACATCTTTATCGAATAAAACTGAAATTTCTTCGACATATCTATGATTGCAATCACATCCGTAAAAAGAGTACACATGTAGCAATTTGAAGTGCTCTTTGTAATTGGTGGCGCAACTTCTAGATGTCGCTTAATTGATGTTTTTATTGCTTCCAAGCATTTATAAGCTATTGTTTCTATGGATGAGTCATTTCTATCGATTCATCACTGGGTCGGAAGGTGGAGCAAATGCGATATGCAGGTACCTATTTTCGGTATGCTTATTTTTTGTTGTAACACCGATATAGTACTTGTAATTGATTTCCATCCAACTAGTACTATATTTGACGCATGCTTGAAATTTGTTTTGAGCATTATTATCGTTGTCTTTATCTATAGTGATCAATGAAACGTTATCACTCTCAAATAAGTGTTCTCCGTTTAGCTTTTTCATTTTGTTAAATCTGATCAGTGAGAGCCTCCAATCGAACACCGAGACTGAGAAAGGTGTTACCTTCTATGGGAACATCGTTGTTACCTTCTTTGTTTGTCATGTCTCACATAGTTGATACTTTGTCTCTCTTTCTAGCAAAATTATTAGGAAATACGAGATTTATTGGAGAAACCTACAAAAAACGTGGAAAATTAATTTTTATTTTTTTATGGAAGTAAAGTGACTTAGTCCAGTGACCGGAGGTAAGTCCACTGAAAGCATGCACCATCACATGCGTGATTGGGTCTCTTTACATACATTATGTAGGGATCAAACTAATGGGCCGGCCAGTTGTGGTACAATATTGACCAAAAAAAAATTATTATGGAAAAGTAATCATTCATAGTAACAAGGACCAAAATAAAAAATTTCAGATGCAGTATGCATGAATCTCTTTCTCTATTATTGTTCTTAAATTTCAAATGATCGTTTTAGGTCCCTCTCATATATATAAGGAGGTTGTCTAGGTATCCTATTCCGTGTGGATGTTGAGACTGATTCGATAACCTTCATAAAATTGAAAATTTGTTTTGTCATCTTTTTGGATTAATATTTCATAGGATACATTTTCATAACACAAGCTTTTAGCGGATTACACTTATCTGCAATATATGTTTCATGCGTATTGCACTTATCTACAACACATATTTTATGCATGCATTACCAATATATACTTTATAGCCTTAACATTCTATTAATTTGGTCTAAATGGAAAAACAATATTTCTAACAATAGCAGTTTATCTTCTATGATTCTTTTGTGGTAATTCGACGCACTGTTTGTGTCGAAATGTTGGACTTTAGAATGGCATGATAAAATTATTAAAATAATAGATTTAGTATTTGTTTGATTTATATGCACACATAAGGAAGTTATGATTTTGACACTCTACTCTGTAGAGTCTATACTATACCCTTGATTTCCAGAATCTCTAAACTACACGCTACAAATAAAAGAAAAGACAAAAGTCATTTTTTACAGCAAAAAGTATTGACTTTTCATATATTCTTTAGAAAAATTAAACTTAATTGATAAGAACATAATCTAAATTGTGATAGTACAGTGGTAAGGACATAATGGTATAGAGTCTATGACTATATGGTACTTTATTCTTAGAATGTGATTCTCGCTGTATTCAGACAGGAGGCATGTTATGGTTGAGGACTAAATATCATTATGGTTGAGGACTAAATATCATTATGATTGATTTTTCAGTGAAATTCATAAGTGTTTTACAACAGAGTGATTAGCTACCTAGAATATGATCTTAGATTAATTGATTGACATGACAGTGTTATGAATTGCTTGAACTAGTCTTTGATGAACAAAATTTCTTTCCGCAAAGAAATTTGGTTTAGGGTTTTGTGAACAATTGAACGTTATATTAATGCTTGTTTAGATTGATAGGATTCGCAACGAAAATTGGTCTTCTAGGATTTAGACATAGATAATCTCTGCAGCGAAAGCTGATTAGTTTTAAATTAGTGTTTCAAGTTCATGAACTGTGCTTCATAATTCCTATCTTTTATTTATATATGCAATTCGGATTCACCTGAGATTTTCATGTGCCTAGCATTTGTTTTTATTGGTTTACAACTCGATCATCCTGGTTTCTTGTTACTTGTTTTACATTCATATTTTACTACTTAGCATAATTCGAGCATTTAAATCTATTGTGTCACTTGATGCCTTGTGGATTTCAATACCTAAAGTACTGCAATTGATCTCTTAATTTGAGAGAGTAGCTCTAGGTTAATTTGAGCATATCACTATTGTTAGGGCATCTCCAACTCATCTATATTCATTTTTCTAAAAATAGAGTTTAAAATAGCAATTCTTTATTTTCTCTCCAACCCACCTCTATTTTCATCTGTGAAATAGGGATCCCTACAATTTTCTCTATATTTGGAGATAATAGAGAAATTTTTTTTTTGTCCTATTCAAAATATCCCTAAAATAGGAGAATTATAGCATTTCTCTAAAATAGAGAGATACATTGGAGTGAAAATAGAAGAATGCTATTGTTTCCTCTATTTTATAGTAGAAAATAGAGATTTATATTGGGAATGGTCTTAGAATAGTTTACACCAATTAATGACCATCAAATTAGAAACTGTTATGTTAGAGGTTTATTCATGTACCGATAGGGCAATTAACATGTTCGTTATGGAAAGTGTCAGAAAAAACACTTTTTGGTAAATGGGCAAGATAACACGCGAAGAACTCACCTATTGCATCTTAAGAACATCTCCAACCCCAATTCTAATCTCATTCCAAATGTCATTTTGAAGTAAAATCCTCTCTAACCCCACTCCATTTTCAACCACAAAATGGTGTAAACCCAATTTTCTTTTCAAATATTGAGTAATCTCATTTCCAATTCGAAAATGTAGTTATACTTTATTTATAAAATGTTCCTTCAATTTTAAATAATTTTGTTATTTTCCTTTTTCTCTAAATTATTATTAGGGGCGAGCAAATTATCTGAACACGAACCCGACCGAAATTAAGCGATTTGGATCTATATTGGTTATTGTTACATAACCAAATGGTTTTCATTTTGTTTTACTTTGGATTTTGGTTCGGTTTTGGATAAATCCGATAACCAAATCAATAATCGAACAAACCAAGCATATAGAAACTATGTATATGTATGTATGTAAGTAAAATAATATCCAAATCTTACTTACCTTAGGCGATTATCAAGTATATCATGAGATTTCGCTGAGATTTCGATGAGATTATCCTCCTTCCTTATCTGATCCAAAGTTGTGGTGATACCTAAAGGGATCTCTAAATCCCCACTATATATATATATATTAAACCAATCATTCAAGCTAGAAGTATTGAAGCTCGTTTTCTCATCTTCCTCTTCGTCTCCTTTGTCTGAAACTTCAACAAATCGATTGGAGGTTTGTTTTGTGTTCTTAGTTTTTGATTATCCATGTTTGCTCATATGAATATGTAACAATAGTTTAAATTGGTAGATTGAAAATGTTTGTTTCATATTCTTTTTTGATTCGATGTGTATTAGATTTGAGTGTGAGTACTTACAGGAACTAAAAGAAGATGTTTCTACTTATATGGTTGGGTATAAGATGTCTCGAGGAAGTTAATGCTTATTGTTTTTGACATTTCAATTTTAGTTCAATTTCTCTTGCAACTTGTACTTATGTTCTCTCTTTTTATTTCACATTTTATACATTGTTGGAAGTTTAAACCTTTTTGAATGACTAAGAATGGGTTTTTGCTCATTTTTGTCTTATCTTTGTATTTGGGCCTTCGTTTTATACGTAGGCCATATTCTTAATGTCATTAATGGCTTTATAATTCTGTTTGGGTTCGGAAAAAATTGGATCCAAACTGAAACCGATAGGACTTCCGATGAGTTTTGGATCCAAAAACCAGTAGTGAATCTCACCTGAACCCGAAGGGATCTGAACTGATCCCGATCCGATATAGAAATTGTAACGCCCGCGAACCAAAAAAGTAATTTTTGGAGCGTGTTTCGATCGACGCAGGGGGTGTGTCGATCGACACATATGTTTTCAGGACAAACCGGTTTGGTTTCAATTGTCCGGTTTTGGTGAGGTTTCAGTTTGGAAACCCTAGGGCTCAGATATATAACACGTTCAGCCGTGTTTTTATGAGCGGAAAAAGGTGAGTTTTTGTTAGTTTGAGAGATAAAGAGAGAAAAGAAGAGTGTTTGTGTTATTAATCGTTCGTAGAGGTTTGACAAATCAATTTGGGGTGTCGTTTTTCGTGAATTAGGAGAGATATCAGAGTTTTTGGAGTGAGTCGAGTTTGATTTCGTGAGGAAATTCCGTTCTCGTGTTCATTCGGTCTAAAAAGCTAAGGTGGGTGCGTTACCATGGCTTCTGGGTGATTTAGGATAATATTGATGCGAATTTTGTGGATTGATTGATTAGAACTTGTTCTTTTCTGTGTTAATGCGATTGGGAATGTATATGTTGACGTTTTGATGCAGGGTTTGTAAATTGAGGATGATCGGATTCGGACTAGAGAGGAGAAAGTTGGAGTCCGACGTTCTGTAGCTGTGTATCGATATTCACACGTATCGTGTTGATCGACATAGAGTTTTGTTGGTCATGTTGATCGACATGGTTCGTGTATCGATCGACACGAGTTGATTTTTGCTGGTCTGTGTTGTTTGGTTATTGCGTGCTCTCCTGATATCGTGTTATTCTTATTGAGTCTCAGTGATAGATCGTAGATGGTATGCCCGTCTCACTAAGTATTTATGAAATACTTATGCATCTCTTTTTTCTATGTGATGCAGGTAAAGATAAAATGTTATCGTGGAATCATGGCAAGGAGAGGATGATGATTTAGGGTTTCCACTATTTTAAGTGTTTTTGGAACTTAAATCCTAGTGTTTAGGTTGCTAGTTGTTCTGAATTGTTGTTAGAATTATGGAACTTTTCCTGGATGGTTTATTGGATTTATTAGTTATTTCCTGGTTTAATTGATTATGTGTTTTCCCGTTGGTTGCTTGGCTGATTGAAATTGAATTGATGTTGAAAAAAAAATATTTATGGGAATATTCTTTCGAGTAAAAAAAATAAATAATAATAATTGGGTTAGGTTGTTTCAGAAATATACCTGAATTATATTATTAAGCCCAATCCAAAAATCAGAAAAATATGTACAAAATCTGACCAAAGATCTGAATGCCCATCCTAATTATTACAACAAAATATACAGTTCACGTCGGAAAAAAATGTATATTTGAAACACATTATAAAAATGACTCAAACAATATTACATAATTTTTTTAGTCATAAGCTTAAGAAAAGACAGTTTATTTGCTATAACCTCTACAAATAAAAATTATCAAATGATAGTAATTAAATTAAAATGTAGGTTGTTTTGTTATTTTTATGTGGTGTAATGTATTTTACTTCCTATTATAAATGTTAAGTTTGAATAATATTCTTATCTAAGGATGCTTTAGGAAAAAAAATTTAATGGGGTAACTTTGTAAATTTAAAAGATAAAGTGTATGATTAATAATTACTAATAAAATAGGAAAAAGAGAATATACTTGGAATATTCTTTTTAGAATAGAAAATGGAGTGATACATTAGAGAAAAATCCAACTTTATTTTAAAGTGGAAAATAGAGTAATACATTTGAGATGCTCTAAGGAAGTCCACGTATGGTCAAATGATTAACTTCTCAAAATCGGCAGTCACCTATGGGCTTCATGTTGACCCCATAATGAATTGAGTTATGTCTTCACTGCTTGAGATTGATAAGGAAGACGGTGATGAGAAGTATTTAGGATTACCGAAATGTTTTAGTGGTTCTAAGCGGAAACTTCTTGCGTTTATTAGTGATAAGCTAAACAAAGGCTTAGTGGATGGTTTGCCAAAACACTTTCCCTTGGTGGAAAGGAGGTCCTCCTAAAGTCTATTGCCATGGCTTTACCGGTTTATGCAATGTCTTGTTTTCGATTATCTAAACATCATTGTCAACAACTCACAAGTGCGATGTCTCAGTTTTGGTGGAATGCTTGTGAAAAGAAAAATAAGATTCATTGGGTTGCTTGGAAAGACATGTGCCGAGCAAAGGATAAAGGTGGACTCGGTTTTCGGGATGTTGGAGAATTTAATCAAGCCTCGGGATGTTGGAGAATGTAATCAAGCCTTGCTAGCAAAACAAGCCTGGAAAATACGTAATGAACCAGACTCCTTGCTCTCAAGATTATATAAAGGAAGATATTTGTTTCAAAAGATTTCTTGGAGTGTGGCAATGGTTATCGACCATCGTATACATGGAGGAGCATAATGTTTGGAAGAGAATTGTTAATGAAAAGCTTAATCAAATGTATTGGAAATGGAAAGAAGACAAAGGTATGGCTGGAGAAATGGATTTTTGATACACAGGCACCGATTCACAAAAGCATTGTTGATCTTAATTTGCATGTTTCTTCACTTATATCTCTAAATGGTGAATGGCGATGAGAGATGGTTTTAGATCTGTTTCCACCAGAGGATGTTTCACGAGTATTTCATTTACCCATTTGTACCATTGAGGACCGATACATATGGGCTTATTCACCCAATGGCTAGTATACTGTTCAAAGTGGTCACTGGTTATTATCTAACAATCAAGTGTGATATCGTCAAATCTGACGGCCCTAGATCATATGCGTATTCAACTAAAATAGAGGATATGTAAGATCAAGACTATCCCTAAGATACATGTTTTGATATGGAGAATAATTTCTGGTGAGCTAGTGGTTGTCGATCGTCTTCAAACTCGTGGTTTGACCATGAATCCTACTTGTAAATTATGCAATGGTAATGTGGAAACAATATGTCATGTTTTGTTTGGTTGTCCGACGGCTTAGGATCAGTTTGAGTTTGCAAATATTCCGGTTCCACCAGGAGGTTTCTCAGACTCTTTAGAGGATAATACGGAATATATGTTCAATCTCATGGAACAAACAAGTTTATCAGAGGAAATTCGCATCACTATCCCATGGATCTTATGGAGCATTTGGAAAAACCGAAATATAATCTTGTATGCCGGTATACAAGAGGTTGTGGAGAAGGTTGTTGAGAGAGCGCAAGAGGAGGCTTACTTGTGGAAAAAGATGAATAGAGGGATCAAAGAAAGATGGCAGGTGCCGGTGTATGGCACCATCAAGTGCAATGTCAATGTTAATTGGCGAAATGATCAACTACATTGTGATGGTTCATGAATTATTCGGGATCATACCGGACCAGTCTTACACCACGCTAGGGATGCATTTACAAAAGCACACAATCGAATTTATGCAGAGTTGAGAGGCATTGTGTGGACAATTAAAAGTATGAAGGATTTGCATTATAATGAGATTACAATTGCCTCGGATTGTCAACCAGCTGTGGAAGCAATATCTAAACCGTATGTTTGGCCGAGGTATGGTGCTTTACTTGCTGAAATACATACGTTACGTTCTCAATTTCAGAGTTGCGTATTCGAAGAAGAATTCCCAAGTGCTAATGGTGTGGCTAGAGCGATTGCAAGAAGCGTTACGAGAGATGGTCGTTTCCATTCGTATTTGGCCCTTGGTGGTCCTTCGTGGCTACTTGATCACATTGCTCGATAGGCAGTATAGTAACATCTATTTTCTCCTTTTCTATTAGGAGATTGATGTTGCATACTTTCATACCTGTTGGAGTTTGTTCCTATACAGGTTTTATCATGTTCTTGTTCATCACTTTTATATTAAATGTTTTCCAGACGTTAAAAAAAAATAAGGAAGTCACGTACACTCCAACCCTTAGAAAACAATTCGGTGGTTAAAATTTCACATAGCGATCCTACTTGATCCCTAAGTCCGAAATAATGGTGGAGTACCGAAATAAGATCTCTATAGATACCTTGCTCGAGTAATAAAGAGAGGAGAGAGATATCCAAGACAAGCGTAGGAGAAGACAGTATCAAAAGAACTAGTTCATGATCCATATAAGGGAGGAGAGTTTGAATCCCACTCTTCCCTTGAAGCTTTGTTCTTCTATCCCACTTCGAAAACATCATCGGACTTTTGATCTCCGAAGAAGTTCCACTCTTTACACATATTCTGAATGATCGTTAGAAGTCTTTGGGAAGGAAACTCACACTCGTCTTCCCAAAAACTGTCTTCACCTTGCTATTTATGCAAGTTTATATCTCCTCTCATTTAGAACATGTACATAATACTTCAAATAACCATACGAAATTTATAAAACACTCAGTCCAAAAAACCTAAAATCTAATCTGACTATTATTAAATATTAACAATTAGTATTTCATAACTCAAGTGATAAACTCGGAAAACTTATATTTATTTATGGAAAAGTATAATAGTTTCTCTGATTGGCAATACGTGCATGGAATGGTAGAATATTTCAGTGAATTTCGAGCCTTCAAAAAGTAGATATTTTTGTGAAATCGCAAAAAAAAAAAAAAATCTGTCTTTCTATTAGTTTATTTAATGACACAAAATAATGTTCTATCCATAGTTTGGTCCTTGAATTTCCTCTTGAATTTCTTCATTGAATCTTTTTGACGGTTTTTCTATTTGATAACATTGCAGGACAAACTTATAGTAGAGCTTAATTGGGTACTACAACTAAGACTGATTGATTTTGTTAGTTAAGAATGACTAATTGACTTGAGTAACAACAAAGCTCATATTTATAATCGAGAAATATGATATAGTCTTATAATATCAAGCTTCTAATCTTGGTGCATAATTAATGTGCAACCAAATAAGTGAAACCATAGTATAGTAAAGTAGCACTTGCGATAGAAGTTTCGCTATCAAATATCAGAACCAAACATGTGAAAACATGTTATCAGCACGCCATTCGTTTCATAAACGATAGAAATAAAAATATCGTTCCAAATGGTTGTGGACAGTTTGTGGTGGATAAAGCATAATGTACGATGGGAGCAGTCAATGATGTAGTTAAATTATACTGGTTTTTAAAATAATAAAAACAGTTAAATGATCTTAACTAATTCTATCAAACACATTTATAAGTAACTTAAATGCCAAATGGTAGATTACTTTTTAAAATTATGGTATGAGAATAGTTTACTAAAAAAATGCTTAAATCATTTTATTTGACTTGAGCGCAAGAATTAATTTTCATATACAATTGAATATTATTATTTTTTAATGATTGTGGAAGCTAGATTCCGCAATAAGAATTTATATGTGAATTTGGGAAAGAAACTTTAGTCCTAAGAAATGTCTATAGATCTAAGGTCGAGACCAAGATAACGGAAAAATACATTTATATTGATATTCGATAAGTATACAAAGAACTTTAGCTGAAGACAAGTGTTTGGTGAGCTAAAGTGTGATTGAGTGTGTACATATAAGAAAAGTTAGCCATTTCGGTTCTAAAGCTAGTTATTTATACTTCTCCGAGCTGAACGGTTCAGCTCCGCGAATCCCTCGCCGGAGATCTCGGGCACGTTTTGACTCACTCTCCAGAAATATCGGGATCTTTTCATTAACCGTTGAGCGGCTTTGACTTAGTCATATCCTTGCTGAGTTGCTCGGTCAACGGTTCTTTTTTCTTGGCAGTCAACGGATCGTTCAATCAGGTTTAGTGATGCTGAGGGGCATGCTGGTCTTTTACTAACGTCAGCGCGGCCAAGTATCAAATATAATCGAGTCTGATTATATTTTAGGCTTAGTGGGCCGGATTTCTAATGGTGAAATCCAGCTCTAACAATGATAATTGATTTATTGGAATGGATACAATTGTGAAAAGCTCACACAAATTTTGGGGGAAAATTATACATAGTGTAAAGTGTAAAGTTTAAGATAGAAAAATTTGAATAGGATGTAATTGATATTTCCGTTTCAATTCCGATGAAGGAACAATGTAATAGGACTAATTAGTTGCCTTTGTTAATATGAATAGAACAACGAGAAACTTTGTGACCTAATGTTCACATTACATGCACTATAAATAGAAAGAAAGTAAGAGTAGAGCACCTTGATCTTTGAAAAAGGTACATCTAGCTTTAATATCAAAATTTGTATATATAATACTCCCTCCGTTTCATTATATAAAATTTTTAAGAGAAATATTTTTGTTTCATTTATAAGATGTTTTACTAGTTTCTATGCAGATTTTAATGTGATTTGATACTTTTGTCCTTTTAAATTCTGTAGTCTTATATATGATTGGTTGAGTTATATTTTTAGTTAATTATTAAATGAGATTTTGTTTGTATTTATTATTTTCTTAATTCTCGTGAAATAAATCAAAATATCTTACAAAATGAAACTGAGGGAGTAAATTTTAGAATTTAAATACTGTTTGTATTGTGGTTTGTGGTACTTTTTTTTTTTTTTTTGGGTTTGTAGTACTTTTGCTATTTTGGAATGCTATTCCATATCGTTAATAAAAACGCTTGGAGGAATACAATATACAGACTGAATAATCTGGCACCGCGACATTGAATGCATGGACAACTCATCAAATCATGAATCTGTCGTTCCATGCTCTTGATATACTGAAATTTTCGATCCTTATAAATTTTGGCTATGATTGGAAACGCATAGCAAATTTGATACGCATCTTTTTCTTCCGTATTGCATGTCCAAGTGCGGTTTTGACTGGTTTTTTATTAAAAAAAATTGAAAAAATTATGTGTGTTCAATATATAGATAAATATAACATTATTTGAAGAAAAAATTCATCTAAATAATAGTTTTGCACTGCATATAACTATTATTTTTTCACTAATCAAACATTGTTTTGTTCCGCTTTTTTCATACAAACCGCACTTATTCTGCAAATATATTTTTTTCCACATGATCCGCATTTATACCGTACCGCACCACACCACACCATTTTTTTATCCGCCCCGTAAAATTTAGTGTCACCATTCCAATTCCTTTTCAAAAATTCTCATAAAACTTTTCGTTAACAAATTGGTTTATATCATTACATTACCTAGTAACACTATCTTCTAAATAACAAGTAACCGGAATTTGGAATTTTATCATTCTCTAGTTTCTATTACATTGTCACCATATATTTATCTGAATTCAATACATATATATATGTGAAAGCCATATTTCGTACTAAGAATTTATATGTGAATTCGGGAAATAAATTTTAGTCCTAAGAAATGTTAATAAATCTGACTAAACTCGTGACCAAGATAACGGAAAATAGATTTATATTGATGAATGATCAAGTATACAAATAAACTTTAGTTAGAAAAAGTGTGATGAGCTAAAGTGTGATTGAGTTAAAATCTAAGGAAAAAGTTAGCCATTTCAACTCTAAAGCTCGCTATTTATCCTTCTCTGAGTTACAGGAAAAACTTTAGTTACAAAAAAAACGGTTCTGCTCCATGAATCTCTCCTCGTTGCCGGAGTTCTCTGGCACGTTCTGATACATCCTCCAGAAATATTGGAATTTTCTCTTGAAACGTTGAGCGGCGCTGACTTGGTCCATCCCCGTTGAGTTGATCGGTCAAAAAAATCTTCAGCTCCGGCGGTAAACGGGCCGGCAGATCAGGCCCAACATTCTGAAGTCTATGTTGGCCTTTATTTAATTTGAGCACGGTTCTGGACCTGAGACCCAATTACGAACATAATCCAATCTGATTATATTTTAAGGTTTATGGGCCGGATTTCTAATAGTGAAATTCAGCTCCAACAGTTACCTCCCAACCCATTAAGTGCTCTTATGATGAGGATTAATGGGCGGTTACCTCTTCTGATACGTTTAAGAATAAAGAGACTTTTTCTAGGTGAAATCATGACAGTTTTCACCGAACCTTTTGATCGTGCTGCTCTGGAGGTTCGCTTCTTTGCATCCAACTGCTGGAATAACAAAGGTCAAATCTCAGAGACCCAAGAGGGGAATCCTGTGTGGCGCTGCTAGTAATTTAACTCCTAGTAGGGTCCACCACTCGAAGGTACTTTTATTTGTTCTTATCTCAAAGATATTTTTTTACCTTCTCTTTTTCGTCAGTTAAACCATCATCTCTGCAAACTTTTTGATTTACATCTCTTCAATTCCCGCATATCTCTTCTCTCTTGCTATACACCTAATCCAATCTTTATTCTGATTTCCTCATTTTAAAATGACCAAAAATCAAGAAATAATGCATTACGGTTCGTACGATTCGTCGATAATCAAGGCTGAGGAGCTTGTCACTCTGCAGACTGACGATTTGGTTCCGTCTTCAGTTGATCTCCGGATGTCCACCGGGCGTTGCACTCCAGAGACAGTCAATAAGGGATGGTGTTGCGCGTACCTAGCCTATTTTCATACTTGCGGTCTGACGTTTCCCGTTCCCTTCTTTTTCATTCGTCTTCTTAAAACCCCGAGCATAGCTTTTCCCCAAATGGCTCCCAGCTTTCTGCGCCATGCTATTGCACATTTGTCAGGAGCTATGAGGATGACATGGACCTGAGCCCTAAGGAATTCTTCGAATTCTACTTAGCTCGTAATTGCGGCCGCCTTGCTCCTTGCCCCAATCAAAGACTTATTAGGAATATAACCTCAAAGGACACCGATTGGTACGTGAAATTATTCTTTTAGGATAAGTAAGGCATCAATATCTTTTATGACCGAATTTGATTGGATCCCGAAAGTTTTTGTCGTGGGACCTAGAAAGTGCTTCCTATTGACAATACTATTGAGGAGGTTTGTAGTTAGTTCTGATACTTGTTTAATTTTCAGTTAGCTATATACCCATCATAGCCCGCAATGTCGTCAGCTCCATGCTACAACTACTCTGCAGAGATAATGTACATTGGGCCTCCTTCAGTCATAATTCGATTATGATGGCTTATTATCGTCATGCCCATAGACGTTGGCAGGTGGTCCTTGCAGAACCGTTACTCTGGTAGCGCCTCAGGCTGCTGCGGGGAACCTCCTACGGCTCCCTCCTCTAATTGTATAGGCAGCTGGAATTAATGTGCATCACATTGAGGTTGTCACTCCTGTTATTTCTCCGGCTGCATGCAGGACTCGATTGCGTACTAAATTGGGTCGACGTACGATTCCTCCCAACGCTTTGGTTTTGAGCATTCTCCCGATGGAAGTCCGGGGTGAATCTTCAGATTCTTCGGCTCATTCTGTGAAGCCTTTGTTAAGGAGGATCGTTAGGCGGGATGGCGATTGAGAGTCCTGGTCGGGGCCAAGGGACAGGTCCAGGGGAGGTCTTTTTTAGTTGTACGAGTAGCCGTCACGTCTTCTTCTTCTTCTTCTCCTTCTTCTTCTTCTTCTTCTTCTTCTTCTTCTTCTTCTTCTTCTTCGACATCTGCTAGGATGGGGGAGAGTGTTGCGCCGGACGTCGCGGGATCCTTGGTTGAAGCTGCATTGGAGAAGTCTAGGGGGCTCTATATTGACGGATTTGCTGAACTCTCTAATATGCAGAGTGCTTTCATTGCTGAGCTGCAAGGGGCTCGTCGGAACGATGCCGCGATGATTCGCCTCTTGGAAACTTCGGGTAAGAGACAAGAGGAGCGCTTTGAGAATTTTGCTAAGGCATCAGGGGATCTCGTGGGCAATCTTCGAGAAGAGAATGAGATCTAATGGCTAAGAGTGTGAGGATGGTTAACAGGATGTGGTGTCTGCTGTGTTGCGAAGAGTAGCTAAGGAGGAGAAGAAAATTAAAGCCAAAGGTGATTTGGACGGAGTCAGAGTGCAGTTGGAGTTGCTCCAGAGGTTGTCGGCTGGAGAGACATCGATCAAGGCCAAGATAGCAAATCTCGAGATTCAAAAAGAAGTCCGTAAACACCTCCGAATGGAGGACCAACTCGCAGCCAGGCAGATAATTGCCCTTGATTTTAATTTTTCTTATGGACTTGCCCTGGAGGGCTTTTTCTTTGATTTTTTTCTAATTTTTTTTTAAAGACCTTAGTTGTTGCCTAAGTGAACTTTTTATGCTAAGTATTTTATCGATTTTGATCTATTTCAGTTGGGCTGAAGTGGCGATGTCGCCATGACTTCAGCCTAGCTGGTTTGATTGTGACCTCATTTGAAATGATGAACTGTTTTATTACTTAGTTCTTAAGTTGTGAAACATGATCGCTTGAATCGTCGAATGGGGATTCATTGTAGCGATGCAAAGTTTTTTTAGGTGGGCCGACGCTTGATCGTATCAAAGTTTTGACCCTAGTGCCTTAAGGGTCTCAAGTGTTGGTGGATCCATATAAAGGATCGACTTTGATTGTAACAATTTGATTTCACTGGAGGATATTCCAGCTCGGATATGCGTTTGCTCAATCGTATGGTAGCTAGGCCATCTTGGAATGATTTGCTTGAGGTGGCTAAACTCGAGGGGCAAGCTGCCTACGTACCCGGTCTAGGGATCAAGCCATTACGTAGTTCGGTTATTGGATGGAAAACTAAGTGATGGAATTTTTTGAGGTCCATGGCGTTCCATACCCTCCTCATTGGTTTTCCATTCTGGAGTTTTGCTAGCTTGTAGACGCTAGGGCTTACTTCAGCGGTGACATCATAGGGACCTTCCCGATTGATCCCTAGTTTTTTGGAACCAGGCTCCATTGTGTTTTGTTATACTTTGTAGAGGACTACTTCACCTTCTTTATACCGCCAGATCTTGACTTTGGATTTATAGTACCTAGCTGCGTCTTGCTGGTAGTTTTGTATCCTTGCAGATGCAAGGTCGCAGCGCTCCTCTATTACATCTAGGGAATCTTGAAGCATTTTCTCGTTGAGCTCCTCATTTGAGAGGCACGTTGTCCTCCACAGGCTTGGTACCACTGTTTCAACTTGAACCATTGCTTTTGTTTCGTATACTAGAGACAAAAGAGTTTCAGAGGTGGCCTTTTTTAGAGTGGTGTGGGATGCCCAGAGAACTCCATGTAGTTCTTTGCTCCACCTTTCCTTCTTTTTACTAAGGCATTTCTTAAGGTTGTCAAGTAGGTTTTTATTAGCTGCTTTGGGTTGGCCGTTTCCTTGTGGGAACCTTGGGGTTGAATATATCAACCCGATTTGCGATTTGCGGCAGAAATCCTTGAATAAGGCTGAGGTGAACTGGGTGCCATTGTCGGTTGCTATCTCGTATGGTCGTTTGTGGCGGCATATGATGTTCAAATAAATGAAATTTTTGACCTGCTCTGAATGGATTTGCTGATAGGTTGTTGCTTCTATCCATTTGGTAAAGTAGTATGTTAGGACTAGTATATATTCGAGCTACTTCGGTCCTGACCGAAGCATTGGTCCGATTATGTCCATCAACCATCGCATAAATGGATATGGGCTTGATATCGAAGAGAGTAGCTCCGCCAGTTTATGGGGGATCAACTCGTGTCTTTGGCATTTTTCACACTTAGATGTGAATGGAGCGCAGTCTAGTAGCATCGTCGGCCTGATGTATCCTTGTTTGCTGATTCTGAGTGCTACGAATCGACTTCCGAAGTGGCTACCACAAGATCCTCTACGAAATTTTTACATTACCTTGTTGACCTCCTCTCCGTGGATGTACATCAGGCATGGTCCAGAGGTGTTGCGTTTGTTCAATCTCCCGTCGATGATGCAAAAATGGAACCTTTTTGTTTTGAGTTTTCTAGCTTTATTTCTGTTAGAAGGGGACGTTTCGTACATGAAGTGTTCTAGGATTGGGATCTTCCAGTCTAGGCATTCTGGTACCCTGTGGGCTTTGTCAGCCTGTTTTGCTTCTTTTAAGTTGCTCAATTCTTTAGGGTCGAGCTTATATTACTAGTTTGTCATTGGTTCGTCCGTGTCTATTGGTTATCCAACTCGCGGTTGGCTTTCCCTAGCTTGGGAGCTTGGATCGGATTGTGAGTTTCTAGCCCTCTTTCTTGTCATCACTGCGCTCTCCCTTGCCTTTGGGGCTAAGTTGATGCTTGGTTTTTCTATCCTTTCTACTGGGATTATTCTTTTGATTAGGGGGTCTCAGCTCGATGCTAGGGCTACCGCAGCGTCCGCGGAGGTGTTTTCACTTCGTGAGATGCTGGTCAGCTCAAATTATCGAATTGTTTAGCCAATTCATGGGTGATCTTTAGGTATGAGTCCATTTGATCATCTTTGGCTGTGTATTCGTCGTGGAACTGGCTGGTAACCAATTGGAAGTCACTAAACGCGCTTAGTTCCTTAGCTCTGATCCCGAGAGCTAGCCGTAGTCTGGCTAGGAAGGCTTTGTACTCTCCTTTTCTGATTGAGGCTTAGAATCCTAATCGGAAGGATTGCTCTAACATTTCTCCATATAGGGAGGTGAGCTTTACTCGAACCCTGGATCCTTGTTTGGAAGAGGCTCCGTAAATGTGAAGTATCCACATCTTTCTGAGTTCAGTTCCGTTGATTGCTTGCGGTGCCAGCTCGATTACGAAATTGGCTAGGACTTGGGCCTTGGCGGTTTTTTTAGTGCGATATTCGATGTCATACTCATTGAGCTCGATAGCCTACTTGGTTACCCTTCTTGATTGGTTGGGACTGTGTAGGATTGTCCTTATGGGGTAAGAGGTCATCACCACGATTGCGTGTGATTAGAAATATGGTACCAGCTTCCTAGGTGAGATAACTATTGCCAATGCAAGTTTTCCATGGCTAGGTACCTGCATCTACCAATGATTTACTTACATAGAATAATGGTTTTTGCTCTTCCCAGACAAGGACTCCACTTACAACTGCTGGTGATTCAGCATTGTAAAGGTATAAAGGTTCTCTTTCTATCAGTTTTGCTGATATCGGTGGTTGGATGTGGTAAGCCTTTAGCTATTAAAAAGCCTCCTCGCAGCTAGCGTCCTAATTGAATCTCTTGTTGCCTTTTCAATTGATAAAACGGGAGGTACTTATCTGTGGACCTGGATATAAAGCGGTTCAGTGCTGCTCTCCGTCCTGTTAACCTCTGCACCTCCCTGGTTGACTTGGGAGATGCCTTTTCTAGAAATGCCGTGATTTTCTTGGGATTGGCTTCTATCCCTCGCTCAGTGACCAGGTAGCCTAGGAATTCTCCTGACGAGAGTCCTAAAGAACATTTAACGGGGCTTAGCTTCATCCCGTATTGGTTAAGAATTGTGAATCAGTCCTTGAGGTGGGCAACGTAGTCGTTTTGATCATCTGACTTGACCAGCATGTCATCGATGTAATCTTCAATGCCTTTTTTGAAGCTGCTGGTCAAACGTTCTATTGACTAGTCATTGATAGGTGGCTCTTGCATTCTTTAGTCTGAAGGGCATAACTTTGTAACAATAGGTTCCTCTTATGATTGCATTTTTTTCTTGGTCATCAGGATTCATTAGAATCTGATTGTAACCGGAGAAGGCATCCTTGAAGGATAACAGCTGGAGTCCAGCTGTACCTTCGATTAGATTGTTGATGTATGGAAGTGGGAAGCTATCCTTATGGCATGCCTTGTTTAAGCCAGTGAAATTAATAACCACTACGGGGTTGGCTAAATAGTCTAGGTACTTTACCTCCCTGACTGATCCAAATTTGACGAGGAGTTATACTTCCTCGTTGACGACTTTAGCTCACTCGGGACCGAGCTTGTATCTTTTCTGCTTGACTGGTTTAAAGATAAGATCGACGTTCAGCTCATGAGATTTATCGTTGATGCTGATTCCTTTCTTGTTTGAGGTGCTCCATGTAAATGAGCTGACATTCTTTTGGAGAAAGTCGATTAGATCTTTCCTGATTAGTTCCGAGAGGTCGGTTTTGATCCTAACACATTTATCAGGGGGAGCTTCGTCAATGCAGACATGGGTGACCAAATCCTGTTGAGGCTTGATCAGCTGAGGGTTGCTAGTTGACGTAGGTTTTGCTCTTCCCGCTTTTGTAATTGCTACTTAGTAGACTTTTCAAGCTGCTTGTGCCCCTTCAGGTAGCATATCTTAAATGTCTTCTGGTTTCCTTTGATCGTTGCTATTCCGTTGGGAGTGAGGAATTTGACGCATTAGATATATTGATGTTACGGCTTTAATGACGTATATCCATGGCCGCCCAAGTATTGTTGTTAAAAGGAGCCCAAGTATCCATGACAACAACAAAATCCACAAAATTGTGGACTCTTTCTGCTACCATCGGGAGTCGGACTATTCCCATAAAATAAGTCGTTTCTCCGGCAAAACCAGTTAGCGGTGTGCCATGGCCTTGCAAGTCTGAGTCATTGAGACCCATTTTCTTGTAAGCGTCGTAGAATAGCAAGTCGACTGAGCTGCCAATATCTATCATTACTCTTAAAGCTAGGCAACCACATATCTCAAGTTGGATTACTAGAGTGTCGTCATGTGGCTTGTTTAGGTGAGTTGTTTCACTTTCTGCGAAAGCGATCTGATGATCTACTCTCTGAAATGCAGTTGGGGGGTATGTGGGATGCGATGCCCCTAGTTTGGTGGGCTCTGATCGAGTTTATCAATCTCTGCACAATTTTGACCCTTCGAGGATAAAGTCGAAGTGTTTAGCTAGGACTTCTTTACTTAGACCCTTGAAGGTGCGCGATATTTTCATCCAAGGGCTGATTAATTTTTTGGGAGCTGGTGGCGGGGTGAAGACCAACTTCATCAAGCCACCGCATATGCTCAGCTCTCCGAAGATTAGGTTAATTCGCTTCCTGGATGAAGGACGGGTCTGAACTTGGTTTGTCTCTTAGACGGGTCTTTCTCGTTTTACCGCTGACTTTTTCTTCTTGGGCTTTTTAGGAGGTGGAGATTAGACTTCACCTTCTTTTTCTTCACCCGGTGGCATCTGCTGAGCTGGCCCAACATTCGGCACTCCTCGGTAGAATGGCCTTTTTTGCCATGGTGAGTACAATACTTTATCTCATCATACTCGGATTTCTTGCCTAGCTGTGAATGGTCGATAGCGTACGCCTGCAAGCCCTTTTTGTAGTTCTTAACAAAATTATTAGGCTATTGTTATCAAGGGGCAGCTACGAGGTTTTTATATTTTTTCTTCTAGAATAGATGTTCGAGGATGGTGTAGAAGGTTGCTATGTGCAATGCATTGTTAAGTGACACGAAGGGGTTGGCGGTGAGTTCTTCTCGGAATTTAGATGTATGCTACATGCCATTCTTCAGCGCTTGTAGTGTACTTCCTCGTTTAGATTAGCGATTTAGGATTTTATCGCTTTGAAGTTCGAGGTATAATCCCTGGGGTTCTTCAGGTCTGTGGATAAACTTACAGAGGCTGCCTTCAGAAGCTTTTGCTTCGATGAATACATAGTACAGTTTGAGGAATAGCGCGATCAGGGCATCGAAGTTATCGATAAATCAACTTTCTAATCCCGCAAACCATTCAAGAGCAGGACCCGCCATGCTTTTAGCAAATAACTAGCAGTGCCCTACTTCTTTTTCGTTGTCGGCCAGGTGAGCTCTTGCTATAGCAAACCAAAATTCTCTTAGGTGGGCTTTGTGATCGCTGTTCCCGGAAAATTCCGGAAGTCTAATTTTCTCAATATCTCTAATAGTGCATTAGCTATCCTGTCAGTAAACTGTGTTTATCGAGTGTCTTTGATTGCTCGATCGATGTCTGGAGATGAGCTAGTAGCTCTGTGAATACACGACCGCATGCGTCGCAGCTCGGCCTGGGTTTCGTCAGCGTATCTGTAAAAAGTGTCCTGGTCAAAGATGTTTTTTCTAGCTGCGGGATCGGCATTCCTAGTCATCTCTATTCCATCAACTGGAGTTTGAACAGGGTTACTCTGTGAGTTTTCCATGAGCGATGTTTGTTTAACCCATATTGCCGGTGAATTCCAGCTCCAACATTATAGAAACATTTTTGATTGATTGTTACGTGTTGACCAAAATAAATACATTACATTAGTTCTAGGAAACCTAAATTAATAAATGTCATTTTCAGATTAGAAATATCTAAACCTATGAACTACTCCCTCCGTTTTTGTTTGTTTGATATTCTAGAATTTTCACACCTCTTAAGAAAATACATTAATTCTTAGTTATAAATGTCTTGTTTTTTGCAATATTAGTATAAATAAAATCAAATAATGTGTCTTAAAATTTACAATTCATCATTATTTTTTTTATTAAAGATACATTAAAAATGTAAAAAAACAATAATTTAGAAACAAATTTTTTTTCATAAAACATCAATTAAAAAAAAAACCGGACGGAGTATCATCCAGTAAAACTACATATCCGAGAGTATTTTGCATTGCTATAAGAAAAAATTAAATTATGTTTCTAGCGGTTTATAAACATGAAAATTTTTGATTTGTTTTAACTTTTTCCAAAAATTCATGTTATTGTCTTTTTATTTTCTAAATCTTAACACGTATATATTCCATTATTTCGTTGATTAAATTATAAGAGAGAGGAAACTAAGCAAATAATGTTTCCGATTATATTCATATCATTATATCAATAATGATAGAATTGGAATTAATTGGCATATCGTACCGTGTCGACATGTGAAGAAGGAAATTTCTCGGAAAGCACACTAACTTGCTCTTGAATGTGACTTCTTATACTCTTCTCTTAATATAAGTTCCTCTCTCTCTTTTTCCTCGCCATATATTACTCATATTTCAAGACTTTTAAGAGCATTTCCATCTATAGATCCACATTTTTGAGTCTTAAGAATATATTTAATATAAATGATTGATGATTAAAATTTAAGATTTTTAATAAGTGAATTAAATTATGTTGCTTCTATTGGTGGATCTTAAAACAAGAAGATCTTAAAAAAAATTATGTTTTTTTTTTTTATAATAAACAGGATAAAACATGAGAAATTTCCTAGTATGCTACCAAACAAAGTTTTTGTTCCTTAGGTACCATTAATTTTTAAAAGTTCCTTAGATATCACTTTTTCAAAAAAAAAATCAAAATTTTCAAAAATACCACAACACAAAATTTGATTTTAAAGGATCTACAATTTAAATTATTGGGTTTGGGTTAACTATTGTACAATTAGGGTATATTTTTAGGGGGTAGGGTGTAGGTTTTGGGTTTAGGATTTAGTTTTGACCATTTAAAACTAATTTTAATTTTGAGGTATTTTTGGAACATTTGAAAAAAAAGTAGTATCTAGGAAACTTTTAAAAATTGGTGGTATTGTTGGAAAAAACTTTTAAAAAGTTGTATCTATGAGAATTGCCCATAAAAAATTAGTTTTTTGTTTCTTTAATTTTAAAATTTTTTTTTGCCAATAAAAACAACAAAAGCCACCAGATATTGACACGTGTCCAGTGTCTAATACCAAGATCTGAAATCTTAAGTGTCCTGTATAGGATCCAGATCTTGGGTTAATAGCCCATTTTTAAGTAAGATCTATCTAAGATCCATGGATGGAGATACTCTAAGAGTCCAAGGTCTAATGTCGACAATTTAGGCCTGGGATTTCGGACAACCATTCGGTTATCGGTTCGGTAATTTTGGTTATCTCTTTTTCGGTTACATGAATATAATATCCATTGGATTATTTTAATACTTCGGTTCGGTTTTGGATCGGTTAACTTCGGTTTCAGATCGGTTAACTTTTGTTTCGGTTGTGAGAATGATAACCAAATTTTATTCGGTGAGAAGATTTAGGACTTCCAGATTTATAAAGTAGAGGTTTTAAAGGTTAAATTTAGCAACCAAAAGATATGGAGAATAGAAATTGACAAAAAATTAGGAATCAGATTCATAATAAGAAATATGTATATATTATAGAGATTCAAGATCATCATACTATTTATATATGTATAAATCCCATATAAGTATATATATGTTCGGATATTCGGTTTGGCTATTCGGTTTTCGGATATAACTGAAACCGAACCGATATCCATGGACTCTCAATATATTATCTATCGGGTATTTTGGAAGGAACTGAAACCTAACCAAACCGGTGTTTCGGTTCAGTTTTAGTTCGGTTGTTCGGTTATAGTTTTTGAATCCTAAGCCTAGTCGATATTTTCATAAGTTGGTACACCTTATGATATTATTTCTTGAAATACAAATTAAAAAGTTGCGAGCTTTTAATTTTATTTATATTCTCTGCTGATTAAGGAACATAGCGCGTAAATTTAATCTTTTCCAATATCAAAATTCGAACTCGTGAATTAAACACAAAGTGCAATCAAGATGATCATCTTTTCACCATATGAACACCTTTCTTTACACGTATGAAAGTTAGTTTAGAATGTAACATCAAGAGTGGACCGACTAACCCTGGCCCGACACTGACAATGAGAGATGAAAGCAGGATTTATTCGGAACATTTTCCATTTAGTAATTTATATGAATTGTTAATTTTTATTCTATGAGCTGTCACGTAAAATTGGTCAATTTGTTGAAAGTACGGAAGAGAGGGATTCGAACCCTCGGTACACAGGCTTTTTTACCAAATTAATCTTTTTTACACGCATGATATTAGTTTCTCCTTTATATAAAAGGGAGAGAATTCTAGGCCTCTAAGCGATGGCACATACGATAAAAATAATGTCAGATTTAACCAACAATTTAATCAGCCAATGAAAAGAGTTTTTTTTTTGTGACATGTAATCACACCTCTCATACTAATTCTCACTAAATACACAATACTTTAATTTACTCCCACAAAAAGCCCAAACGTGATTTAATAAAAACCCAAATAAAAAGTCTACCTTCTCAACCACTGAATCTCACCTAGGGAGTTTAAACAATTCCCCTTCACAGTCCTAGCAAAATCAGACACCGTTACCCAAAAATTAATGTTCATTGCTCACGATTTCTCTTACACAAACATGAATGATGAAACAGATTCAACGATTAGGTTTCTGGTTCCGAAACTTCAATTATGTCCCTTCTGAATCTTTATATGAATTCAAAGACTCAAAAGCAATCAAATCTACGTTACAACTTCTCCACTTCCTTTGCTCTGACCATGGATTTAAAGATGGATCTTGATTTGTTCACAAGGATTGAAAATTTTCGTCTCTTTCAACTTCCTCTTCTTCCTTTCAGAGTTTCTGAGATTGGACCCGATGCTTGAACATATTCTCAATTACATCTGAGATTGGACAAAACGACGGTAAATGAAAGTTTTGGATGAGAATTGATTAAAGAGAGAGGTCATGATGAGAATCTTAAGGATGAGGTTGCTATAGCTAAAGCGATCAAAGGTGTCGCTGAGCTTGAGAAAGGAAGTATTGAATCCGGTAGAGAAACTCGCTTAACCTTTTTTTTCTTTGTGTTTTTATTCCACAATTTTTCCTTAATGTGTAGCTGAATCTTTATTTCGAGGACTTGAGAATCGTGGAATTTGCAAATTTCTTTTTAATTGACTTGAGATTGTGAACATTTCTGGTTATATCATTAGTCCCTGGTTGCTTTTGTTAGAAACTTTGGTGATGCCGAGGAAACACTAACAAGTGCCTTGACAAGCGCTGAGGAACATTACGGTGCCATGTAGTACGGTTGTTTTTATTTCCATCAATTCAATGATTAAATCACCAGTCTTTGCTTTTGTGATCTTTTTTTGCAATCAGGACACAATCATCCAAAGGTTGGTGTGATTTTAACCGGAGTAGTTTTAATGTACCGATACAAAGCAAACAGAGCAAAGCAAGAACGGTCGAGTTCTATTTTGACTCAAGAGGTCAGAAAACAAGATTCTTTAAAGTCAGTAACATTGGAATTTCCTCATCTTACACTTTTGCCTTTTTTTCATCTCAAGGACTCTTTAGAAAAGCATTGGAGCTCATGAAAGCATCTCCACTGGATTCAGAAGGTACCTTTCACGAATTATACAAACGTTCTCACCATCTTTTCTTATTTCTCTAGGGAGACTAAACATGGAAACTCAGGAAGTAATGGCTCTAGCAAGAGGTTAGCTTTAACTCTGTTCGCTTTTCATAACAGACGTGATTGTGAAAGTAGCTTATAAGCTTTTGGGTTTTCGATTATGCAGGCGGGTATGCGGAGCTACTAATGATTCAAGAGAACAGAAAAAGCGAGGGAGAGAAAATGAAATCATGGGCTGAATCCGTGTGGAGAAACCGACGCATCTCTCTACCGGATGCATTGACTCTCTCCGAGCCATTAGGATCTCTAAACCTCTTTAGTTACACACAGCTCTAACAGTGTTGAAGAATCTCAAAAGATGCAAATTTTCATTTTGATGTGTAAAGTAAACTCAGACTTTTACATTACATTTAACTGGGG
This sequence comes from Draba incana, assembly GCA_963576765.1. NCBI lineage: Eukaryota > Viridiplantae > Streptophyta > Magnoliopsida > Brassicales > Brassicaceae > Draba > Draba incana. The sequence goes on along the minus strand of OY755210.1, from coordinate 23,081,913 downwards.
TATATTGCCATAGTTACATAGAAGTCTACAAGAAACATCTGAAGAGTAGTTAAGTTTGAAGTCCCATTATGCTTACACTGTCTTACTAAGGCCGAGAAACCAAAAAATGTATCCAACGCTTTTGGTTTAATAAAATAGTTGTTGAGTTAAGAAATATGCAGCGAGTAATGGTTTATACTTTATTGTATTAAAAAATGGTCGGTTTTTAATTTGTGTATATGCAAGTGTGTTATATTTGTATGATGAAGTATTAGGAAACATTCAACAAAAAAGCTATTATGCAAAAAAAAAAGGCTATCATTTCATTTGTACAATATTCTAAGTAACACCATAATGAGAGATCGAATATCACATCTAATATTCTGAAATTTGTTCGAGTACTTTCCTCCCTCTCTTACAGAGTTATGGTTTAATTCACCGTAAAATCATAAATTTTATAAGCAAAACGTTATGTAAGAGAAACACACACCCCTTACATACATATTTGATATATATATATATTTCATCTTTACTAAAATTTAAAAATATGTATTCAAAATTGTTAGTAAAGATAACTAAAAAAAAAAAACAATGCAATCCGCGCGTAGCAAGCATTGAAGGGTAGAGAGATCAAGATCGTCAAAAAAAGAGACGAAAATGAGAAAAAATGGTAGATAGGCTTTCCGATCAGAAGAGTTATTGTTGGAATATGAGATCTTCCTTCGCCTACTAATTTGTTGAGTCCACCAACGTTTACACGGGATATGTTCCTTCATGGCTAAGATTTATATCTCTAACACCTTCTTCCATCGACAACTACTATATTTTGATATATACAACTCTTTATTTGGTTGTTTACATTCCGGTATGAATCCATGTCAAATTCAGGTTGAAATGAAAATTTCTACTGCTTTTAGAAAGACCAATATGGTGATATGCACGTCAAGTAGTAAATTTCTATTTTTCATTACTACATAAAAGCTCAAATTGTGTTGCAAATATAAACTACTCACCATGGTCATATGTGGAGGCTACCTAGCATTAGGAACACAATATGGTTGTTACAATACATTCCATTGGTTTTCTTGATTTAATATTGAATAAGTTGATATGGTTACAACAGCAATATCAACGTGTGTTCGTTTACGCCTAAACAGTATGTATTTTTCTTGAATGTCTTCTTCCATATACCAAGTATTTACAACTCTTTCAAACAAAATACTCTACCTATGTGATGCTCGTTTTTCAAACAATATTTACATTAGTAATTTTTAGAAGATGGTGACTGAAGGTAGAACACTAATTGGTGACCAAGGGAGAGTAACATAAATGATGCTAGAGATATTAAACAAAGAGGAACCATAAGGAGAAATTAGTATTCAGAAGTGAGAGGGGAAATAATGGAACTAATTCACTATTCGTTTTCTCAGTTTCTCTATATTAGAGTTATCTTTCAACTTTTCATTCTTACTTATGAATGTTTCAGAAAATTTAGGAAACGTACCTATAGTTGCATATGTAAATAGTTTTACATATACAAGTTTACATAACAAGTTAATCAATTTAAAGTATTTTTCCATTTACATTAACTAATTTAACAAAAATCCAATCAATAATTTTTATTTTATAAAAAATATCAAATAATATCCTTAACAACACTATATAAATTAAAGTAAACTAAACCAAATAACAAACGCTAAAAGAAATCACAAAAAATATCTCTAAAAACATATCCTAAACAAATACAAATCAAAACATATCAATCGTTATGAAATCTTGGCAAGCCCAAAATAAAAAATTCAACATATATACAAATATAAATTAATCAAATATCAATAAAAAAAATCAACAAATACACCAGTGTAAAAAAAAAATCAAAGAAATTGAGTCTACATACACCGGTTTCAATACTAAAGACGAAAACATGATCGGTAAAATCTTATGGACATTATTACATGTTTTAGTTTCGGGTCCGGGGGATTACGGGCTTCCTTGTAATTCAAAAAGTAAAAAAAAAAATCAAAGAAATTGAGTCTACATACACCGGTTTCAATACTAAAGACGAAAACATGATCGGTAAAATCTTATGGACATTATTACATGTTTTAGTTTCGGGTCCGGGGGATTACGGGCTTCCTTGTAATTCAAAAAGTAAAAAAAAAATCAAAGAAATTGAGTCTACATACACCGGTTTCAATACTAAAGACGAAAACATGATCGGTAAAATCTTATGGACATTATTACATGTTTTAGTTTCGGGTCCGGGGGATTACGGGCTTCCTTGTAATTCAAAAAAATCTCATAGACAAGGAAATTAAGTTATATCTTATTATATAAAGTTGAATGCGCAAAATTGTAACTCACAAGATAGCGACACATGTTTGGTACCGTTCAAATGATGACAAGTGTCAATATACAAATGTGTAAAATTAATTTTGATTTAGATAATATTATTTTTTACCTAAAAATTCCAATCAAAATGTAATGTCATGACTTGAAAAAACAAGACAAGCTATTAAATTTTTTTATTTCATGTCAATACGTTTAAAACAAAAAAGAAAAAATACCAACATAAGCATTGGAAATAAAATGAAATTATATTTTTAGAAAAAAAAGAAGAACCATGTTATTTTTGTATGATGCTTGTTAGAGCTGGATTTCGCATCTGAAATCCGGCCTATAAAGCTTGCTTATGATCAAACCATATTATAAACGTAATTGGGCCTCAGCCCAGAATCCCACGAAACTTAGATAAAGACCGGCATATTCTCTGAATTTGCTAGACCTAAGTCATTGGCCAGTTTACCGTCCGAACTGAAGATTCTCTTAATTGTCCTATCCAGCGAAGATAGACCAAGTCAGCGCCGCTCCAGCGCCACAACTGCAATCCCGATATTTTAGGAGAATGGATCCGAACGTGCCTGAGATCTCTGATGATGAGGAGAGATTAGCATAGCTGAACCGTTTAGCTCACGGGAGGATAAATACTAAGATTCTAGAGCCAAAATGGTTAACTTTTCCAAACGCTGACCGATGGTTCGGGTCATAACTCGGGCTACACAAAACAACGGTTTGGGTCCATGGTTTACAATAAAGGATCCACGGGTTGGATCAAAAAGCTCACGAATCAGAATCAAAGGGTCTCGAACGGCTTGGGTCTTTAGCTCAAAAATCGATCGCTACGACTCCTCTCGGCACCACGGCTCGGGTCGGAAGAAAACAGTTACACTGTTCGGGAATCTGAAGTTTGTAGCTTGGGTAATAAAACAATGAAACGGCTCGGGGATAAATGAAATCAGCGGGTTGATACAACAATAACAGTGACTCGAGTTTCAACAAATAACGGCATGGGATTTGCTGAGAACCGGCTCGAGATTCGGTGGTTCGTGGCTCGGATTCAGCGTCTCACGACACGGATCGGAAAGAAATTGACGGTGAAGCGATGGGGATCAAGTCAAACGACGGCTCGTGGTTGAATCTTGGGAATCAACGGATCGCGGCTTGACGTACACGTGGCTCGAAGGATTAAATCAGTTTGGGTCACCAAACGACTCGGAGTCACCGGCTGGGTATAACAACGGCTCGTAGTTTGAATGTCAATGTCACGGTTGATTCGTAAGTTTACATACTCAAAACCGGATTTTGTCTTCTCACCAAGGAATCACAGGTCGGGACATAACGAAATCACGGCGCAACCGTTCAATGTTTTGAAATCACCGCGCAACCTGTTATCACGGTGCAACCGTTCAACGACTCGGGACATAACAAAATCACGGTGCAACTGATTATCACTGTGCAACCGTTCAACGGCTCGGGATATAACAAAATTGCGGCGCAACTGTTCAATATTTTGAAATAACGGCGCAACTGATTATTACGGTGCAATCGTTCAACGGCTCGGGACATAACGAAATCACGGCGCAACCGATTATCATGGTGCAACCGTGCAATAGCTTGGGTTACGGTGACATAGCTCGGGTCACGGCGACACGGCTTGCAGGCTGTATGACAACAACCTAGCTAATCCACCGGAAGACTTGACGACGCGGTGGCACAGTGGATCTTAGTCGCCGTTGACGACAAAAAAAAAATCAAGCTTACCAACGACAACATCGTGAACGGCTCGATACTTCCCATAGTACGCCTCACGGAGAAGAAAATTAATCATCCAATTTATGTGTATCTATATACATAATACTTAGAAACGCTTATATCTGAGCCACGCCACAGTGCAACATGTTTTCATAACACCTAACGGATCTGAGGATACTTTAACAAAACTGATCAACTCAAAAATCCAAATTCGGAACTCGAGAAGACAGTTGGAACAATTTTATCTGTCTGATCTTAGATTTCGACTAATATCTTGGCTTTACCATCACTGATAACTCCGAGCTGGGGGGCTAACTGTAGGGGTTGGATTTCATCCCTTGAAGATCGATAGACGAAAATGACTAAGTCCGGATACAGGAGAGCACCCGCAAAACACCTAGGATCCATCAGCCGGTTAGAAGACCCAAAAACCACATGTGATACTGGAGCAAACCGGATGAACCAATGCGAAGATAGTGGATCACAGCTTAACAAGACCAATTCGGTACAACCCATATAGTAGGGCTGAGCCGAATCACAGGTGGGCCGAACTACTAATGGGCCGGCCGACTTAAAGAGTGCAGCTCAAGCAGAAACCCTAGCCGACTTAGAATATTATATATATATATATATATTATTTTTTTTGTATCATCCCCATTATGGTGATCACGAATTTCACACACAAACCTTTGTACTCACTTTCACGGCTACACAACTAATAAAAAACTCTTCTTCTCAATTATTGTTCTTGTTTTCTAACTAGTGGTTTTGCAACTCTTCTACGAACCCTACAAATTCAACTGTAGGAATCTAGCTCCTACAATCGACCGACTAGTCAAAGCAACATCTAGACACCAGCTATTATTCTTCATGGATGCCTTCTCTGGTTACAATCAGAATCTAATGGATCTAGATGACCAAGAAAAGACTGGATTCATCACCGACTGAGGGAACTATTGCTACAAAGTAATGCCCTGCAAACTAAAGAATGAAGGAGCCACATACCAACGACTGATCAACACAATGTTTGCCCAACAGCTTAGAAAAATCATGGAAGTATACATTGATGACATGCTGGTAAAATCAGCATATCAAAACGACCACGTCGCTAACCTCACGGATTGCAAACTAGTACGGAATGAAGTTAAACCTCGCCAAGTGTTCTTTCAGAGTTCAATAAGGAGAGTTACTAGGTTACGTGGTCACAACGCAAGGAATAGAAGCTAATCCCAAGCAAATCACAACATTCCTAGAGATGGCATCTCCCAAGTCTGCAGATACTAACCGGATTGATAGCAGTTGAAACAACCAAGTTTTTTTTTTTTTTTAAGCTAAACATTTCTACTTCGGAAAACATAAACATTTTTAAACATTATAATAATCCAATAACTCCATTAAATAAATAATTCCTTTAACCAAATAAATCAAATACCCAAAATTTAGGAATGATCAATTAAATAAACTAGCAACTTAAACATCCGGTTCACTAGTCTATAACAGAAACAACAATCCTATCATCCTCTTCCAACGGCCTCGATTCTACGATCACACTTTTCCTTTACCTGCAACTCAGAAAGGAAACCGGGAGTTGCGTGAGTATTATCATAAATACTTAGTGGAGCGGTCATCCCGCAACAGGTTATACATAGAATAAATAACAATTTACAACAAAGTTTAACCTTTAAAATTCCAAATTCAGATAAAACAATTAAACCAATTCTCCGGTTATCAATAATTTTTCGCACGAATTCTGCAAGCAATTAACGGGTGTCGATCAACACGCCACCATGGTGTCGATCGACACTCGACAAAACGAGTATCATCTTCCTTGCAGGGTGTCAATCGACACAGCCTCGAGGCGTTGATCGACACTCTGTTCCTGAAACCAGAACTCGAGCATATCCTCACGCGGCTCGTCTCGGTCTCAGCACTAACCAATACAATACAATTCCATACGATTTACATGAAAAACAGTAACAAAACGATCAATAACACGCCAAAACAATCAATCAATCAATCCATCATTCAACCACACTTAAATTCTAGTATTCCCTAAATGATCACGCAATCACCTTTGCGTTTTAGGATCAAAACGACAGAGGACACGAAAACACAAACTCTACAGCCTAGGAACAGACTCTGGTTCACACTGAAAACACCCACAAACACGCCACGAATGATCCCGAGAACGAACAAAGAAGAACACTCGAGAAACGAACGATTCGCGAATTGATCCAAAATCTCTCAAACTCAGGGATTCTCTGCATTTTTCTGCCTTTAAAACATGGCCACAAGTCTGCGAGAGACTTATATATATGAGCCTTAGGGTTAACGCCCTTAAAATGAGCCAAACTGCATTTAAAATTTAAACCCGATCGGTCAAAAACGCATGGTGTCGATCGATAGTCCCCATGGGTGTCGATCCACACCCTAACCATTGTAGGGGTCAAATCTCCCCTAGAAGAATCGATAAGCCTAAATCGACTAAGTATATGTTAAACGGCCCAACGGTCAAGCCCAGAAGACAGAGGCCCATTAAAGGCCCAACACTGTTCATCCGAACCGACCTATTTTCTCTATAAATAAACATGTACCCCCTCATTTGTGAGGGATCCAAAAATCCTTGTAAAAGAACTAAAACAGCTCTGATCTTAATAAATAAGAACAGTTCAAGAACCCTAATTCGTTTTCTGTCTTAGACTTTCCAGATCGCCTGGAGGAAAGGACTCGCCTTGAGGCAGAGTTGGCAGCTCGCGACGAGTCTTCTTCTTATCACCAGCTTTGCCCTTGCCTTTCTCAGAGGCAAAGTGTTTTCTTTTTCGAACCAGCTGTTCCTCTGGCTCGACGAGCTCGTCCGTAATGGTAATTGGATGTGAAGTAATAATAGCCAACGTACCACTCGCGGCTACAGCAGCTGCTTCGTCGCTCTTAGCGGCAGGAGTACTTTATTTGTCTACACTCCGCTCAGAGGTCTCGACAGCAGAAATAATGGCCTTCAGATCAGCCTTTTTCTTAGACTTCGCCGCTTTCTGCTTGGCAATAACACAGAAAGTAGGTTTGGGCGGCATAATGTCGAGATCGTCGGACTCGCTTCGGCAGAGGTGGTCTTCTTCGTCGATTAAAGCTATCTCGCGAGCTCGAATGACTCTCTGAAGATGGAAATTGCGCTCCCAAAGACACTTCCGAGCCTTTAGCTTTTTGAACAAATCATCAATTCTGGGGGCGGGAGTACCTAGCGGTCTGCGAGCTGTAAAAATAATTGTACAAGTTAAGATAAAGCATAAAAAGGAGGCAGTTCGCGCGATAATCTTTCAAGAAAATCTACCAAGTGTTCCCCACTTCGCCACCGCCGGGTGTTTTTCTTCAACGGACGCGGAAGAGATCACCATAAAGAAAAAGAATTTCCTCCAGCTATGGTCTTTGTTCGGGAAGTCGTCTAAAATCTTGTAAAAGGGGCGACTCGCCAGATTATACCACTTCTTACCGCTCGGGTTGGTATTCTTTCGGAACTCGAGAAAATTTGTGAGTTGACGAACTCCGATGGGCTCGTCACATTCTGCAGCTCGCGTCAAAACTCCTCTTGTATTGATCTGCACGAGCGCGATGCGATGAACCCACATGAACCGCAGAATCATCGCTGGAATGGGGGAGTGTGAGGTAACAGGCCCTAAACCAGCATTCATATGCGGTGAATGTGCCGACAGGCGGGTCGTCTTCTCGCTGCTCGGCAGTTGGCACAATCATCTCGACCGCGTCGGATATTTCGCATTCTGTGCAAAGGATATCCAGGGACTCCTCGTCACACCATGAAGAGCCTGGAGGCGGGCGTTGCTTTCGCCTCGACTTCTTCGTCTTCTTCTTTACGAACTCGGCCAGTCCGGATCCAATCCAGGTATCCAATCTTTCTGCTTGTATAAGGGGATTGTACTCCCAGTTGCATTCTTCAATCTTTACTCGGGGAATCGGCTCGGCAGAACTAAGTGACTCGTCACGAAGATGAGGAATTTCGACGACCAACCTTTGCTCATTCGCAGCAGGAGGCTCGCCACTCTGTGAAGGACGCGAGGTCCCAACTTCCTCTTGGAAACCCGCTCTTGGAGCTCACATCGGTGAGACACTCTCCCTAGTCTCGCAACTTCGCCTTGAGACGGAAGTGGGATAGGTGAACAAATCGGCAAGGGGAGAGTTACCTCTAGCTCGACCCTCTCGACAAGACACACTCGTCTCCTCGCGACCAGACGTACTCGCGTCCTCGCATCCGCGGAACCGACCACAGCTTAAACTCGCATCAACGACCGATTCGCTGTTAGCGAAATACACTTAGATCGATTTTTCCTTCTCGGCGGGCTCGGCAGATCTCGCAGACTTAATCGAATTTGTTGACGACATAATTTTTGGATCGAAATGAAGGATTTTTCGAATTTTCCCAAGAACACGGCGGCGATGAAGAACACGGCGGCGGCGAAGTGATGGAACGGCAAAAAAACCCTATCAATACTTGAAAGAAAAACGAGAGAAAAAAGAGAGAGAGCAAACCTGTTTTCGGAGAAATGGGAGTTACGAGAGATTTCTGAGGAGCATCTCTCCTTTTATAGGCGTAAGCGCGGTTCGAGTTTCGAGGTGGGCTTTATTTTAATTTGGGCCAAGAATCTGGGCCTAAAAGATCACGGTTTCGAAGGGAACCAGATCAACCTGCGATCCCGCGACTTCATATTAGCTCAAAACGCAACCTCGCGAGTTCACCTCTGATTTAATTCGCGACTTCAGGACTTCATTTTCTCAAGATTTCGATTCTCAGCGATCACCATGACCTCGCAGTATTTATGGAGTTGATTAAGTCGCACCCTCGTTACTCGCTCAAATCGATCTCTTTGTCAAAAGAACTCGCGACTCCGTAAACTTTCATCTCGTCGCCTCGCGCATATCGAGCAACTCGCAGATTTGTGACATGATCTTCGAGCAGCTCGCGGATTTTGACCTTAATCAGCTCGCGACTTCGCAATATCGAATTCGACTCGCTCGTAACGTCATACTCGATCAGCTCGCAACTTCCTCTCCATCAAAATCAACTCGCGACTTCGCAGACTTTCATCTCGTCGCCTCGCGCATATCGAGCAACTCGCAGATTTGTGACATGATCTTCGAGCAGCTCGCAGATTTTGACCTCAATCAGCTCGCAACTTTAAAATATCGAAATCGACTCGCTCGTAACGTCACACTCGATCAGCTCGCGACTTCCTCTCCATCAAAATCAACTCGCAGCTTCATTCCACCAAACAGCTCGGAGAATACGCAAACAAAACTAAAATTGAGGACTCGGCGACAATTTCGACTTGAACGAGTGTGTGACCTGTGCTCTTTTCCCCTTGGTCTTGTTTTTTCCCACTGGGTTTTCTAGACAAGGTTTTTACCGAGGCTTGTTCACAAACTTATACGTTCTCGTCTCGCCACCTCGCATCTTCGAGCGGTTCGTGGATTTGGAACGTCCTCGTCTCGCCACCTCGCATCTTCGAGCGGTTCGTGGATTTGGAACGTCCTCGTCTCGCCAACTCGTATCTTCGAGCGGTTCTTGGATTTGGAACGTCCTCGTCTCGCCACCTTGCATCTTCTAGCGGTTCGTGGATTTGGAACATTCTCGTCTCGCCGCCTCGCATCTTCGAGCGGTTCGCAGGTTATGATCTCGTCAGTTCGCAACTTCGATTAGATTGCGTAGTGTGGTCTACATTTGATACTCCCTCACATGAAATATCCACAAAAATAAGAATACATATCTTATAACACAGAAATATAAGGACCACCATCTTATAAATCACCAAAAAGTACAATCGTTATAACAAAACGAAAAATACAACAAAAGCAACGCATGCTAAAAGACTGAAACTGGGACTACAAAGAGAAATAAAGCTCAAACGGCGACCTGCTTGTCCAACCACTTCCCGAACTTTGATTTCATCTTTGCCTTAGGCTCCCAAGTCTCCTCCTCACAACCAGCACAATCCCACAAGACTCGCAACAGTGGAATCTTCTTCCGACGCAACTCCTTGACCCCTCTCAAGAATCCTCACTGGAACTATCAAAACCGTCAAATCAGGCCGAAGATCCTCGGGAATCTTAGCCACCAACTCCTCCAATTCATGTAGACACTTCCTCAACATCGAGACATGAAAAACCTTATGAAATGCCTGCATAATCAGAGGTAACTCCAGCCGATAAGGAACCGGCCCAACCCGCTCCACTACCGGAAACAGACCAATAAATTGCGGACTCAGCTTGTTCTCTGCTATGGATCTGTTAGGACCCCTCAACATAGCTATCTTGAGATACACACGATCTCTCACTGCAAACTCAAGCTCTCGCTTCCGCTTATTTAGATAATTGTTTTGCCTATCCTGAACTTCTTTCATGTTCAGTCTCACAACTTGAACCTTTTATGTCATTTCCTGAACATAAGTAGCCCCAAGAATACTCTGCTCCCCCACTTGGGCCCAGCATAGGGGTGTCCTGCATGGCCTCCCATACAAAGCCTCAAAAGGAGCCATCCCAATACTCGCCTGGAAGCTGTTGTTAAATGCAAACTCTACCATGCTCAAATGTTCAACCCAGTGACCACCCTATTCCAGAACACACACCTGCAGTAAATCCTCTAAAGTCTGAATCGTCTGCTCTGATTGCCCATCAGTCTGCGGATGGTACGTTGTACTCATATGCACCTTAGTGCCCGTCTCTGCCTGAAATGCTCTCCAAAACTCTGAAGCAAACCTCGGATCCCGATCTGACACGATACTAGTTGGTACTCCATGCAATCTGACAATCTTTTTCACAAATTTACAAGCTAAAACAGCCGCACCGTCTGTCTTCTTGATGGCCAGAAAATGTGCTGGCTTAATGAACCGATCCACAATCACCCAAATAGTATCGAAGGTCCGCGAGTTAGGTAATCCCACTACGAAATCCATCGGGATCATATCCCATTTCCACTCCAGAATGGGTAAACCCTACAAAAACCACTCAGAACCTTATGCTCTGCTTTGACCAACGAACACGTGTTACACATCGAAACCCAAATAGCCACATCTCTCTTCATCCCGTCCCAGTGATAGTACCGCTTGAGATCACGATACATCTTAGTCGCTCTAGGATGAATCGAGAACTTGCTCGAATGAGCCTCTCGCACAATCTCCTGCCTCAACTCCACTACCTTGGGTACATTAACCCGACCGCGAACAAGAATCGTCCCATTTGATGAGACCTGATACACAGAATCCTCAGCGATCGACACAACAACCAAACCATGATCACTTGCTTGAGCCACTCGAATCCTATTTAGAAGATCTGCCTGATCAGCCGCCTCTAAGCCCAACGGCTCCTGCGACATAGCAAATAAATGTAAAGTACTAATCACTCTCACCAGCGACTCAATCTTCTGTTCCTGAGCCGAATCTACATGCCGACGACTAAAGGAATCAGCTACCTGGTTCGCCTTACCAGGATGGTAAACAATATCCAACTTATAATTTGTCAACAGCTCGACCCAACGTCTCTGTTTCACATTCAACAACGGTTGAGTAAAAATGTGTTGCAGATTCTTATGATCTGTGAAAATATTAACTTTCTCACCATACAGATAAGATCTCCAAATCTTCAAGGCAAATACCACTGTACCCAGCTCTAATTCATTCGTAGGGTAATTACGCTCAGCACCCCTCAGCTGCCTCGAAGCATACGCAATCACTATACCCTCTTGCATCAACACGCAACCCAGACCAATCCCAGAAGCATCTGTGTACATTGCATAAGGCTTACCCGGCTCGGGTAACGCCAACACTGGTGTACTCATCAACATCTCCTTCAGCTTCGTAAAGCTGTCCTCGCACTCTTGAGACCAAACAAACAGGACATCCTTCCCGATCAACTTCGTCATCGACTGAGCCGAACTCGCAAACCCAGAAAGCTCCTGATCTTGGTTGCATTAGACGGTCTAGGCCAATCTTGAATAGCCTCTATCTTAGTCGGATCCATCGAAACTCCATCTACAGAAATAATATGGCCAAGAAATCCCATCTCTCTCTGCTACAAACTACACTTGCTCAACTTAGCAAAAAGCTTCTGCTCCCGAAGCTTCTCCAGAACTAACCGCAAATGCACCTCGTGCTCCTCAGACTCTTAGAGTAAACCAACCTTACCCACATACTCTGGCATAGAAATCGTTGCCAAATAAGCCTCGCATCCCGATCAGTCATCTCCACTGCCTGAACCGCATAAATCATGAGACTCCCTGAAGTCGGTCTCACTCCCTGAAATGTCAACCTCTCTGCATCCCGCTCGAAGGCTACTCTGCCTCAGAAACAATCCATATGAATTCTGTAGAACGATAACCAATCCATCCCCAGGGTAACGTCGTATAACTCCACAGGACTAATCACCAAATCTGCTGGCATCGACTGCTCTAGCATGGCCCGAAGTAGCCAGGAATCCACCTCCAGCCACCCTAACCAAACCCGAATGCTCACCAGCACTGCTACGGATACCACTGCTCTCGGCATACTCCGGGGTAATAAAGCAGTTCGATGCTCCAGAATCGAAAAGCACATGGGACTCAAAATCTCCCACTAATAAGGTCCCTACACAATTCGTATGCGTTGAGAACCCTACTAGACTACCACAAGTAAAATAACAGAACAAACAACAATTCTCCAACTTAAAGAATTACGAAGTCTGAGTCTAAGATTTTACCTATGATCGAAGCGCCGCTATGCTGTCCCTACCCCACCTCTCTCGGGGTAAAGACTCGCGGTGCCTGTCCAATCTAGTTCAATGGTTGCAGTGCCGCCAACTGCGCCACTGGCTGAACTGCAGCAACAACCATCTGCTGTAATTTAGGACACATCGGCCTGATATGCCACGGCTCTCTGCAATGGAAGCAAACCTTAGCCTCCCTCAAAGCCTTAGGGCAGCTCGCCACATTGTGCTCAGTGCTCCCACATCCGAAACACGCATGAATCCACGAACTCGACTTGGAAGTGCCATCCCACCTCCTCTTCTGACCCTGCGCAGGCTTACCGCCTTTGCCAGAACCAGCACTCCCCTGCTGATGCTGCCTCTGCGGCTGGATCACCGGAGCAGCTGCCACTGGAACCACTGGAACCAGCTTTGCCCTCGAGGCGTACTTAGTCACTCTGCATCTAGTTCGCAAATCTGGCTGTAGTCCCCTCAGGAACCTCTAGACATGCGTCCGCTGATCCTCCAAGCCCCTATTCGTATAGACGAGAAGCCTACTGAACTCAGCGTCATACTCGCAAACAGTGCGATCGCCCTGCACTAGCTCCACGAACCTCGTCCCGAGACGGTTTAGAGCCTCTTGAGGAAAGTACTGAGCGTTGGATTCAGCCACAAACTCTCCCCATGTCTATACTGCACCAGGCCTCCTGGCCTCAACAGCTCTCCACCACGAATGAGCCTCACCACTCAAATAATGGATCGCTAACTCTACTCGGAACTCATCAGGGCAACGAACCGAGCTAAAATTGCGCTCCACGCGCATACGCCACTCATCAGGGCAACGAACCGAGGGAAAATTGCGCTCGACACGCCACTATGGTGTCGATCGACACTCTGTTCCTGAAACCAGAACTCGAGCCAATCCTCACGCGGCTCGTCTCGCTCTCACCACTAACCAATACAAATACAATTCCATACGATTTACACGCAAAACAGTAACAAAACGATCAATAACATGCTAAAACAATCAATCAATCAATCCATCATTCAACCACACTCAAATTCTAGTATTCCCTAAACGATCACGCACTCACCTTTGCATTTTAGGATCGAAACGGCGGAGGACACAAAAACACAGACTCTAAAGCCTAGGAACAGACTCTGGTTCACACTGAAAAGACCCACAAACACGCCACGAATGATCCCGAGAACGAACGACAAAGAAAACTCGAGAAACGAATGATCCACAAACTCTCAAACTCAAGGATTCTCTTCGTTTTTCTGCCTCTAAAACGCGGTCACAAGTCTGCTAGAGACTTATATATACAAGCCCTAGGGTTAACACCCTTAAACCGAGCTGAACCGCGTTTAAAAATTTAACCCGATCGGTCAAAAACGCATGGTGTCGATTGACACTCCCCATGGGTGTCGATCGACACCCTAACCAATTGCCTTTAATTGGTTTCGAGTTGTTACAGCAGTGCTGAACCGCTTTATATCCAGGTCTACCGACAAATGCCTTTCGTTTTATCAGTTGTTGAAAGGCAACAAAAGATTTAGTTGGGATGCCAGCTGTGAGGAGGCTTTCAAACAGCAGAAAGCTTACCTCAACCATCAACCGATATTAGCGAAATCAATAAAAGGGAACACCTATACCTATATATTGTCTTATCACCATCCGTTGTAAGTGGAGTGCTGGTCTGGGATGAACAAATTGAGCAAAAGCCAATATTTTACGTAAGTAAATCATTGGTAAATGCAGATACCAGGTACCTAGGCATGACCACGGTTACGGTTTTTATGGTTGCGGTTTTTTAACCATCGGTTACGGTTATATTTTTTCTTTTAACCATAACCTTAACTATTTCATATACGGTTAAACGGTTACGGTTGAATACGGTTGCGGTTGATACAGTTATGGTAAAAAATGGTTACGAGTATTCAATAAAATGATATGGTTAATTTTACGGTTAGTACTACGATTATAATTATAGTACTTTTAACACTGAATAATTAAAAATAAATACAATTTATTAAATTATATATATTTAGAACTCATTTTACATGGTATTAAAATTAAACGATATTTTTTTTATGATCTTTCAATTCTTTTATACAATGACAAAAATCATTATAACCAATTTTTGGCTCCACTACAAAATTTCGGATTTTTTAGAATTTGTTTTAAAAAAAATTGAATTTAAATTTTAAATTTTTTGTTTTCCACCAAAAATTGAGCATAACTTGAAAACTCTCCGAAATATTTCATATCCTTACCGGTAAACATTTTCTCAAGAGAGGTTTATTGTACATTATTTTTATGAATCATTTTTACATACTTGTTAGAAATAAAATTAAC
This sequence comes from Draba incana, assembly GCA_963576765.1. Classification (NCBI taxonomy): domain Eukaryota; kingdom Viridiplantae; phylum Streptophyta; class Magnoliopsida; order Brassicales; family Brassicaceae; genus Draba; species Draba incana. The sequence continues at coordinate 23,066,765 of OY755210.1, read as the reverse complement.
TAACTACGTTAACACATTCACTTTAAAACTTTAGTTAAGAATACTTTTAGTTTTCTAAATATTTATGATTTGTAGTGGATAATCTTAATTGTAAACAATTGTTCTTTGTCATCTTAGATAACTAATTAATACATGTAAATTAAGAGAATATTTAGTTTTAAGTTAATACGGTTACGGTTGAATTTTTAAGGTTTAACTTTACGGTTAACCGGCGGTTTTATACGGTTACGGTTGACTAATAGTTACAGTTAAAAAATACGGTTAACGGTTACGGTTTTTAACCATTTCAAATGGTTACGGATACGGTTACAGTTTAAAACGGTCCGAAACACGGTTACGGTTGGATTTTGGCCATGCCTACAGGTACCCGGCCATGGAGAAACTTGCACTGGCAGTATTCATATCATCAGGGAAGATGAGACCGTATTTCCAATGACACGGAATTGTGTTGATGATCTCTCATCCCATAAGGACGATTCTAGACAGTTCCATCCAATCGGGAAGGCTATCCAATGGGCTATCGAGCTCAGCGAATATGATATACCTCACCTTTTTCACTTTTACTATCTATTTATATCAATTTTATATGCTATTTAATAAGCTTTTGTATCAAAAGAGGTAATTTTCTCGTATATTTGGTTTTTAAGAGTCATATAGGTCAAATCATCAAAAAGACATAAAAAGAGCTAAATGAATATTATTCATGCCACAACAACTTATCAAGGTCAAAGGAGCCAATCCAAGTTCTCAAAGTTCAAGATTTCACAATTTCCCAAGTTACACAGAAGATACCCGACGGAAATATCAACTTAGACGGAGGATCAAACCTACTTTGACGGCAATGAAATTTGATAAAGAGATAGACCTGTGAGTTAGCTTTCCAATTAAGTTGGAATTATGTCAATTGGAGATAAGTTCTACTGAAGACATATCAATTTGCCTCAAAGATGAATCAAGTGCAAAACGGGTCAAGGCACCGATCAGACCCTTGGACCGGTGCTCGTGACTGGTGCCAAGCACGAGGAGATGCCAATGTTCAAACCTCGGACACGTGCCCGTGACCGGTGCCTCCGTCCGGTGTTGTGGCCTAATTTAGGGAGTTTTCGGCAAAAAAACGTTTTCGCCCAAAGTGAAACCCTAAGGAGTCCACCGACTTAAACCCTCTTCAAGCACCTATATATACTTGTTTTTAGCCTCTTGAAAGAAATAGAGCAGCCCTAGGCACCACAAATTAATAATAAACATGTATTTTTGTTATTCTCTTTAGTTCTTCATCTTATATCTTGTTAAAGAGCGATGAAGGCCATGCTGTTCTTCTCAAGATTTGTTCTTAGAGATCCATTTATGCCAAACACTTATTTATCACAAACGTGTTTGTTCGTGTTGGATATTTTTGTTTTTAAAAAGGATTTTCAAAAAAGTTTTTCAAAAAATTGTTTTCAAAAACCGTTTTATTGAGTCAAAATAAGTTGGGAATGATGACAGTTTTCTTTGATCAACAACGTTTTGATTTCAAAACCAAGTGACTATTATTGCAGAGTTTGTTTTGGACAATTGATTCAGACACCTAGTGACCGAATGAAGTCTTTGGATGTAACGCCCCGACCGCCCTATCCCATGGGCCCCCGTCCACTCTCTGGTCCATGGGCCCACCATGTCCGACGGTCGATGCGTTAGTATGGGAAGCTCGAAAGTCATGTTTACTGACCCTGCAAATCACCACGCGATCTTTTCCCGTGTTTTGACCTCACTCATACGGTACTGGAAATGACTTCCCAGTAGGTCACCCATCCTGAAACTATTCCAGCTCAAGCAAGCTTAATTCTTAAGTTTTCTCAAGACCTGTGACCGAAAAGATAAGTACATTTTGGTGATATAGGTAGCCAAATCAATTCTTTTAAGCCTCTCCGCATATACCGAATATACCATGTATGTCCTGAAACTGGGGTTTAACAAAGGAGATTGCTACTTGCACTATTTTTATGGATATGATTTCGATTCTCAATTTAGTTTACTAACATGATTTTTAAATATTTCTTGTTAAGGATATTGGATCAAGGAACGAATCACATTCATGACATCTTATCCTCTTTTTACCACTCTATGTTGTCATGGATGGCCAAATCACTTTTAGTTGGTACCCTACCTAAGCCCTTAACCTTTCTTTCAGACCTCATGCACTTCTTTTGCTATGTCCTCTAGAAGATGCAATTTTCCAATCACTAGACGATGCAACGATCAACATAGAAGGAAGGAGTATAACAACATCAATGAAATTTCAGAAAAACTTGGTCATTCCTTGGATGCTTAAATCATGGTAACAATTATGTGCCTTACTTGACTCATGTCTTTATGAGACCATTTTCCCTTTCATATATAAATTTTTTTAAAAAAAATTAATTATAATAATAATAAGGGAAAGGAAAATGGTTTTCAAAGAGTCAAAAGGCTAAAGAATACCCAAGTAATGCCATGATACAATGGAGAGATGAGTTTGAGAGTTTTACAAGTAATTTGTGGAGAAAAGTCTAAGTCTGGTGGAGAAAGGCGAACAACAAAGTGGTTAGGAAATTGTGGGCTTCAATAGATCCATTTCTCTTGCGATATGCATAATGCCTCGCTCCCGGAGTTTTTGGTAACCCTAAACACTTTTAACCTCACCGCTAAAATCAGCATTTCCTAAACACCTAGCCGTATTTCTTCTAAATATCCTTGATCGGATATTTTTGCGAATCTAAGAGAGTAAAAGAGTCGATTGCTTTGAAGTTGAGAATTTGGAGGGACAACAGTTTAGGACATACTTTCGAATTCATTATGGGAGATGATGAAAAGCGTCCATGAACTCACTTTGTCTTTAGAGCAAGAAACAAGATCCAAATAATATGTGAGTTCCCGTGTTTTCAAATCTTCTTTCCTACTTAACCATTTGTTTGCTTGAGGACAAGCAAAGGCTAAATATGGGGGAGTTAATATACCTCGTATTTTACCACTTTTACTATCTATTTCTATCTATTATATATGCTATTTAATAAGCTTTTCTATCAAAAGAAGTAGTTTTCTCGTATATTTGGTTTTTAAGAGTCATATAGGTCAAATTATCAAAAAGGGCATAAAAAGGAGCTAAATGAGTATTATTCATCCTACAACAACTTATCAAGGTTAAATGAGCCAATCCAAGTTCTCAAAGTTCAAGATTTTACAATTTCCAAGTTAGACAGAAGATACCCTTCAAAAAGATCAACTCGGACGGAGGATCAAACCTACTTGGACGGCAATGAAATTTCATATGGAGATATACCTTTGATTTAGCTTTCCAATGGAGTTGAAATTATATCAATTGGAGTTGTTGTTTGGAAGATATTCAAGTTCTACTGAAGACATGTCAATCTACATCAAAGATTAATCAAGTGCAAAACGGGTCAAGGCAACGATCAAACGGTTGGACCGGTGCTCGTGACCGGTACCAAACACAAGGAGATGCCAATGTCCAGACCCCAAACACGTTCCCGTGACCAGTGCCTCCGTCCGGTGCCGTGGCCTCATTTAGGCAGTTTTCGTCAAAAAGACATTTTTGTAGACGGATCAAATACAGAGGGATTGGAAAGGTAATCTTGTAGGACGCAAAATAGGCGGGATAAGCACACCAACATCTGGATCTGATCGATTTGGGGGTGTTTAAATCGGCAAAAAGGATGAGTTAAACTTCTTCTGAGAAGTCCAGATCTCTAGAAATATATGATAACTCATCTTGCGTAAAACGTGAAGGCTTGTGAGGTATATAATGATCAATAGAATCGATTGGTTGAGAGGAGTCAGGAAGCAGAATTGCCAGCAGATCTGATTCCGGATCGGGTCGTGATGAGCTTCGATTAAAATCAAAAGGGAAGGCAGAGAGCAGACAAAGAACAACAACAACAACAACAACAACAACAACAACAGTAGAGAAAAATCGGTTCGCAAAAAGAAAAAGAGGAGGACTAATGATTCTTTACCTTGGGAATCGAAAGATGAGCATTTAAACGGAAAGAGGACGTGGGTTAGTTAATTTATACAAGGCAACTTGCACAATTATCAAGGTAGTACGCAAATCTTTCGACTTCCCTTATTCTTTAAACTGTCTAATCTCAAATAAAGAATTTTAACCGAGCCATTCCATATTGGAGCGTATCTAAGTTGCTATTATTGTAAATCTTACTAAGAGTAAGATCTACTGATATCATAGCTCGATTCAATAGCCCATTAAGTCTTACCAATTAGAAATACAAAATGGATTGGGGGCAACTATTGGAGCTGGATTTTACATCGGAAATTTGACCCATAAAGCTTAATTATAATCAAAATGGATCATAAACATAATTGGGCCTCAAACCCAGAATCCTGCCAAATTTAGATAAATGTCGGCATATTCTCTAAATTTGTTTGGCCTTAGTCACTGGTCTGTTTACCGGCTAAGCTGAAGATTCTCTTAATCGTCATATCTACCGAAGATGGACCAAGTTAGCGCCGCTCCAGTGCCCCAGCTGCAATCCTGATATTCCAGGTGGATGGGTCCAAACATGCCCGAGATCTTCGGCAACGAGAATATATTAGCGAAGATGAACCGTTCAGCTCACGGGAGGATAAATACTAAGATTCTAGAGCCCTAATGGCTAACTTTTTCAGAAATTGACAATTATTAACACTTTAATTCTCACGACTAATCTAGCTAAAGTTCTCTTTGTATTGTCAATCAGTCATCAATATAAATCCAAATTCGTTATCTTGTGTTTGAGTTTAGTCAGATTTATTGACATTTCTTAGGACTAAAGTTTCTTTTCCAAATTCACATAAAAATTCTTAGTGGATTCCACAATGCTTGAATAATGAAATTTGTAACCTAAAATTTTCACTTTAAAAAAGTTACATAACATAAAAAAACCTTACTACATAAATATGGATGTGTCGATGAGAACACACACAACACATAGGAAAATTTGTAACTCATAAGATCGTAATATGATAGAACCCTGGCTAGCTTAGAACATGGAGTCACGGAACCGCATGAAGCCGAAGAGCAACTTGAACTCGCGAAGGATCCAATGGACTCGAAGACCTTGCATTTATCGGCTAAACCCTTGATGAGGGCAAAAATGAAGAAACTTAACCAAGCCATCTCTTTGCTTATGGTTAAAATCACTGGCCAACTTCCTTTGGTTGGTCATCAAACCACAACGGTTTTGATTCGAGCCGAGGAAGGATGATAATGAGAGGTATGTGGGCTCGTACTCTTTTTCCTTATCTTTGGTTTTGTCCCAATGGGTTTTCCGAAGTAGGTTTTTAATGAGGCAAGCACACATACTCTACATTTCCTCATTATCATACTTAGGCTAATTTTAGACTTCTTGAAGCCCATGGAAATATGAGTTTCGGCCGGCCCATCTATTTTATCCTTTATTTTTATTTTTATTTTTATGATTTAATAAGATAAGTGTGAGTGTGTTCACACTTATGAAAACTTTCAAACTCCTCCTTTATTTTTGTCTTTTATGTTGCCGTGTATTGGGAAGTGGAGTGGGGTTTGTCCCTCCATCTTCTCCTCCTCTTATATAAGGTGGCCGATGCTCTCAATAAAATTCATCAACCTTTTTATTAAAAATCCCTCTCCAAATCGTCGATCAAACCGTGTTTGTGTGTAATATCAAACACTCATTTTTCTTTCCTTTGTGCGTCATATCAAAGGTTTGGAAAAGCTTTGTAGTCCAAGAGACTTTCATCTCTCTTGAGAAGTACGCATCGATCCATTGTTTCGTTCATCGTTCCCATTCAAACCGTTCCTCTTCCATCAAGAAATTCATCCATCTTCATCATTCCGCATCCTTAAGCCTTTCGAAGTGATCATCGAACATAGATCCTTACGAGGAGTCTATCAAGTGGTATCAGAGCCACTTCGAACAAGGTTTTATCTTTCTAAAACTCGTTTCTGAATTTTCCAGATTTCAGATCTGTTTTCAAAACTTTTTCATAAATAATTGGTTCATCGTAAAATTGTGAATTCAATTGAATCTGAACCTGGAACGAGTCTAGTTTATTTTAAAAATATTTTGGGAATTTTTGAACGTGTTTTCATATTTTATTTTGACCGATCAAATCACTGTGTCAGAACTGTCCATTCATATTCTAGATCTAGATTTGTTTAGATCTTTCAAAGAATCCTTTTACTCGTGAGTTTTCTTGATATTTCAGGTAGCATGGTGAGTTTGGAGGAAGAATCATCCGCTTCTAGTGCGAGAAAAAATAAAAAGTTGGATTCATTTACGACTATCATGGCGACAATGCTCGATGAAAAGCTTGGTGCTTTGCAACTAAATCGAGTCATTCCGAAACTTATTCTGAATCAGCATCAAGAGCTTACTCTAAAGCCTCCTGACCCCACACTCAAATCAACTCGGAGCAGCCCACATAAAACCTCTCACACTCCCAAATATAAGGTTCATTTGTTTTCTAATTTTCAACGTGCTAATGAAATTCAACTCTATGCGTTTTCAGGAAAAAGAAACTATCTAGAGTGGGAAAGAAACATGGACGATTGGTTTTACTACAAGTGAATAAGCAAGGACAAAATGGTGCCTTGTACAATTGGCCAGCTCAGAGGAGATGCTTATAAATGGTGGTGTCAAGAAGTTGATAATTGTTGGTACTATAAGGAGCCTACTATCACCTCATGGAGAAAGCTTAAGGAACTTTTGAGGAACAAGTATGCACCCAATAGTTCAGTGTCAAAAGAACCAAACCAGCCTTCACCAATCCATCAAAGGAAGAAAGACAATGTTCAAAGCAGCACGAAAACGAAAGAGCAACAAGAGAACGAGCTACTCGAGCTTCTCAATTCTTATAGCAAATCCGTAAAAGCTAAGTGTGCTCTTCCTTCTAAATCTTTGAAAAATAAGTGTGATTTTCCTTCTGAGAAATCTGATTTTGTGCTTGAAAGTAATCAAACTTGTGAAAAACTAACCTTTTCAAACCGGTGCAACCGAGTAGTATTGATTCTTTTTCACAGGTTCTTGATGAAAAACTACTTGAAGAAACATCAAGGAGTTCGCCATTGATTGATAACTTGGAGCATCCAACCAACCTTGTCCCGGAACCAATCCTTGAGCAATTTCCTTGTGTCTACACAAAAGAGCACTGTAAGAAAGTTGATTTGGTTAAAACAGAGCCTAATTTGTTTATGATGATTTCTGCTCAAGATGAAAAACGTTTTGGTTTAGAAAATGTGAAAGAACTTCGTGTTTCAAATTCTGTTTTTGATAAAATGATTCCAACTTTTGAAACACTAACACCTGAAAAGTTCTTTAAGCAAAATTGTTTATCATTTGAATTTTTTTTGAATTTCAACCTTCTTTGAGAATTTCTTTGTTTAGCAACAATTTTGAATTAATTAAAACTAGGGCAGAGTTTGTTATGGTTAGAACTTTCTCTAAGTTAAGACAAGATGTTTCAAATTTGAACGATTCTTTGGTCTATAATCACACAGATATGAATCACTTGTCTTTGTCAAAAGAGCCAAATGCAGGTTTTAGAGGAGTCTTGAACCACATGGGAAGTAAGGAAAAGAGAGAGGAAGACAAACGATTCAAGCCACCTGATCAAGACCAAAGTATTGAAAAGAGAGAGGAAGACAATCGGTTTAAACCACCTGATTTTGACCAGGATAAACACCAAGACGTCAATAGTTTCATGTTGATCAAAGAAGCACCTCCTGATGCAAAGCCGAGCCAAAACAAATTTGAAGGTATGGCCTTAATCCTTTATGAATCCGTTTCTTACTTAGTTCCTTATTTTGCAGATGATTCGGATTTAAGGTCAAATCCTTTTGAAGAGGGAGGGAATGATAGAACCCTGGCCAGCTTAGAACATGGAGTCACGGAACCGCATGAAGCCGAAGAGAAACTTGAACTCGCGAAGGATCCAATGGACTCGAAGACCTTGCATTTATCGGCTAAACCCTTGATGAGGGCAAAAATGAAGAAACTTAACCAAGCCATCTCTTTGCTTATGGTAAAAATCACTGGCCAACTTCCTTTGGTTGCTCATCAAACCACAACGGTTTTGATTCGAGCCGAGGAAGGATGATAATGAGAGGTATGTGGGCTCATACTCTTTTTCCCTATCTTTGGTTTTGTCCCCATGGGTTTTCCGAAGTGGTTTTTAATGAGGAAAGCACACATACTCTACATTTCCTCATTATCATACTTAGGCTAATTTTGGACTTCTTGAAGCCCATGGAAATATGAGTTTCGGCCGGCCCATCTATTTTATCCTTTATTTTTATTTTTATTTTTATGATTTAATAAGATAAGTGTGAGTGTGTTCACACTTATGAAAACTTTCAAACTTCTCCTTTATTGTTGTCTTTTATGTTGCCGTGTATTGGGAAGTGGAGTGGGGTTTGTCCCTCCATCTTCTCCTCCTCTTATATAAGGTGGCCGATCCTCTCAATAAAATTCAACCTTTTTATTAAAAATCCCTCTCTAAATCATTGATCAAACCGTGTTTGTGTGTAATATCAAACACTCCTTTTTCTTTCCTTTGTGCGTCATATCAAAGGTTTGGAAAAGCTTTGTAGTCCAAGAGACTTTCATCTCTCTTGAGAAGTACGCATCGATCCATTGTTTCGTTCATCGTTCCCATTCAAACCGTTCATCTTCCATCAAGAAATTCATCCATCTTCATCATTTTGCATCCTTAAGCCTTTCGAAGTGATCATCGGACATAGATCCTTACGAGGAGTCTATCATAATATGTGTCTAATATCGATCAGATTATGACTTGTTAAAGTTTAAATTTAGTTAATAAAAAGTATAATGAGAAATAGAAAAGTAACAAATAATAAAAAAGAAAATTTCTAATAGTCCAAATATAATTAAGGAAAAAAAGGAAAAAAATTAATTGTCTAAACTAATTAGGGAAATAAAAAAAAATTAATTGACCAAACGAATTATAATAAGATGTAATTTGGTTCATGTATGATTTGTTACATTTCATTTATATAATAAGATATGATTTGAATTTTGCTTATATTGGATCCATATGATATCAGTTCGGATATGATAATTAATATCTATATTTTTTATTTTAGACCTGTGTTTAAATAATATTTTAAAAAATATAAATAATTTTTAGTGTACTTATCCGCGTATTAACACGGGTTTTAACCAAGTGGTGATCGTCTAGTGGTTCTCACTTGAGGAGCAGTTGCCATGTTGGTTTAGGCCCTGAGTTATATATTAAAAAAAAATATACGGGCTTTGATATAGTTTTTAACCTTTATAAATTAATAATGTGGGGACTTTGAAAATTTATTAATTTAGAGAGATATTAATTAATCAATAAATTAATAATTTTTAAATTATAGAGATACCTTTTCAATTTTTAATCTTAACAAAATTATTTTATTTTAAAATGGAAATTTTCTCTAAAGTACATATTCTAGTAAATAAATTTTACTTAAATTTTCAAAATGTTTTGTTGTTTACATATTTTATATCAATTTTTCTTTTACTAAATGATATCTTCTCTTGTATGTACGAAATTTTAGTTGTTTCAATATTCTTCTTAGGTTTATGATTAAGCATTCTTCATGTTTAATATTTTATCATTGTTTCAACACCATAATTTGCAATGGCTCCCCAACTAAGATTTATTACGAAATCAATTATGACATATTAGATGCCCAAAGAGTTATGTGAGTTCAAAAAATATCATATGTCATGCATCCGAAGAGATTTACAAACGTAGTTTGAAGAAAATTTTAATCTAAAAATTAGTCAAGAGGTACAATCTCAAACACACTTGAGAAGACAACACAATATCATGTTGATGCAATATTGGAGTCATGTATTACTAAGTCGTCTTAGTTATATATATTATACCTGTGATTTATAATTAATAATTTATGATGTGGTTGGGACCATATTTTACATAGGATTTTCAAAAATATTTATTATCTTATTATCTTATCGAATCTTGCTAATTTTTCTATTGGCCAGACTCGGGACCGGGAAATTTTATTAATCTATAGTGATTATTAATTTATCGAGTATTAATTTATAGAGGTTTTACAGTAGTAGATAATATAGGTTAGGGGAATATTGAATACTAAATGGGAAAGAGATGGGCCAAACTGAAAATGAATGTGATTAATATGGGCCTTCGGCCCAATAAATTTCTGTTACGAGTCTAACCAAAAAATCGGTGCATTATCTCACACTTTGTTGGAGCGATTGGAAACCAAATACACTTTTAAATTGGTTTTGTTTAGATTCAGATAAATTTTCTTTTTAGTTAATCTTGTACGCTAAAACTCATACATTTTTTTATTGAAACTTACTATTTTTAGGGAGAATTGCCAAAATACCCCACATTTGGTAGTAAAATGTCTCAATATACCTTTAAGAATTTTTTCGCATAATGTCCTTAATTTAATTGAAAATAATTTAAATATAAGGTATTTTAAATTATAAAAATTCTGATAATTATAAACATATGAAGCATAGAACTTTTTGTGAAAACATTTTTTTTTTTAAAAATTAAACATCATGTTTTATAAATGATTTGAGGTTTTTCTTCTACCACTGGGAGATAAATGATTTGAATTCTATCATTTTACAGTTATCTACCGCACGCATATTCTAAATTCTACCATTTTACTACGTTCTGTCGCGGCCGGTTTGCCGATTGTACTGCCTCTCTCTACCAATATAGCTTCTATCTGCCAATTTGTAGAACATACATTCTACCAAGTGGTTACCACTCCCATAAATGTAGGAGTAAATTTAGGAACAAATATTCACTATCCTAAAATGTAATATTATAAATATATTTAAATTTCGTTTTTGGTGTTTCTAATTTTTAATATTAATTACTGAATATTTACAAAAATTGTAATTAATTATTGAATATTTAATTATTTTCTAATTTTAAATATTTTTTTTCCTAAAATGAATATTTGAAAATATATTTTATGTTTTTTGTTAAAATAATTTTTTTCTGTTTTTTTTTCCTTTTTTTATTTAAGAAGATGAAATTAATTTCCAAATTTTCATATCTCACAAATATTTTTTATATTATTTTTTTAAAATATTTTTTTTGTAGTATATATGTTTTTAAATTTATTTTATTTTTTCAAATATATATTATCTAAGTAAACTAATTTTTTTATAAAATTTGTATATGATGTTGTTTTAAATATATATATATTTTTAGTAGTAAATATGTTTTTTAATTGATTTTTCGTTTTCAGTTTTTATAAAATTTATATATTAAGTTTTAAAAATAATTTTTGTATTATATATGTTTTTTAATTGATTTTTCGTTTTTAAAATAAATATTTTTTAAGGAAACTGATTTGTTTTTCATTTTTTTCAGATTTATACTAATTTATTTATTTCCGTTTTTATTTTTAAATTTTTATAAGAATTAATAAAAACCTTTAGTAATTATAAAACAAGGTTAAATTTGGAATTTGAAAATACAAAAACCTAATCGGACATTTCTATGAAAAATAGATCATAATGGGATATTTTGCCACTAAATGTGGCATAATTTAGCAAATTTCCCCTTTTTTTATTGGATTTGGTTTCTTGAGTTTTTTTTTGTTTTCCACTTGGAGTAGAGTTTACATTTGATGGATTAAAATAATGTATGTGTAGTATATATATATATATATATATATATAGATTTTTTTAGAAAAACTTTAGGTGTATTATTGTCTCTAGTGTTTTGGTTTAGTTTAGTTTTACTTTGGTATGAGAGAAAAGTTACTGAACACACAAAACCTAGTTCAGGTGGTTCAAGTTATTTTAGTTGGCTTTGATTTTGTTTCAATTCATACTTGGACGTGAGGGAAGTGTAAACTAACAAAGAGCTTTGGGAAAACTTAATTCTTATTCATCATAGGCGACGACCTTATATACAACGCTTACACATTTAGGTTAACTAATCCTCAAGGTAAACTGAATATATATTTCTAATATAGATTCTAATCATTACGACATAAGATATGGTTCTAGAACCATCTAGAACATTAACACTCCCCCTCAAGTTGAAACTTGTAAGTTATGAACGTCCAACACGGATAATAAGTAATCAAAGCTAGAACGACCCAATGCTTTATTGAGAATATCAGCTTGTTCATTGGTACAAACATGTGTTGTAACAATGAGTCGTTCTTTAACGGCATCACGAACACTGTGACAATCTTTCTCAATGTGCTTCGTTTTTTCGTGAAAAAACTGGATTCGCAATGAATCGTGGATTAACTATCACATAGCATTTCCATCGGACCATTTAACGGAAGTCCCAAGTCAGCTAACAAGCCTTTAAACCACTTTAATTCTCTTATTGTTTCCGACATTGCTCGGTACTCTGCTTGGGCAGATGAATGTAACACTGTGTCTTGCTTTTTCGATTTCCATGAGACTGGTGAACCTCCAAAAAACACAACATAGACCAACAATGATCTTCTATTTAATGGACATGACGCCCAATCGGAATCACAATATGTTTGATATATTTGGTTAAGCACATGAACTCGGATCCATTGTCGCTTTGAACCATTTTGACTAACTTGCCGAATTGCATGTGAACCATTGCGCAAAAAAATTGGTAATACTGTTTTAACTTCGCTTTTCTCAAGTAACAAATATATCCACACAGCACGTGAAAAATCATCTACTGTCGTAAGAAAATAAGTAGCTCCGCATGAGAAAGGAGTACGACAAGGTCTCCATAGATCGCAATGTATTAAACCAAAACAATCCAAAGCTTTATTAGAAGTATCGTAAAAAACTTCACGAGTCTGTTTAAACTTAAAAAAAATTTTTGCATCCTCCAAATTTATAAGAAGTATGCTTAACACTGAAAACAATAGGCAAGAAATTCAAAACACCATAAGAAGGATGTCCCAATCGCCGATGCCACAAAGTTTGATCTTCAACAAATTTAAATTTGTATCCTCTCGCAATTGTCTCGTCCCAATAAAGATAAACACCATCGCGTTCTTCACCGGCTCCAATTTGGGTCCTCGTAAATGGTCATGTAAAACACATAAAGTATCAGTAAACACAACAAAACAACCGGTTTGCTTTGATAACTTATTAACGGACAACAACATGGAATTTAAATTTGGCACAAATAGAACATTTTCCAACAATATTTGTTGTGACAACGACAAGCAACTAGACTGTGTTGCATGTACGTGATTTCCATCAACAAACATAATGGGACAAAGACCAATGTATAATTTTGTAAGAATTGACACATCACCGGTCATGTTATGTGAAGCCCCTATATCGAGAATCACTTCTCCAGTTTGATCCTTACCATGTAACCGTTCCGGTATCGGAGTCGGTTTTTGTTGCTCCACAAGTTGAGTCAAGGACGCCCATTGTTCAGGTGTGAAGGTAGGCATTGAGGAAGCGTTAGCTGCTAATGCTTGAACTACAAAAGAGCGAAATTGACCTCCTTCAAATTGTTCGCTGCCTTGTCCTTGAAAAGATCTTCCGCCTCTTGTACTACCAGACCCACGTCCTCTTTCACTTGAATCACCATTCTTTTCTTTCCACCATTTTGGGAAACCAATTATCTACCAAAAATCTTTCTTCTCATGACTATTGCAACCGCAATGATCACACACCGAGACAGAACGAGTGCGTGCAACAGCTGGCATGAAACTATTCATGGTAGGAGACTCGACCCGAGGCTCTGTTTAAGCAAAAAATCCCACAACATCTTGTTTTGGTTTAGTAAAAACTCCAACCTTCTTTCTTCTCTAATGACCCTTTGGTATACACTATCAAGGTCTGGAAGTTGATCCAAGCCATTGATGTTCATACATACATTGTTGAACCAAGCATCATCTAGGCCCATGAGAAACTGGTGCACTCTCTCATCTTCATACTCCTTTTCAATTGTTGCTAAAGCAATACATGAACACTTGGGAAGAGATTTGAAACTGAGCAGCTCTTCCCACTTTACGGACAACCTTCCGTAGTAATCCATCACACTTGATCAATTTTGTCGATAAGCAGCAAGCTCAGACTTAAAATGGTAAACACAAACTGCATTACCAATCGAGAATCATTTCTTCAAATCAAACCATAATTTATGTGCATATGAAGTAAAATGTTACGGTTGAGCGGATCTTCGGCGTCATCAATGCCCTGATCCACCCGACAATCATGGAATTCACCGTGTGCCATGATTCTAACTCTGCAGGGTCTTGCGGCATAGGAAAAGTTCCATTAATGAACCCTGATTTACGCTTAGCTCTAAGAGCATTTTCAAGCTTTGTTGTCTACTCGGCATAATTTTCTCCGGTCAACTAGACAGGAGAGATCGACGTCCCTGGTTATCAAAAGGACTGAAGTCATTAGGAGACGGTGACGGCTTAGTTGTGACAACATCTTTAGATTGATCTTCAATCATCGTTAAAGAAGAAGATTTTGTGTGTTTTTAAGAGATAATTTTAGGAGGCTCTGATACCATGTAAACTAACAAAGAGTTTTGGGAAAACTTAATTTTTATTTATCATAGGCGACGGCCTTATATACTACTCTTACACATTTAAATTAAGTGATCCTCAAGGTAAACCGAATGTACACTTTCCTAATAAACATTATAATCATTATGACCTAAGATATGGTTCTAGATCCATCTAGAACCTTAACAAGACGAAATAGAATAGAGACAATAGTCGATCTGACGAAATTAATTTTTAGTAAATAACAATGTTCGAAAAAACGTTAGGCGTTAAGCGGACGGTGACCCAAAGCCTAGCGACTATAACGCTTAATCGTGGCCTAGGTGATTGTATGCATTTTAGGCGTTTACAGCATAAAACATTGTAAATAAGATATATTAGATAAAAATCATATAAAATTATATTTTAGAAAATTAAAAAAATATTTATAATAAAAATAATAAACAAAACCATATAATTAATTCATGTCAAACAACATATAAATGTTTATAACTATGTAAATAGAATCAAAATTTATAAATTTAAATCTATGTCATTAGAAACTGAGAAATATAGTAAAATGAAATCTATGCGATTTTTAGACGGTTGAAACAATCGTCTAGGCGTTATCTGAGAGTTTAGCGCCTAAGCGGGGCCTAGGCAACCGCCTAGACCGTTCACTTAGTAATCCACGAAGTACGTAAAATGTTATAGTTATGTGATATAAATTTCCTTATCATAAACCATTTGGAAAGTCGAATCATGTTTTGTCATTGTACTTTTTTGTTATTTTAAAAATATATCAGTTCATTGATAACATAACGTAACTCTACGGTTTTTGTTAACATTCTATTCTATTTTTATTATAGAATCAGAAATTTATTATCACCTAATAGCAAGAATGCCAAGATCATATTTTTGGCTAATCATCCATGGCTATGAATTGTCATTAAAAAAAAGGGTTTAAGTAGAGTTCTTTAGATATTGATAAGAACTATACCGTTTTGAAGATTACAATAGAAATAATGGGTCAGCTTGGTTAACAACGGTAATCTGGAGCGATAAGCTGTAAGCTGGAGCGGTAAGCTTATAGAATAATGCAAAGTTGTACAAAAGAACTGTACAAGAAAGCTGTATAAAAAGCTGAGTGTAATAGTGTTGATAAAGATTTGGTATCGCTTTGGTGATTGGTACAATTTAAAGCGGTGCAAATTATAAAAAGACGGTACGTTATAAAGACAGTTACCAATCTGAGCCAATAGTTGTCCTAAAAGTGATGATACCACCATTTATACTTGCAACATCACTCGACGTATAAAATCCATATAATTGTGCCAACAGTTGTAATCATTAACTATAAATTCCCATCTGAAAATATCGAAAGACATGAAATGATCGTGTGATTGGTGACTGTGATTTGCGAATTGCGAAAGATGATTGTGATTGGTGAAGGGTAATTGTACGTGAAACAAATGTATAACACTTTCATAATTTCTTTTAGCAAAAAAAAGAAAATTGAGAAGAGAACAATAGAGAGAGACTATGTTATTTCGGCTTTTGGGACACAGAAAAGACATGAGAGTATCCACCGACAATGATTTGAGGTCTGAATATCCAACCTTATCTACTCCCAACACAATCAAATATTTATGATGAGTCAGAATATAATTGATTCTTTTTCCTTCAAGTCGACAATATAAAACCTAAAATGAAAATCAAAATTGTTGATCTCCTTTTTTTTTTTTGTAGTAGGGTAGATCTTCAATCCATATATTGAGTTAGCTCCATATATAATGATTTAGATCTACCTAAATTTGTATTTCCAAGATTAAAATTTGAGTTTTGAAATAGATAGAATAATAAAATCTTTTGTTTTATTCTATATTCTATAATTAAAACTAAAATCAGAATAAATGAAACAAACTAAATCATTTTTCTGTGTGTGGAAGCTCACTCTATTTAGAGCCTAAAATTCGATTGTAAAATAATTTGAGTTATTGTAGAGTAAGGGATAGGTAAGATTGTTCCGTCGTAATTTTTTGTATCAAAAGTAAAGTCATCAGTCATATATATTGTGTAGATAAAATCGTATATATGAATCTTTGTAATGCGGATAGATCATAAAACAGTCAAATGAAAAATCGAATTCAAATTATACTCATCATTAATAATAAGATGAAAAATTAAAATATTCTTTAATAGTTATGGAACAAGTGACTGAAAAAACACTTTCAAGTTCTCTTAGGCCTTGAATGGTGAACAAATAGCAGGACGGTTTTGATGTCAAATGAAAATACCGCACTTGATGTTACTAGTCAACAATTTTTGTGTTATTTTAACTATGTGCGGTTCAATCTTGCATTTTTTGGTGTGGATTTCACACACTGGTAATAAAGTGCGGTTCAACTGCTTTTGTTCGGTACACCATTTTTCATATTTACTTTTAATCAAAAACAATTATAATTGGTAATTATATTCAACCAAAATAACTTTGTGAACACACAAAACTTTGTTGGAACAATATAATAGAATTATATTATTTTACTTAAAACTCAGTGAACTTTCAATACTTTATTGAAGCAATAATATTTTATTATATTAATTCATTTATTTAATCATTTTGTAATATATTTTTATTTAAATTGAAGTTTTTACGGTTTTTATTACAAAGAAATCTTTTTGTATATTAAAAGTTCAAGTTATTTACTAAAATTTCTTAAATTATATGTAAAACGTTTATTAGTTAATAAATCAGAAATTTTAATTTATGACATTAATAATATTATTATCCATTTATTTTGTTACATTATAATCTAAATATGTATTTCAATTACTTATGTTATTTTTTTATTATTCAAACAATTATTTTGAACCGCATGTTATATTTTCACCAATCAAACTTTGTTCCGTCCCGCTTTTTTATATAAACTGCACTTGTTCCGCAAATATATTTTATCCTCACGATCCGCAGACCGCAGTTGTACCGTACCGTTTTGCATACTTTTTTGATCTGCACCGCTTAATTTGATGTCACCATTCGGAGCCTTAGAAATGAAACTAATTTTATTTAA
Organism: Draba incana; assembly: GCA_963576765.1. Lineage (NCBI taxonomy): Eukaryota > Viridiplantae > Streptophyta > Magnoliopsida > Brassicales > Brassicaceae > Draba > Draba incana. The sequence continues at coordinate 23,049,194 of OY755210.1, read as the reverse complement.
AAGTTGAGTGTAATGAAACCTAAACAGAATCTGACCTACCTTCACAGTATATCAATTTATTCGAGTTCGTTACAAATACGCCTAGATTAAACACTCACTGTATAATCTTTTTATTACAATATTCTTTGCAATTCCACCATCTGAAAATGTAGTATATAAACTGGAAGATTTTTATATAATAGTATAAAGTGAATTATCTGCATATATAAAATAATAGAATGAAGAAGACTCCTCACTGGCAAGTTCTATTATTGTTGTGTTTTGATTCGAAATATGATAAGATCTCGAATTGTACGTCACAAATCTTATGAAAGAGACATAGGCTAAGACTGAAGGGAATTTTTTGGGATTATCCACCAGAAAATGTTGATAAGTGACAGCCCAACACGTGTCCACATGTTCTTTCCTTTGTCCCTATAATCATGTACATACGATTCCAGTAATTATTTTATTTTTGCAAATTGGAAAATTTGTACGACTTTGTTCCACATGGGTATTATTAATAATATTTTGCCTGGAAACGTAAACGGGTACGTGGAAACGAATTTTTTGAAAAAATTAGATCTTTACCTATATCATCAAATACGGAAAGGTTCTATATGTGCATTTAATTTGGACGTTGAAATCTATGGGCAGTTCTAGATATCTATTAGGGGGGCATAATTCCCGTCCTGTCCCGGTCCGTCCTGTACCCGTTCCCGAATTCTTGTCCCATATATTTCTCGTATTCCCATATAGAACAAGTTTTCAATTCCCAATTGGGACCGGGACGGGACGGGACGGGAACGGGATATCCCAAAATCCCGTTTGAAAATCTCATTTGATATAACTATAAAAATTAATTTTTATATATATAAAAATATATATATATATATTTTTAATGGGATAATATGAAATATGGTTTAATGTGGTTTAAAATGGGATATGGGATATATAATTCAATTTGAAGATTATGGCTTTTATATGGTTTAATATGGAATATATGAAATTATGAAATTATAAGGATAATATGAAATATGGTTTAATATGGGATATATACATATATCTATTTTTAGTGGGATAATATGAAATATGGTTTAATTTGGTTTAAGTTTGATTCAGTTTGAAGACTATGGTTTTTATTTTATTTAAAAATTTTAACTTTTATGAAATACAAGTGAATTTTCTTTAATTTAAACATGTTTTTCATAAATTGAAAAAAGCTTGTTGTATACATATTTACAATTTGAAGCATTGTTTAATCTAATTTTTGAGTCCGGTTATTTTATGGGATTTCCCGTACCGTTCCCGTCCCATCCCATTTTATCCCGTTCCCCGTCCCGAATTTGAAATGGGACATAAATGGGACGTATTTTTCTAGTCCTATAAGTCTTGTTCCCGTCCCGTTCCCGTTAGATCCCGTCCCATATTCCCGTTTGCCCACCCCTAATATCTATCAAAATCGTAACTATAAAGTTAGGTATTGACTAGTTGCAATCTACTACTGAAAACAAAAGCAGATACAAAAACAGTTGAAATTTTTTTGAAGATGAATCAAAACACTTAAAAATGTATCAACTAGAGCACAAATTTTTCTGGATGGCTTCAGTTTACAAATTTTATAGTTAAACTAGTTTTATATATTTCTTATTATTTTTTTTTATGTAATTGTATAGAGCAGGCAGCTAGCATCATCTATCCAAAATATTAAACATTAAACTCTTTTAGCTTATATGTTAATGATTATCGAAGTTTGGCTTAAAATGTCTCCATTTAGCTTACATGTTAACAACAGTAGATTCATTTTAAACAACTTAATCACAAGTTAACATTCAAAATTTTCTAATCAATCGATTAATATAAAATTTATATAGTATTTAGCGCTAGGCTATTGTCTCAAAATATCGAAAGTCATGCTTACACATGCCATTATTGTTCCGGGCAATCTTAAGTCTGAATTAAACTGCCATTCTTATCATCAATATCATTTACACATGCCATTATCATTTACATTTGTCCGTTTATGTAAATTTCCAAAAGTACTCATGTATAGGTTTACTATATAATAAATAAACTAAAAGTTTCAAACCAAAACTCAACCTAATTCTCAAGTTTTATGAAAAGAAAACAGCTGCAAGCCATGATTCGAACCCCAGGTTTTTCAACTACTCAACCATCAAACCTTGGTTTCTAAAAGAGATCTTAGTTTTCTTATATGAGAAAACATGTTTACAATGTTAAGAAAATGCCAAAAGTGTAGCAAAATTAAATATAAAAATAGGGCATTTATATATAAAAAAACAAAAGAAGGTGGGAAACTAAACCCTAAATCCAAAGTCTTCAATTCTAATCCCAAAATGTTGAATTCTAAACCTTAAAACTAAGATTTATATTCACTTTAATTATTTTGAAAAGAGTCAATTTACTTATTGAAATTGTATTTTTTTAGCATTTTTCTTAATTGGACCTTGTTAAATCTGTTAGCTGACGGCCAAAAACTATTTGCTATTAGCATCTATATATTTTCAACCAAAACTCCGAAATTATAGAAAAGTCTCAAAGCTGAGATTTTATTGTTCGTTTCTTCTTAAAGTCTTAACGGTTTAGAATCTGAGATTTTATTCTTTTTTAGTTTTTTACTTTTCAAATTCAAGACCTAGATCTAGATCTGAATTTTTTTCGAGATTAAAAGAGTTTATAATTTCGCCAGTGTGTTTTTCGTTTTAAGCTTTGTGTTATGGTCATGGTTGATGTCTCTTCTCTTCTTTGTCTCAGGTGTTTTCCTCGGCTCTTAACCGACTCGGCCCTATATCTGCCATGTTCCTTCAAGTGGCGGTGAATCGGTTATGTGCGGCCTATTCTCTAGGTCTTCTCCACTCTGTAACACCCAAACTTTTTTTTATTTTTTAACTAACATTTCTACCGCAGAACATAAACATTTAAAGCATTAATAACTCAATAACTCCATAAATTAAATAAATCATTTTACCAAGAAACAATATCCAGGAATGATCCAAAAATAAACTAGCAACCTAAAACGACGGTTCACTAATCTAAAAGCAATAACAACAACCCTATCATCCTCTTCCAACGGCCTCGATTCCACGATCACACTTTTCCTTTACCTGCAACTCAAAGGGAAAATCATAGTTGCGTGAGTATTATCATAAATACTCAGTGGAGCGGTCATCCCGCTAACAATTCACACAAACAACATTTAATGATAAAAGCCAAGTTTAACCATTAAATAATATCCAATTTAACATTTAAACCAGTTCCGATTAATTACACAATTTCCAATTAATTAAACAATTTCCGGTTTACAAAAATTTACACAAAGTTTGACAAGCAATCACGGGTGTCGATCGACACACCACCATGGTGTCGATCGACACTCGTCAAAACGAGTATCAACTTCCTCGCAGGGTGTCGATCGACACTATGTTCCTGAGACCAAAATTCGAGCATGTCCTCACACGGCTGGTCTCGGGAAGCATCAAACATAGAAACAACACAAAGTAATACGATTCATACACAACACAGAGGCAAAACCAATCATCACTACACCAAAATATCAATCACTCGATCCATCACTCAATTTATCAACGATTATTAGCAATCCTAAGCGATCACGCACTCACCTCGGGAAAGCAAAGAGGTTTGCGGATAGGAACGACGAACACACGATCTAGAGTCTCTGATTCAACCCTGAATCCACCGAGAAACTCTCCGTGAATCACCACAAGCATGAACGGATGAAAAATCCTTTGGTAACTCAAACAAAACTCCACGAACGACCGATTCACTCACGATTTCCTCTCAACCCTTTCTCTCTCTCAAACTTTCTGCTCTTTTTCTCCTTTTTCCGACGGCTCACGATCCCAGGAAAGATAAAGGGGCGAGCTTAGGGTTTTCATTAATCAAAACCACATGAAAATCGCGGTTTAAACAAACCGACCTGCGATTCCTGAATTGGTGTCGATCGATACTAGCCTAGGGTGTCGATCGACACCTCCAAAAATCCTTGATTTTTGGATTGCGGTCGTTACAATTCCCCCCCCCCCCCCCCAACACTGGATTCGTCCTCGAATCTTCACAAAACCGTCTATCAAAGACTCATTCCTGGCCCGAAACTAGTCAACTATCCGAGATCAAACACCCGATCTCCGAGGCTCTTGTTCAGTCTCATGTTTATACGCCCGTTTTCAAACATCTATTACTCTTAACTCATTCCACACCCCTCCCACTCGCAGGACGCATCCCTTGAGTTATCGGTGTCACACCACTCTCACTCGCGGGACGCATCCCTTGAGCTATCGGTGCCTCATGTCCCTTCCACTCTCAGGACGCATCCTTTGAACTCCGGGTACACAGGGGAGACTAATCATCCCCTCGAGAGAACGCATCCTCTCAAAACAAAATGAATGAGTTGCTTGGGACCGCAACCTCTAGTGTAATAAATTTTAAACGTCTATAAACATCTATCGACTAACCCACCTCTCGTGGTCAAACTCGATACTCCCTAACCCGGAATATCACCACCAAACACATATAAGAATAAACATCTTATAAAAACAGATAAATAAGAAACGACTCCATCTTATAAATCTCAACAACGTATGATCGTTACAACACAAGAGAAAATGCAACGATACAAAAGCATCAACATGCTAAACAACGAGACTAGAACCACAAAGAGAAATAAAGCTCAAACTGCGACCTGCTTGTCGAACCATTTCCTGAACTTTAACTTCATCTTTGCCTCAGGCTCCCAAGACACAAGTCCACCCCGGAGTAACTTTGGCCCGCACCGGCCAATACCATAAGAGATTCTCACATAATCTCAAAAGTCCTCAACTACAACCACGCTATACACACATTTTCAGACATTTATTACGTTTAACTCATCTTTACACACCCACCTACTAGGGAAACCACCGTCCCCTCGAGAGAACCACCGTCTCTCCTCGAGAGAACCACCGTCTCAATATAGGCGCTCTGTACTATAAAGGAAACCACCGTCCCAGTATACGTACATAGGAAAACCACCGTCTCCTAGAGAGGACCACCATCCCAATACATACTCTGGAAAACCACCGTCTCCAGCACATGAGTCATCCGTAATAAATTCCAAAATGCCTACCAACATCATCAAAAGAACCTAAATCTACCCTAAACAGCTTAAATACGCACGGCTCCTAATTCAAAAATACAAATGCAACGTTTACTAATCCTGCCTAGGTCTGCCCAACTGATAGCACAACAATCAAACAAGAACATGCACAACCAATTGTAGACTCAGAATTGGATCGATCGATTGCACAACCAAGACGCTGCGTCTGCTAATCTCAAATCGGCGGAACCAAACGAAAAGAGGTATCTTAGAGGTCCGTATCCCGTTTCATTTTTTTCATGCCATGGTCAGATATCGATTACTCATACTTATACCGTCATCATCACACTCTCAGGACGTCTCCTTCGAGGTAATGATACCGATGCCACTCCACTCTCAGGACATCTCCCTCAAGCTCTGGCTCTATATAGGAAAATACTTCCTAAGAGTAATCAACACGAACGTGCAAGCATCTGAAAACTAGAAATACTTTCCATGATATTGACTCGACATTTAAGACTTCGACCTCACAACACTGACCTCCTGAAGGTCCACACCTCAACCTCGTAGCACAACACCCGAACAAAATCCAAGCACGCTCCAGATATCTATTGCTCTTAACTCAGTCTACACCTGACACCCCCTAGGATGCATCCTGTGGCCCATCAGGAAAACATACCGTTCGCACTCTCGGGACGCATCCTTCGATTCAATGGTATCTGGGAAACACACATCCCAATCAACATACCGGAGAGCTCACATCTCCTCGGAACACATGTATTATTCAGGACCGCAGTCCCTAGGGCAATAAATACCGAGCACCGGATACCGCAAATTGGATTGCCCAACAAGGGTTCAAATCCACTCCAGACACCTCAGTGTAACCATCCATCGACCGATACACTTGTCTATAACCTGCATACCCCGATAGAAAAGACCTGAAAACTGAACCGACTGCCTCAAAATAACTCACGACTCAGAATCCTCTCCTGAGCCACACAACCCTTTTATGCACTCATGAACGCGTGACGATACACAACCTACGCCAATATTCAATAGATCCAAACTTAGACCGATCCCCTGAACTTCCTCTGCAACAATACGTGGCCGAGAAAACCATATCATCCTACCACAACTTACTCCTGCTCGAACAACCAAACGCTCTTATTCCAAAATTTCCAGAACTAACCTCTGTTGCTTTGCATGATCTTCAGGACTTCTTGAGTACACTTGGAACCTTGACAATGATCGGAGTCACCTAGACATCAGAGTACTCTTGAAGTACGCCCTTCCTTAATCTCGTGAACTCCGCTCCCTTTTGATAACCCAGACAACCTCCCGATAAACCGATATGCTCCTTGCTCGATCTGCACACTATCCTCCGAATAATTGCTCCTCTCGCTGGATACGATAATAACGCGAGAGACCAAGAACTTCTTCATAATACTGTTTTGCCATCCATGACGATAGACTTTAACCTCCAAATACTCCACTCTGCCGTCTTGTAACCAAACCGGCGCTCTTCATAACAGCAATTGCTCGACTCTGCATACAACTTCTGCTCCCAAGCCTCTTCAAAACCAAAACATATTGAACTTCATGCTCCTCAGGATTCCTCAAATGGTCTAAGATATAACGTTGAGTAGGAAACAAACACTTCCCAAAATTCCTTGGCCACGTTGTAATAATCTCGTGCATACCACATGCACATTTGTCAAACGGAACAACATAACCACAACTTGAAATGCCTTACACTTGCCTAGATTTGCCCGGAATCTTCTCTGCAACATTTTTAATCCAACTAGGCCTGGCGGTCGATCGTACCACAATCAAATAAGAATATAACAACCACCCATCAGTCCCGATGTGGATTTTACAAATGCTACATCTGTTACCAGCACTCCATCCAAGGCCTAGCCTGAACAGCGATACTTCGGCTCACAACATGGGCCTCCCGAATCGTCGATCACAGACCATACACTTGACCTATCCAGTCAACACCAGTCAAGATCCTCACCCAAACCTCAAACCCGTCCAACATGGACTAAAATACTAACCTGACTTGGTCAATACCATACGAGATCCCCCCCCCCCCCCATGATCTCAGAGGCTCCATCTAATCCACCCAAGACAACATACCGCTCGCACTCTTGGGACGCATCCCTCGAGCCAACGGTATCTAGGGAGCTCACCTCCCCGCAAGAGATCTCACATCACTCGCTACTTATTCCGGAAACTCATTTCCCAATAAGTATACAAGAGAACACACCTCTCCTCTGATTAGAGCCGCCTCACATGGTATAGTCACGACATTCCCATCCTGAAGTATCCTCAAAGCAACAACCCACACTGGTCCACAAATATAAAACACATCTAGGAACCACACGCCTCATACTCATATGAAAATAAATAAGGAACACCATCTTACAAATTTTCAACAATGTAAATCGTTTCAACACCAACAAAAATACAATAATCTCGAAACAACAACGCAAAGCTCAAAATCTAAAACCGGAAACAACACCGGAAGAAACAAAAACCAACTCAATCCTCGAACTGCTCCTCCAGGTCCTCGATTGCTGCAAGTGCCTCCACCAGCTCCGCCCTCGAGGCATACCTAGAAGCTCTGCCAGGCTTCTTCAACCCAATCCAAAGTCCTCCCACGAACTTGCCCATCTGGGCTCGCTCCTCATCCATGCTGCTACTCGCATAGACCACCAACCTGCTGAACTCAGCATCATACCCACGAACCGATCGGTTGCCCTGAACCAGATTCTGGAACTGCAACTCTAAATGCTCCACAACTCCTTGAGGAAAGTATCTTGCATTGAACTCGCCCAAGAATTCACCCCAGGTCCACAATGTCCGCCTTCTCCTGGTCTGGACACCGGTCTACCAAAGACGAGCATTTTCTTCCAAGAACTCAACCGCTAGATCAACACGGAACTCATCGGGATATCTGAGAGAACGAAGCCTTCGCTCAACCTTCAGCCTCCACTCATTAGCTTCCTCTGGCCCCCTCATCCCGAGAAGGACAAGAGCCCCATAAGCAGCAACTCATTGGACATCGCCAGATACTGCTCCCTTGGGGTCGCTACTGGAGCCTGCACTGGTACCGCACCCGGTAAACGCTCTAAAATCAAAGCAAGCATCTTCGCCAAACGATCCTTAGGATCTTGGGCTCCACCTACAGTAACACCCACACCTGGGCCTCTTGTCGCACCAGTAGCTCCGGCACTAACTCCAGCATCAGGTGAACTATCCGACATACTGACAGTACCCACTGAGACCTCCTGATACGTCGGCGAACCAGCCACCTGCTCTGACGACTTACCCTGAGTCTCCCACTCGAACGACGAAGACACACGACCCCGACCACAACCACGACCACGAATCCGGCCCCCACGGCCTCTCGGAACTCTAGCCATCGCACGCTGCACTTACCAAAAGTACATTCTAAGATACTAGAATTCACAGAGGTCACACAACAACTTACCGTGGAATCATTTTAAAAGGCCGAAGAGGATGATACTAAGACTCTATTAAATTGACTAAGCACAAAAATCAATTTAAACACATAGTCTCAGGCATCCAAATTTTCATTGTCCTAAAACCGTCTAGGCTCTGATACCAAAATGTAACACCCAAACTTTTTTTTTTTTTAACTAACATTTCTACCACGGAACATAAACATTTAAAGCATTAATAACTCAATAACTCCATAAATTAAATAAATCCTTTTACCAAGAAACAATATTCAGGAATGATCCAAAAATAAACTAGCAACCTAAAACGACGGATCACTAATCTAAAAGCAATAACAACAACCCTATCATCCTCTTCCAACGGCCTTGATTCCACGATCACATTTTTCCTTTACCTGCAACTCAAAGGGAAAATCATAGTTGCGTGAGTATTATCATAAATACTCAGTGGAGCGGTCATCCCGCTAACAATTCACACAAACAACATTTAACGATAAAAGCCAAGTTTAACCATTAAATAATATCCAATTTAACATTTAAACCAGTTCCGATTAATTACACAATTTCCAATTAATTAAACAATTTCCGGTTTACAAAAATTTACACAAATTTTGACAAGCAATCACGGGTGTCGATCGACACACCACCATGGTATCGATCGACACTCGTCAAAACGAGTATCAACTTCCTCGCAGGGTGTCGATCGACACTCTGTTCCTGAGACCAAAATTCGAGCATGTCCTCACACGGCTGGTCTCGGGAAGCATCGAACATAGAAACAACACAAAGCAATACAATTCATACGCAACACAGAGGCAAAACCAATCATCACTATACCAAAATATCAATCACTCGATCCATCACTCAATTTATCAGCGATTTCTAGCAATCCTAAGCGATCACACACTCACCTCGGGAAAACGAAGAGGTTTGCGGATAGGAACGACGAACACACGATCTAGAGTCTCTGATTCAACCCTGAATCCACCGAGAAACTCTCCGTGAATCACCACAAGCATGAACGGATGACAAATCCTTCGGTAACTCAAACAAAACTCCACAAACGACCGATTCACTCACGATTTCCTCTCAACCCTTTCTCTCTGTCAAACTTTCTGCTCTTTTTCTCCTTTTTCCGACGGCTCACAATCCCAGGAAAGATAAAGGTGCGAGCTTAGGGTTTTCATTAATCAAAACCGCATGAAAATCGCGGTTTAAACAAACCGACCCGCGATTCCTGAATTGGTGTCGATCGACACTAGCCTAGGGTGTCGATCGACACCTCCAAAAATTGATTTTTGGATTGCGGTCGTTACACACTCGATCTTTGCTCCAGATCTGGACGATATATGTTCTACCTCTTGGCGCCCCCTACCGATGATAAGATGCTTTGTTTCGACTTATTTGGCCCACGCTATCAATCGACGGTGACTCTTGTAGCTTCCGGTGAGGCTGTTTCCGTCTAGTCATTAACATGTGTTCAAGGTTTTAATTTCTCAAGCCGACCAATTTCCAAGTGAGGACGTTTATCTAGAAGCTTGTGTGCTTCTGGCTCTCGGTGACTCCATATATATTGAGAAGAAGGTGATAGGAATTGTAGCTATTTCATTCGACTTTGTTAGTAGTTGTTGTATTTCTCTTTCTCCTTTTCGCAGGGCTTAAGAACTCCGGAGCTAATCTGTTAGTCTTTGGCTTGTGTATTTCAACTAAGATTTTCAATATAATTTCAGATGGAAAAAAAAAAACAAAGTAAAAGCAATCACAAAACCATTGTCTTATGGCTCGGAAAAAGGTTAACAAAATGGAACCAAAGTAAAGATACCTTTTGTGGACACACACTTTATCATCTAAACAAGTGAACGTACGTCAATAATACATAAAATTGTAACTCTTTGGACCACAACAATTTTTAATTTGTCTATTCCATGTCAGTCAGTCCAGCTAAGACGTACAGCAAAACTTTGGTCTCAATATACAGTAACGCTCGTATAAATCGTTCATATAAAATTATATATATTTTTTCAATGTTTATCTAATATACTTTTTTTTCTTCTACAATAATATACATATATATAATAGCAAAGTCTTCTCTCCATCTACGTTGTCTACTTGACAAATATTTTTTAATACAATTAATTTTAGTTTTAGTTTCATTTAATTCATGTTTAAGTATATTTCTTATTACTTATAACTACAAAAAAAAAATTAAATATAAAAACGAAAATGAGTGAATAGATGACTAAAAATAGTATATTTAAAATTATTTGAGTATTTTATGGTTGTTAATAAAAAAAATTATAAAAATAGTTATATTTTTTTATGAGCGATACCGGTAAAAACTTACATATTCAATTTCAAAAATTGGAAATATGTAGAATAAATATACATAGAATTATAAATAAGAAACATCAGATAACTAAAAAAAACTAAGTAATTTGTGTAAACCGATGTTAAGAGGTTGACGATCTATAAATAAAAAAGAAATATTGTTTTACTAAAAGGACATTGAACCATCTCACAAAAACTGAGATAAAGAGGTGAAGTTTTGGATGGTATGGTGAGATAATAAGGTAAAAATTTGGAATATATGATTTTATTTGATTTTCGTATATTTGAATTTTATAAAAGTATGAAATAAAAATTTGAAAGTGGTATAATACCATTACTATATATAAATAAAAGAGGTGTAAGTCTATATACACAAATAATTAAATGTTATAGTAACTTTATTTTTAATGAAATTACTAAAAATCTAAAACTTTCCATTAAATTTAATAAAATTGTAAAACAAAAATTCGCGTATCCCGCGAGTTATATTCTAGTTTCGTTAATTGCAAATCAAGTTTACAATGTCAGTTTACATGGGTTCCGGAAATCAACAGGTGGATTTGATAACACTTTCCGTATATGTCTTATTAGCTAACAAATCATTAAATCCATTATTTTTCTATTTTGTATTCAATCTTGCTCTAAAAATCTAATATATTATAATATTATGTTGAATCTTATGGTAAAATTATGTTGAATCTTATGGTAAAAGTGAAACTTTGTAAAACATAGTATAATATTAGGGAACTTAGCAAAACTAATACACACAAAAATTATAATCTATAAACTAACTATTTTTCACCCTTTCTCTCTCTCTTTCTTTCAAACAACCTAATCCGATTCTTTTTTTTCTTTGGGGAATTATATATATGCCACATTTGAAAAGTTTTTTTTTCAACAATGCCACCATTGATGATGCAGGCGGAAACTTCTAGGGATAGAACTAGATCCGTTGATTCTGAGAATACCCGAAAACTAGGGTTTGTGATTACTCTTCACAGTGGTTATTAAAACCTCTTTAGAAATCTTTCGATTAATTAATATCAATAAACTGAATATAATAGGAGGCCATAAAAGGCTATTTATAATAAAGCATAAAACTCTAATATTCTTTAGAATATTCTTGAAGATAAACATGAAAATAGAAATATTACTAATTAAATAGAGAATAATGATATTTGGAAATATTCCAAATATCTCGCTGCATCAGGTCTCACCGGCCAAGAAAAGATTCGTCCTCGAATCTTGTATCTGTGCTGCATCAGCTCTCGCGGGCCAAGAAAGATTCGTCCTCGAATCTTCAACCGGTTTTTCCACATTGGTTTTGACGGTTTTGCCCAAACCAGGTTTTGCACGAATATTGCCCAATCCGGATTTTGCACGAATTTTGCACAAACCGAATCTGTATAGATTTGTAATCTTCTGAAATCTTCGCAGATCTGCAACTGCTCGAATTTTGCGCAATCCGATTTTCGCACAAATTCTGCACGAACGGATTTTTGCACGAACTCTGCACAAACGGATTTTGCACGGGACAGATTATCAAAATCATCTTCTTGAAAAACGAAATCGACAATCACATCTTCTTCATATGTGTCGAAGATTGGATCACCATAGATCTCTATGTAGATCTCATGGTTTTCTTCCTGGATAGGGTAGATGCTTTGACTCACCATAATTACCAGAATCGTCTTTGATTAAGAAACCAAAGAGGCGTGGCTCTGATACCAAATGATGCAGGCGGAAGCTTCTAGGGATAGAACTAGATCCGTTGATTCTGAGAATACCCGGAAACTAGGATTTGTGAATACTCTTCACAGTGGTTATTAAAACCTCTTTAGAAATCTTTCGATTAATTAATATCAATAAACTAAATACAATAGGAGGCCATAAAAGACTATTTATAATAAAGCATAAAATCCTAATATCCTTTAGAATATTCTTGAAGATAAACATGAAAATAGAAATATTACTAATTAAATAGAGAATAATGATATTTGGAAATATTCCAAATATATCGCTGCATCAATTGAAAAGAGTGTTGCAAACATGCCACATTTTACAGAAAAAGACAAAAAATCATTAACTTTTTCTCTTTCTCCCACGAAAAACACCTTCCTTTTTTTTCTTCTCTAAAAAATGGTGGTGATGAAGTTGAAGAAGAAGAGGAAATTCTCTCTCTCTCTCTCTCTCTCTCTCTCTCTCTCTCTCTCTCTCTCTCTCTCTCTCCTCTCTCTCTCTCTCCCACATTTTTGTTATAGATCCAGTTTTTGATTCTTTCAAATCTAGTTGAGTTTTGATTCGATTTGCGCTACAAATCTCAGTTTTTTATTCGATTTGCATTCCAAATCTCAATTTTTGATTCGATTTGGGTTGATTTCTTCTAAAAATCTAGGTTTTGTTTCGTTTTGATTGATTTTGTTCTTAAGTTTGATAAAAAAAAAAACGGGGTTGGTTTTTAAATCAGATTATAAGGTTTTAAAGCACATAATAAGGTTTTAAAGTAGATTATAAGGTTTAAAAGCAGATTATAAGGTTTTTTTAAAACAGATTATAAGGTTTTAAAGCAGATTATAATGTTTTTTTTAAACAGATTATAAGATTTTTTAAAACCCTAGAAACCTTTAGAAACCCTTATAAACTGTTTGTGACCAAAAATAAAAAAACTCTTATAATCTGTTTAGAAAACATTATAAGGACGTGAATTTTTTTTTAAAAATAGATGATAAGGTTTTTAAAGCAGATTATAAGAGTTTTTTTTAAAAGATTATAACTCTTATAATCTGCTTTAAAAACTTGTATAATCTGCTTTAAAAACCAACCCAATTTTTTTTTAATAGGTTTGGTGCTGAGAGAGAAAGAGAGAGACGAGATCTGAGATCGGAAGAAGGAAAATTTGAGATTTGAAAAAAAAAATATGGAAAAAAAAATCTCAATAATTTAAGTTAAACAAAAAGGTGGCATAGCTTGCAAATATTTTTAAATGAAGACATTTGTGTAAAGTGACATTTCAAGAAATTTATCTTTTTTCGTATTTTCTTTTCATTAATTGACTCGAATTATTATTCCCATAAAAAATAATCCTCAATATCAATTACACTAAATCAAGCAAACCAGCGGAAATTCTCATAAACATTTAAACCATCAAATAAGTCATAGAAATCCATAAATCAATTACAATCAAAACAATCATTTCAAAATATCAATTCCAAACTAAACTAGCAACCTAGACACCAGGTTCTAACTCATCAAAAAAACACAAACCAAGTCCTAGTCATCCTCTTCTCATCGCCATGATTCCACGATCACACTTTTTCTTTACCTGCATCACATGGGAATAATAGATGTGTAAGTATTATCACAAATACTTAGTAAAAAGGTCATCTTGTCTACTGATTATACACACATGCATAACATAACGACAATCATAACAATTCATATAACATTTTAAACTATGAGTTCTAAAACGTATCTAACGATAATTTTTCTCAACAAAACCAATCTATGTCGATCGATACTCAACCAAACTCTGTATCGATCGACATACACAATGTGTCGACCGACACAGACTGCATAATCCCAAAACCAAACCTTCTCCTCTCTAATTTGATTCTGATTCGCAATCAAGGTCGAACCTCCAACCATACAACAACAAAACACACCAAAAATACACGAAAATCACATAGAAAACACTCATTTTCATCAACAAATGATTTACACATGAAATCCACCTAAAACAACGTTCCGTTTACCCAGATAAGTCACGATCGCGCACTTACCTTAGCCTTTCGAATTGATTCGGATCAGAGATTATGAACACATGAAACCAGCCACAATACACACCTAACGACGCTGATTCCTTTTCGTCCTCTAATAATCACCAAACAATCGAATACTCTTCGCCCTCTAATCCTCAAACTCTAAAGAACACTCACAATCTCCAAAACTCTTTTCTTTATCTCTCTCAAATCTCAAACTGCACGTTTCCTCTGAAAAACACGGCCAACGCGTTTATATATCGCGACCTAGGATTCCACACCCAAAAGCGAACCAAAACCGAGCAATTAAATTGAACCAGCCGGTCTGAACATTTGCTAGTGTCAATCGGCACTACCCCTGTGTCGATCGACACTACCAAAAATAAACCATTTTTGGTTTGCAGATGTTACAACTCTCCCCCACCACAATGGATTCGACCTCAAATCCTTCAAACTGTCTACCATGAACGAAAACTCCTGACCCAACCCAGTCAGTACCATTCGAGATCATCTCTCCTGATCTCAGATGCTCACATCTAGTCCAATGCTTATACCCACATTTTCAGAAATTAGTTACTCTTAACTCATTTCCAAACCCCTCCCACTTGCAGGAACACATCCTTTGAGCTATCAGTGCATTATACCGCTCACACTCTCAGGAACAAATCCTTAAGCTACTGCTATACAGGGAACCACCATCCCCTCAAGGAAACCACCATCTCTCAATACCTATACTGGGAACCACAATCCCAAATAAATATACGGGAAACACAATCCCAATAAACATACAGGAGAACTAATCATCTCCAAATGAGTAATTCGGGGACTCCGTGGCCCTAGAGTAATGCATTCTTAAATGTTTATAAACATCTATCCACAAGAACCAATATTCTCTAACCCGAAATATCATCACAATCATGACCAACCACTGGTCAACTCTAAACCAACACATATAAGAACTACTCATCTTATAAAAACACATAAATCTAAGGAAAATACCACCTTATAAATCTCAAAAATGTATAAATCGTTACAACGCAAACAAAAAATACACGAATCAAAACAACATAGCACCACGCTAAACTCCGAGACTAGAAATGCAAAGAAAACAAAGCTCAAGATGCGACCTGCTTATCGAAACACTTCCTGAACTTTAACTTCATCTTTCCCTCTGGTTCCTATGTCTCCTCCTCGACACCGTCATAGTCCCACAGACTCTCAACAACAGTATCTTCTTCCGGCGTAGATTCTTGACTCCCCTCTCGAGAATCCTCCTAAGTCTTGCCTTAACTGTCAAATTAGGCTGAAGATCCTCCAGAACTTTAACCACCACCACCTCCGACTTATGCATCCACTTCCTCAACATCGACACATGAAAAACCTTATGAAATACCTTCGTAATAAGAGGTAGCTTAACCGATAAGCCATCGGTCCAATTCGATCCACCACCGAAAACAGACCCATAAACCTCAAGCTCAGGTTATTCCCTGAAATAGATATGTTAGGACCCCACAACATGGCCATCTTGAGATACACACGATATCTTACCTCCAACTCTAGCTCCTTCATCCTCTTATCATCATAACTCTTCTGCCGATCCTGAGCCTCCATCCTGAACAAAAATCGCACCAAAAATGCTCCTCTCCCCCCACTTGGGCCCAACATAGAGGTGTCCGACACGGCTTCCCATACAAAGCATCACAAGGAGTCATCCTGATACTCGTCTGAAAGTTGTTATTATACGTAAACTCAACCAGACACAAGTGATCCACCTAATAACCACCCCAATCCAGAACATACATCCTCATCAAAACCTTAAGTGTCAGAATCGTCCTCTTAGACTGCCCATCCGTCTGAGGATGATAGCATGTACTCATATGCACCTTAGTGCCCATTTCAGCCTGAAACACACTCAAAAACTCTGAAGTGGACTTGGGATCTCTGTCTGACACGATACTGGATGACACTCCATGTAGCCTCACAAGCTCCCCTACACACTTCTTGGCCAAAACCAGATCTCCATCGATCTTCTTGATGGTAATAAAATATGCTGACTTAGTCAGACGATCCACAATCACCAAGATAGCATCAAAAGTTCAAGAGATAGACAATCCTACTATGAAATACATCGTAATCATATCCCACTTCTACTCCGGAATGGGTAAACTCTGCAATAAACCACTCGGAAGTGGTACAATCACTAGGTCGCTTCATCCTGACCCAGTGATAGTATCGCTTCGGATCACGATACATTTTAGTCACTCCCAGATGAATCGAGAACTTTCTTGCATGAACCTCACTCTGAATCTCCTACCTCAATGACTCATCCTTAAGCACACAAACTCGCCCATGCATAAGAATCTTCTCATTTGAAAAGACCTGATACTCAGAACCAACAACTCTTGAAGCAACAATCAAACCTTGATCACACTCCTGAGCCACTCGAATCTTACTTAGAAGATTAGTCTGATCAACTACATCCAAACCCAAAGGCTCCTGCAAAATGGCATATAACCTCAAGGTGCTATCCTCACTTACCAAAGCGGCAACATCCTGCTCCCGAGCCGAATAAACTCTTCGTCGACTCAGAGCATCAGCCACCAAGTTAGCCTTACTCAGATGGTAAAAAATGTCCAAATCATATTGTGCCAACAACTCCACCCAACGCCTCTGCCTCACATTCACCAATGGTTGAGTAAAAATATGTTGCCGATTCTTGTGATCCGTGAATATCTGCACATTCCCGCCACAAAGATAAGACCTAAAAATCTTTAAGGCAAAAAGCACTGCACACAACTGAAGATCCTGAACGGGGTAATTGCGCTGACTTCCCCTTAACTGCCTCGAAGCATAAGCAATAGCCAGTCCCTGATGCATCATCACATAGCCCAAAACCAACCAAAGCATCTATATACGCCATGTAAGGCTCACTCGGTTCACGTAACGCCAACACTGGTGTACTAGTCAACAACTCCTTAAGCTTCGCAAAGCTCTCCTCACACTTCTGAGACCAGACGAAAGGAACATCCTTCCCTGTTAACTTTGTCATAGACTGCGCTATGCTCACAAATCCTTTGACGAATCTCTTGTAATAACCTGCAAAACTAAGAAAACTTCTGATCTCGGTGATGTTACTTGGTCTAGGCCAATCCTTGATAGCCTCAATCTTCACTGGATCTACAAACACTCCCTCTGCAGAATCGTTATGCCCGAGAAAACCCATCTTTTGCTGATAGAAAGAACACTTTCTCAGCTTAGCAAACAGCTTCTGCTCACGAAGCTTCTCCAAAACCAATCTCAAATGCACTTCATGATCCTCAAGACTCCCCAAATACATCAGAATATCATCAAAGAAGATGATCACAAACACATCTAGATACTCTTGGAACACTCTGTTCAATAGCCTCATGAACGTTGTTGGTGCATTTGTCAACCCGAATGGCATCACCACAAACTCAAAATGCTTATATTTCGTCATGAAAGATGTTTTACAAACATCTGCCTCATCAATCATAATTTGATGATATCCCAACGTGAAGTCTATCTTGGAGAACCAAGTAGCACCTATCAAGTGATCCAATAACTCATCGATTTACGGAAGACG
The DNA here is from genome assembly GCA_963576765.1 of Draba incana. Classification (NCBI taxonomy): domain Eukaryota; kingdom Viridiplantae; phylum Streptophyta; class Magnoliopsida; order Brassicales; family Brassicaceae; genus Draba; species Draba incana. The sequence goes on along the minus strand of OY755210.1, from coordinate 23,030,927 downwards.
ATACTTGTTCTTCACATTGGCTCGGTTAAGGCCCCGGTAATCTATACACAACCGGAAACTCCCATCGTTCTTCTTTACAAACAACACTGGTGCTCCCCAAGGTGAAGTACTGAGACGAATAAACCCTTTACTCATCAAATCCTCCAGTTGCTTCTTCAGCCTTGCCAAATCTGCTGGAGCCATCGTGTAAGGCGCCGTAGATATCAGAGTTGTCATATGCTCTAGCTCATTCGTGAAAGGATAACACTTAGACGGCGGTATTCACTTTAACAACCAAAAACATCCTTGAAGTCCTGAACAACCCGAATATCTCTAATAGCAACCTCACTCCCAAACTCCAGCATAACAATCGTCGCCAGATACGCCTCGCTACCTCTCTCACTAATCTACTCTGCTTGAATAGCAGATATCACAAGACTCCCAGAAGTTAGTCTCACACCCTGATACACCAACCTCCCTCCTTCGTGCTCAAACACAATACGACATCGATGACAATCCATATGGACTATATATCCCTCCAGCCAATCCATACCTAGAATAACGGCATACAGCTCCACCAAACTTATCACCAAGCTGTTGGCATAGACTCGCCAGCTATCTGCACATCTACGCCTCTCGCGTAACCCAGAGTCGCTAGAAATTAACCTCCAGCCACCTTGTCTCTGCCCGACTACTCACTAGCCTCGCTCTGAATACTGCTGCTTTTGATACACTCTTGAGTAATGCTGTCATTCGATGCTCCAGAATTAAAAAGGATATGGGACTCGAAACCTCCCACTAATAAGCTCCCTGCATAAACCCCATGTGCTAAGAAAACCCTAATATTTTACCACAAGAAATAACAGAGCACAAAAAAAACAAAAATTTAACACGAAAGAATTTACTAAGTCTGAGAGTAAAAATTACCTGTGATCGGCCTGGCTCTTTGCTCGCCCATCTCCACCAATGTGTACACCCGCGGTGCCGCTGCAACCTTGCCACCGGCTGCACTACCACTATCTGCGCCACAAGCTGCACTGCCACCACTGCCATCAACTGCAGCTTACCCAGGCTCTCTAAAGTGAAAGCACACTCGCGCATCATGCGACTCACCTCTTCTAGGATAACTCGCCACTCATTACTCCATGCTCCCACACTCAAAGCAACCACAGCCACCCAAACTCGACCTTGAAGTATCCTCCCACTTCCTCTTATGTTCTGGCGCAGACTTGTCGCCTTTGCTAGAACCTTCCTCCAGCTGCCTCCTCGGCTAAGCCTCTGGAGCAGCCACTACTGGAACAACCAGCGTTGACTGATCCCTCATATCCTCTTCAATGGCTGCAATAACCTCAATCAGCTTAGCCCTCGAGGCAAACTCAGACACTTTGCAACGTGTCCTCTGATTAGGCAGAAGGCCCCTCATGAACCTCTTCACCTGCATCTGCTCATCCTCCATGCCTCTACCCGCATGAATCAGAAGCCTGCTAAACTCAATATTATACTCTCGCACAGACCGGTCACCCCGAACCCGCTCCATAAACTTCGTCTAAAGACGATCCACAACCTCTTGAGGAAAGTACTTGACATTAAACTCGGCCAAGAATTATCCCCAAGTCCACAATGTCTGCCTCTTCTTGGCCTCAACATCTCTCCACTAGAGATGCGCATCACCATCGAGGTAATGAACAACCAAATCCACACGAACTTGTCCGGACATCTACAAGAGTAAACATTACGCTTCATCCTCAGCCTCTACTCATCAGCTTCCTCAGGCCTAACACAGCCCGAAAAGAAAGTTGTACCCATACTCTGCATCTGCCTCATCATCACTAGATAAAATGGACGCTCTTCAGCCACCGCAGCCCTCGGCAGCACCTCCACTATTGGAGCCACTAGTGGAGCCTACACTGGTACCGCACCCGGTAACCGCTCTAACATCAAGGCTAACAGATACGCCAGACGATAATCTCGGCCCTGAGCTACTCCTGCAGCAGTACCTGCACCTGGGCCTACCGCAACACCCGCTCCTAGGCCTGCCGCATCACCCGCACCTCGGCCTGCCGTAGCACCAGTCCCTCCGGCACCACCTCCGGCATAAACAGCACTCTCGCTGACACTCGTACTTGTCTCACTCACGGACCCCTCTGAATGCGTCTGCGAATCAGCAACGTGCTACTGTGTAGCACTCTGAGCTACACTCTCGGCGGACTCACTCACTTGTCCCCGACCACGTCCTCGACCATAACCACGGTCTCAACCTCTACCTCTACCATAACCTCTAGAAACAGTATCCATCTCTCTGCATTTCCTAAAAACAAAGACTAAGATACCAGAATCAAACAAAAGAGGTTAAACACACATACCGTGGAATCTCATTGAAGGCTTGAATAGGATGATCTAAGACTCTACAAATCATAAATCGACTAACTATTCATAATCAATTTAAAAACATAGTCTCAAATCATTCAACCAACCGCTCTAAAACCGTACGGGCTTTGATACCAAACTGAAACAACTTAACCCCATTATGATGATTATTTTTAATTAATTGACTCGAATTATTATTCCCTAAATAATAACCCTCAATATCAATTACACTAATAAACCAATGAAAATTCTCATAAACACTTAAACCATAAAATACATCACAGAAATCCATAAATCAATTCCAATCAAAACAATCATTTCAAAATATCAATTCCAGACTAAGCTAGCAACCTAAATACCAAATTCTAACTCATCAACGAAACATAAACCAAGTCCTAATCATCATCTTTTCATCGCCATGATTCCACGATCACACTTTTTCTTTACCAACACGACATGAGGAAAATAGACGCGTAAGTATTTATCACAAATACTTAGTGAGACGGTTATCTCGTCTACTGACTATACACACATGCATAACGTAACGACAATCATAACAATTTAGATAACATTTTAAACTATGAGTTCTAAAAAGTATCTAACGATAATTTTCTCAACAAAAACCACTCTGTTTCGATCGACACTTACACTGTGTCGATCGACACTCAACCAAACTCTGTGTCGATCGACACACACACACACATTGTGTCGATCGACACAAATTGCAAAATCTCAAAACCGAACATTCTCCTTTCTAGTTCGATTCCGAACCGCAATCAAGGTCGAACTTGCAACCATACAACAACAAAACACACCAAAACTATACGAAAATCACATAGAAAACACCCATTTTCATCAAAAAACGATTTACACACGAAATCCACCGAAAACAATGTTTCGTTTACCCAAATAAGTCACGATCACGTACTCATCTTAGCTTTTAAGATTGATTGAGATCAGAGGTTATGAACACACAAAATCAGCCACAACACACACCTAACACTACTGATTCCTTCTTCTTCCTCTAAAAATCACCGAACAATCGAATACTCTTCGGTCTCTAAGCCTCAAACTCTAAAGAACACTCACAATCTCCAAAAGTCTTTCTCTTTTCTCTCTCAACCCTCAAATTGCACGTTTTTCTTCTGAAAAACACGGCCAACGCGTTTATGTATCGTGACCTAAGGCTCCATACCCAAAAATGGACCACAACCGAGCAATTAAATCGAATCTGCCGTCCGAACATTTGCTAGAGTCAATCGACACTTCCCCTGTGTCGATCGACACTACCAAAAATAAACCATTTTTGGTTTGTGGATGTTACACACTTTCTCTCTCTCTTCCTATTTATAAATTAGAGTTTTTTTTTTTAACTCTAGATTCTCAAATTTTCTCCACATTTTATGTAACTTAAATATTTTTGGTTCTGAATAGTTATTCTTTTGATACTTTTTACATAAAATTTGAAAATATATTAACTTTATAGAAAACAATTTGATTATTCGTATACTTTTTATATTATTAATTTAGTCTCTATAAGATTTTTATGTAAATTAAGCATTTACAATAAAATCTGAAAAGATATTTCTTTTGAAAAAAAAATTGAAACATAAGAACTAGTACTAGAAATTTATTTTCTTAGTAAAATCATGGTGTTTAATTTTAGCTATGGTACCATGTGACTTCGGTTTATGATCTTGAACTCCTACAAATAAAAAAATCAATCGGTGGCTAGGAATTATTTACCATTCATATGAACACACAAAAAAAAAAAATAGTAAACAAATTCACTTAGAATGACAAATCTTTTATTAAACAAAATTGAATTTCATTCTTGCAAGCAAACGAAACTGAACCAACAAATTATTTACAATGAACGAAAAACCTTAAATGAAATTAACCAATGTCGTATTTTATCCAAATTAGAAATCACAAGGCAAGATCTGCAAAAATCTCAACATTCATTGAGACTTGAGAGGAGCAAAACAAACAAATAAATAAAATTAAACACTTCTAAATTCTTCATTTGCTCTCTCTCTTTCTTTCTTCATTTCCTTATTCTCTGTTTTCATGTTTCAATAATACAAAACTAGACGGCGATCACATGAAGAACAAGAGTACTTGCGTTGGACCTTGAAACAGAGTGGTAAGAAACAGAACAACCACTTCGTTTCAATATCGACCGCCGATACTTTTCCGCCGCAATACGGACACTTCCCCGGTGCTTGTTGCCTACCAAGCTCTGTTTTCTCCTCTTGATACACAATTTGTAAACACATATTTGCTTCTTTTTTACTCCAATTCTCAAACCCTTTTGCTTATTTATACTGTTTCTGTTTTTTTTTCTGGTTCGTTTGCTAGGAAAATTCTAGAAGTGTGAAGAAGAAAAGCTTTTTGTTTTGTTATTACCAAAAAGGGGAAGAAAAATGAAAGCGTGAAGATGTGTTGTTTTGGGTTTGCTTGGTGTAGTGTTTAGAAGTACAACGACAATGGATTTTTATAGAGGATGTAAGGAGGATTACGTGGCAAAATCTTTAACGATACATTTATAAATTATTTTTCATTTTTATATCATAAAAATCTTTGAATCTTGGAAATCAGTTTTTAAGGTGTAGAAACTATCTGTTGATAAATAATATATAATGACAGCTTTCAAACTAAACATAAACCATGTATTTATCAAACATAAATACAAAATTGTTCAGATGGGAACAAAAACTAAGTCGGTTTAGTTAGCCTATATGAATGATACAAAGAAGTTTCAATATCATCTTCAGGTTTCAAAAGAAATGAAACTACCTTCTGAACCAAGATTCATGACTCATACCGTAGTTTGGTTCATACACAGTAAACACAATTATTTACAGACCACATAGTTGTCTGTGAAATTGCTTCTCAATACTATCCCAAAACCATGCTAAATTCTACAATAAGAAAGCGCAATCACAAGTGTACCGTTAGTTTCTTCCTCCTGAAACATTTGGATTTCACATTATCTTCTGTACAAGTACTTGGATAGTGGAAAGCTGAGGCTTCTCGCAACCTATAAACCATACCAGAAGAAAAAAACAAAATATAATTGGTACATTAGCATTGTCTTTTTATTACCCTATGCTTATATGACTTGAAAAATTGCAAATAAAGTATGTTACCTTTAGAGCTAGATCTTCAGAGATCATAGAACGGTATCTAATAGAACCTTCTAACGGGCAACTTCCGCTTTTGATTAAAAAGTTTGCATCGGAAAGACTCGACACTTGCAGGAGAATATCAGACATCATGTTGTTATCCTCTTTGTCGTAACCTGTAGCTTCTTCTTCTTCTTCGTCCTCTTCGCCAAGTGAAGAATCTCCCACGGAGGCGATACACTGGAAGATTGCCAATAGTCTCTCCAGCGGAAAGCTTCCAGGCCCTTTCATGACTGCTTCTTGCTCTGCAATTTCCTTCTTCTCCATTGCTTTCTCAGAGGCCCTGAGAAGAAAACATAACAGAGGAAATTCAGATTCTTTTATTCAAATGCAATACAAAACCATTACCACAACATACTTTTTACAGGCTTGTTATTAAACTCAGTGAATCAAATCGGTTTCTATTAAGCAAGAATACTGTTTTACTGTAACTTACTTTCGCTTTCGTTTACGATTATCCATGCCTCCTGTGGAGTCAAACATCGACGCATCTAACGTTGCTGGGTTTCTTGAAGCGAGAAAAGCCGCAATAAGAAGATACTTTGCTGAAGTAGACACATGGAAGTCCAATACTTCAAGTCCTTCAAGGTTTTCAGAATTGCAACTAGCTTTCTGCCTTCTCTCGCCTCTGGTGTTGCCATCATGAGCGTGGCTTGGGACTCTGAATATCTCATTTAAACAGAGAGCAATATGCGGTTTAAGGTTGCTAAAGAGCCTTCTCTTCATGTCTTCATTGGGAGAGATCCCTAAATCATCAAGTGGTTCACAATACTTTATGAACAATGATGAGAAGGTAGTCGAAAGTTCTTCAAATCTCCTGGTGACCCTACTGAAAGGCTTCAATACAACACTACTCGAGACAACAAAAATAAACTACATTAGTAAACAATATGAGTAAATAATCGAGAAAGCAAGTCAGGTACACAATATAGCCTTACTCGAGGAATGCAGAGTACAGTTTGCGGTTTGATTGATTGCTCAAGAAAATTTGACGAAGATCCTCTTCAGAATACTCAGGAAAATAAAGAGGTATAGGGTCAGTGTATCCCATATTTGAGTAATACACATCTGGTGGTAATCCGCTGATAAGTATTATACCGAATTGAGGCATCTTCAAAACAGAATACAAATTGAAAAGAAACTGCAGAATCATAGAGCCTTTGTCCCACTCTCTGATAAGATCCACATTATCAAGTATTAAGTATACCATCTTCCCCTTATTCGATTTTGAGGTTCCGGGAGCAGACTCGAGAGTTTCCATCACATTACTAAGGGATTGCTGAAGCAAATTGACAAAATCAGATGGCTTGTCACATCGTTTCGCACTAGAATACCCGTTTGAAGCACACTTCCTATGTAGCAACAACTGATTCAGAATCGACTCAAACAAGATACGGGGATTGTAACACGTACGGCAGCTTAAATAAACAAAAGGGCGATGGAGATGCCTGAACACTTGAAGAACAACACTGGTTTTTCCGGTAGAAGCGCCTCCATAGACTATTACTGGAAGAGTAGGGCAATCCAACGGTCCTAAAATTCGAATAAAGTCAAGAATCTGAGAACGCCTTCCCGGAAAATTAGAGAGAAGGGCATCCAAAGTGATTGATTCATCCCCAAATGTGAGATCATCAACGGTTGGTGTGTGGGATTCATTAGGTTCTGAGTTGTCAAGAGTTGCAGAAATTGTTGACCTAGTGCTTCTTCGAGTGGCTTTCGAACTCTCCTCTCCCACCATGTTTTTAAACCTATGTCCAAGAGTCGGAATGAAACAAGACATTGGCAAGTAACCTGAGTACAATTTGGTAAGCATTCGATTGTGATAGTGAAGTGGATGCGAGAATTCAAGTCAGTGAAACATACTGCTAAAAAGGTAATTACATTGGAAAACAAATTGTGAGTGAAACACTGATGCCATCTCAATGTGGTACAATTGAGCATTCAAAATGTTGTAAAATTATCTTTCTAAAGTCCAAGAGTAAACACAAAGAATCAATTTCCAGAAAAGAAATTGAAAAACTATTAACCTGTTTGGCTATATATCAAATCAACTTCACAGCAAAATCGAATGCTAAAGTTTCAGAAGCAAATCATATGAACCATTTTCAATCACCAATTGCTTTCATAACAAAGACTAAATGTGATAGATTCTTGAACAAAGAATAACCAAATTCAGCATCATTCATCCAAAAGATAAACGTTAAACCCTTTTATTAGGAAAAAAAGAAGAAGAGTTAAACCAAAAATGGCACAAACCAAACGAATCACGCGGCGAGAAGCTTACCAGAATCGGAAGCAGAGGTGGTGTAGTCGTAATCTCCGTCGCCGTCGCGTGGAGAAGAAAATTTGGGCTGGCAAAAACACGAGCCTCAGGAAACGACGTCGCCTAGAGCTTTCAGACGTCGACTCTTCAACACGCTGTTGTTTTGAAACTAAGGCCTGCTTGGGATATTAGCTTATATGTATATATTATTATGTTTAGCAACTTCTTTTCATTAAAAGGCCCAATAAAAGGGCAAGGTTTTGTTTTACGAAGCCCATCTACTCTTTTACAATTTTGAGTGAGAGAAACACGTGTTGCGAAGAAAATAACAGAAATTTAATCAAAGAGCAGAAGGTGGAGCACCACCGTTTACGACCATGCCAGAACTCCTACGATTCCCGAACTGATAATTAAGAACTTTCACCATGGAATCATCTTCAAAAAACAAACCATTACCTTTCGTCTAATGATGTCGAATAACTTGATCAAATCTCCTTAATCAGCCTTATGAACAACACGGGAAAAACCTCAAAAAATCAGGAAGAAGATTCCTATCCAAAGACTGCTAAATCTTCCCCAATTCTTTAAAAATTAATCCTCCATCACATCACAAATCTCTTTCCTACATAAAACTCTAATCTAATGCTGATAACGGCTCCACTAAGGAAGATTGAGATTTACAACCTTGAGAAGGAGATTTGAGGATAAGACCATTAAGAGAAAATATGATCAAGACTAATCGAACAAAAACAGCACAAAACGAAAGGTAGAGAGACCTAATCCGAATAAATCATAAGGAATTATTCGCTAAACGAAAAGGGAAATCCGAACATAGCCGGAAAATATAATCCGAAAAGCATAATCCGAATAGATCAGAAACAAAAGAGCCGGAAAACAAAAGCTACAAATATATACAAACCACGACGCTGACTCCGACGCCGGGCTAGAGATCGAAACTCCTTTCTTCTTTTTTTAGAGAGAGGTTGGAGAGTTTTTAAAAGAGAGGTTAAACGTTGTAAACATCTAAAACATCTAATAAAATATAATCAGACATCTAATTTTTAGACTACATAAAATTTAATTAACCTCATAGAATTGTTCAGTTTTATATTTTAAACAAATAATTAAAACATAAGATTTTACTTTGACAAAAGACAAAATTTTACCCAATTCTACAACACAAAAGTGACGAAATTAAAGGAACAAAAATTTGAAATTTGTGAAAAGAAAATCTTAAAAAGTTAAGTTAAAAAAAGAGAGGGTGGCATAGCTTGCAAACATTTTTAAAAGGTGGCATTTGTGTAAAGTAGTATGTAAAGTGTAACTACCGCAACCCAGAAATTGTGAATTTTTAGGGGATGTCGATCGACACTTGGGTCAATGTCGATCATCACCGGTTATGCAGTCGCGGTTCGTTTTGATTTTAATCGCGTTTTCATGCGGTTTGGTTTAAGGGAACCCTAGGGGTTCGTTTATAAGTCGTGCAGCCGAAATTTTTCGTGGGTTAGAGGCAGAAAAAGAGTTTGAGAGAGAGAGAGAAAGAGTTTTTGTGTGAGGAGATTGAGAGGAAGGAGAAGACATATTTGTGTGTCTCGGTACAGAGGAGGATATGTCAATCATATCGTGTCTGATCAGTGTAATTTTTGGTAAGTATGTTTTTCTGTCTCTTAGCTATCTATAGGAAAAATCGGATCGTCGTTCCGATTTGTAGATAATGAGTTATGATCGTTTTCCCGTGAGTGGTCTCTGCAGTTTCGGGATTCGATCAGTCTCTTTGAAAAGCGTTTTCCCGACGTTTCAGAGGGAATCATAGGACAATCGAGATACTGTTGGAAAGCCATGTTGGTCTAGTTTTCAGATTAGATTTTAGAAAAAGAGTTGGAGTGGCATTTCATAAAATTTCTCATTTTTTAATTCCAATAAAAAATATAAACATTAAAATTTGAATAACCACAACAATAATACACTCTATTTTTTTTTAATTTCCATTTCATGTATTTTTTTAACACACTTATTGCATTATCATGCTAATCAAAAAGTTATCCGCTAAAATCATGCATTGTTTTATACTATCCAGCGATAAATAGTGTTACCGACTACAGACGAACAATGTCATCGTGTGGTTTAATAAATTGTGTCGATATTACATCAAAAAAAAAATTTCATCAATTGCATTTTATGTAAGTAAGTAAAATGAGAAGGATATTTAAAGTTTATTTTTTTTCTTTCTCTACTACTTATTTAATTTAAAAGTTATAAATATTATATACCTAGTTTTCTATGTATATTTTTTTAAGTTAACCCTATAATATAACTAGTAGTAGGACAATCGATAGCTTTTTTCTCTAAACTTAATTATCCTTAGCTTTGTTACATTGAATAAATGATTAAAAGAAAAGTCCACTAATGAGAGAAAAGTATTCTGCTATATCAAACAAATGTTATAAAACGGGGAGAAAGTTGCCATTATCGCCGTCTAATGCAACTATCGTGACTTGGGTATAATTACACCTTTTGGTCATAGTAATTTAAATTAACTTTTTTGGTTTCTTCAACAAATAATAAAATAAAATACACAAAATGTTGGGGTTGGTTTGTAGTGGAGATCAAGAATGTGCCTCCACGTTTAATAGACATAGAAACCTAGTATTTTATTAATTAGAAAAATGATTCTAGTTTATTATAGTGTACATATAGTTTTGTAAAGAAACACATGTTTACATTTCTAAAAAAGTAAGATTATAGACAGATAAATATATTGAAAATGGATTGTTGACTTTAACAAAAAAAAAAAAAGAATTGTTGATCAATGGATTACAACACAATATTTTTTTTATATCAAAAATACATATATAAAAAATATTAAAATTATAAATGTGTTATAAATGAAGAAGAGTAAAGAAGAATTGTGTGTCGTATTCCATCAAAAATAAAGAATATATATATATATATATATGAATACAATTGTTAGAGACAAGTAGAATTTGAAAAACAAGTAAGTTTTGATTATTCTAGAACATGGGTTTCAAAGGGGATTATAATGGACATCCATCTAATGAGTTGATAGAAAATACAAAATTTTGGATGCTTTTTTGGGGGGTTGATTTGCCCGTTGTAATTCCAAATGTTGTGGAGTTATAATATCAATGTATCTAAATGAAATCTGTCAGCTGTAAACAATAATAAAATCTTGTTGGTAAGATGTTACATCTATAATTGGTGATGATAACATTATCTAAAATCGTAAGTTAATGTAACAAAATTTTGGATCACTAAATTTAATATAAGATTTTGCTACTTACGATATTAAGAAATTTTATAATAATAATTTATGCGTATAATCTTATGTCTTGTAATACAATTGAACTTTGCAACTAAATTGTCAATGTATATAGTGTAGTCGATCAAAATGTCTCTCCGTATGTAAAAACCACCAAATTTAATAGGTATCTGAGTTAATTATATTATGTGATGCTTTTCTCAACTAAAAAGTTTACATTAATCATTTTTATCTGTAATTTATTTAGTATACCTTCGTATAAATATATATTTTATCAATCTATCACTAAATTCACTAGAAAGTTCAAATATTCGAAGTATTAGTTGTATGTGAGGATTGCTACAAAATAAAGTGTGGCTATGTACTCTAATTCTTGTAGTGTTCACATACTTGAGTTGCTGATACTACAACATACTAGTCTATTTCGACACTAGTCTTAGTAGTTACCATAGATATAAAGGGAGTACACTAATATCCGAAGTCATTATATAGTGCAAGGCATGAAAGGTCTATAATCTAAAACAATTTTATAATTAGATTGAAATTAATCATTATTATGAATACTTATTGATAATTAGTTTGCCTAACATATACATACTTATTGATAATGGTTTTGTAGGCATATAGCCATATACTGTCCATTATTATTATATAATAATAATCAACTACTGATTAGTAATGGATGATTTCATGGGCATGCAATGCAAAGGTGTCTTAGTGTCATAGACTCATAATTAGTTTGAGCAACTTCTAAATTTTATATATATATCCACACACACTCACATATTACGCATTAAGCCAACACCATCTTGAGCCACTCTTCGGCATAATAACCTTTCCACTACAATATGACAAATGATATATATAGTTCACATGCTTATCTCAACTATGGATTAATCATTCAAATAACTTTTGAATGTACATTGTACCTTGAAAATAATACTGCAATCAAAAGAATTATTTGACGTGCCATTTAAGATTATAACAAAATTGCATAAGATTGGTAAATTTGGTTTTTGGAAAAAGGTCGGCTATATATATTTTACTTTTTTGTTTCAAAGTTCTAACAGAGAACATAATCTCAAAGAAGAAACGAATATGAGTGCTCAAATCTAGGACATCAAACGATGTACAAACAATATAGACTGGAGATTTATACGACTTTATATAAAAAGAAAATAACTTACAACAATGAGAAATTGTTTTAATTTATACGAAAGAAAATGGAATGATAAAGAGAAAGAACACTATTTCAAAAAGCTATAAAAAAGCACATTCGATCATGAAGTGAGGCAACTTGTGTTCACAAAGAACAATGCGGTCAAGTTCCACTTTTCTTGGGTCATAATTAATTTCTTCCTTTTTTCTTCTTACAAAGCTAAATAAATAAACAAATAGCAACAAAATAAGTAATATATATATATATATATATAATTCTAATAAAAGTTAAAGAAACAACAATTAAAGACAAAGCTAATCAACAAAGGAAACTTGGATTCTCTTGGGTAGACAAGTACCCATGAATCCTTCCTCCTCGTATACCTCCCCTTGGTCAATCATATCTATACCCCCCAAACATAGGTTAATTACACTTATGCCCTCTTTCCCGCCGTTTTTGACCGTTACTAAACCCGTTTGAAAGACCTCTTTCACCCACTCTTCAAACAAACTGTTAGCAAAAAACCCACACCCTTTGTAAAACTTGTCAATCAGTTCCGCATCAACCGTAAACCCGAATCTCTCTTCCCGTTGCCCAAGGATCTCCTCGCACAAATCTTTGATCTTCGCAACGAAAAATTTAGTTATCTCTTCGTTCGTCAAAATTGAGAAATCAAACCGGTTCTTGATCGAATCTAGAAAACGTTCTTCAAACCCGTTTGACGTTTGAGTGGCCGGTTTAGCGTCTTCTTCGTCATCTGCATCAACTTTTAGGTTGAGGTCAAGAGAATTTGATCCAAAACTCAATTGTCTTGAGAACTCTTTCTTAATATTGCTTATGTCGCAAGCTACATTGCCTTCGTCCTCCTCTTCTTCGATTCTCGGATTCTTCGTCTTAACCATCATCGGTGCAGCATCGCACTCGGGTTTCCTCTTGTGATTGACCAAACCAGAACTTGATTTTGTACACTTCAACATCATTGGTATGACAAAATGTTCATTCTCTACACATTCATCATCTTCTTTTGTCAAAAGGAAGATGGTTTGGCTCTTCTTTCCTTGAAAATCATCCAAATCTCCCGACTTTCCGGCATTAAATTGGTCGACAAGGAGTTTCATGAACCGAGTATCGGCTAAATCAACCCGCTCAATCAAAACAACAACTTTTTCCTCATCCCTCAACGCGTTCTCGAGCTCCTCGCACGCTTCACTTGCCTTGGATGCTCTTAGATTTATCTTCAACATATTATCGACCGACCCAGAAAGAGAAGAAGTGATTGTGAGAGCCATTCTTCTTTTCGCAGTCACATCGTTCCCCGAAACTAGCATCCAAGTATCTCCCTTCTTACTCCTCTTTACAGATTCTTCCATGGCTTCAACGATTGAAGGAATAACTTCCCTTTGCCATGGAATGTTCTCGTGAAGCTTTTTCGATAATTTGCTCATTGTAATCGCTCTCTCTGGTTCTTCGTCCTCCGACTTCTCTGAATCAGATGGGAATGGAGAATGACCAAGTGCAAGAGTGATCTTGGTTTCCACACCTTCATCATTGTTAATCTTGAATCCATCCAAACTCAACTCATCGGTTAGATTCTTCTTTAGACCTTCTTGATGATCACTTCCAAAACTAAACTCGATAGTACACGAGTTTTGTCGTCTGAATTTGGCCACCGAACTAGCTGCATGTGAGTTCTGCTTCATTCCCGAGTCTACAAAAGAAATCGTAGCAGGGGAATCCGGTAAAACAGAGCTGCTTTGTTCTGTGCCCCAACCATAGCTTTGAGCATTCATACCAAGTTTCCTATGGTGAAGAGCTTGACAAAACCTGTTCCATTTCTTCCTTAGTCCACTTAATTCATCCTGAAACTTAAAACCACAAAATAAAAACGGTTCAAGTAACCGCAGAAACGTCGATAACAAAACAAACACTATTCATTTGTCAACAAATGTTGTACCTTTTGGTTAATGTTGTTGCTGTCTCCATGAGGTTGCAGCCAAGGCGGTAATATTTTGTGTTGAGCTGATATAAAAGCTTTTGCTTCTTTCTCATAGTTAAAAGCACATTCTCCACAGAAATTAAGTTTATCTTCTTCCTCTTCTTCTCTTGCTCCTTCTTCTTCTTCCTTAACTCTAAATGGCTTCATCTCCATCACTTGAGAAGCCATCTCAGAACTGTGACCATTGAAATATCAAGTGATTTAGTATTGATTGCAATTACTTAATAATAATAAGAAGAAGAGACAAACCTGGAAGCATGGAGGGTTAGTGAAAGTCCTCCTGAAGGAATTGAAACAGCTTGAAGAGCCCATTGAAGATCAAGTGGAGGTTGCTTCATTTGACATCTCATGTATGTTTGGTAAGAAGCTGTCCCTAAGAGCCAAACTTTAGCTCCTGAGCTGTTATAATCATACACCAATCTCCCTATCTCCTCCACTAGATGATCCGCCGCGCTGTAATTCGATGAAGACGAGCTGTTACCGCCGCCCCATACTGCCCAATTCAGATCTCCAAGACAAACTATCACACCTTTACCACCCCAAGATGTGAAAGAATCAATTTTTCTCTTCAAATCCCTAACTTGTCCCTCTATATTCTCCTTTTTCATGAAATTCAACCCAACTTGCGAAAACTGAAACTTAACGAAATGGGTTTGCTTTAAATCATCTGGAACTTCTCCTCTCTCAATTCTACCCATGAGTTTTGCAACCACTCCTTCTGTTAGAGACACAGAGTCTCCTACTATCACAGTGTTCCTCTTCTTGTTGTTCTTCTTCCCTAGAAGCACTTCGATGACCGGGTTTGCGTCTTCTCTCACGGGAAAAGCTTGGTCCGGAGTAAAGATCTTTCCTTTAGGGAAATGGAAAAATGGGTTTTGCTCAAAAGAGTGATGATTAGCCAAATGAGAATGCCACATCTTACTAGGGTTAGGGCTTAAAGTCCCTCCTTGATTGTTTTCACTAGAAGAAGGAGAGCAAGGAGAAGAAAAGACACCGACCGAGGAAGAAGAGCCATAGAATACAGGGGAAACAACAGAGGAATCATCTTCTATGTTACTCTTCACAGAAACACTGGAGAGTCCAGCTTCTCTCATCACTCTACTCACACTAGGATCATCAAGAATCGACACAACGAGCTGCTCGAGCTCGACTTTAACCGCTAGGAACGGCTGGTTCTGTTGGCTCTGCTGCTGCTCCACACACCCTCTCCTCTGATGCGCCTGTGCTCTCTTCAAAGCTGCGACTAAAGCGTTGGAGAGCGAAGGCTGAGTCTGAAAGAGAGGGTTTGGATTCGTGGGAAGCCTGTTGAGAGCAACATTGAAACAGAGCTCGAGAGCTCGACAATGGAGAGAAGGGTGAGCCATTTGACGACCAAGGGCTGTGAAAGGATGAGATTTGAGACATGCTCTTCGAAAAAGATTGGATCTTGTCGAAGTTAAAAGGGTCGAAGCGACGTGAAGAGGAGTGACCTGAGAATGGCCTCTCCTTCTTGCTAAAGTAAGAGATTGCTTCAAAACTGAAGCAGCCTCTGCTGTTAGTGTCTGGTGCACGGTATAAGCCCCTGTACGCATCACAAAACCACCCAACTTAAACCCTAAATCCCCTCACTAGATTTTCTATCTCTCTTTGATATAAAATAGATCTTAAATTTCTCTCTATACCAAAAAACAAAAAAGTTTAGACTTTGAATTTTTTTTAGAAAAGCTTTAAGGAAGAAATAGCAATAAGGAAGCAAACTTAGTGTTTGTTATAAAGATATATGTTTAGTGATCTGTGAGAAGTATCGAAGAGTTAAGGACAGAGCAAGTTATGGTTATATATTGTTGAGTTGGTTTCATACTTTCGATGTTGTTGCTTTTTTTCAATTAAGTAATTTATTAATGGGTAATTTATTAATAAATTTAAATTCACCTTTTGCTTTCGTCTTTTGAATAGCTAGACAGCTTTCTGAAGCTTTTTTGAATTTCCCACTTCCTTCAAGCTTCGTTTCCCTCCACAGGTTCAAGTTAAAATGTGTTGAACTATATTATATATCATCTTTATATATATATATACTTGTGAAATATTGAGGGCCGGCTTAATAAGAGCGGTTCAAGACCACTAGATGATATATTCTTTGTTTATACAAAATACCATAGAGATTACAATATAATATATTTTAGAGCACTGTAAAGATTTTAGTTTTCTTTGTAATTATTTTTCCCACAACTTAAACACAAATCTAGTTTAAAAGCAAAGTAAATACAGAAGAAACAGTATTACAATGAAAGGTGAACTTCGACAAAAAATCTATGCACACATCTATTTGCCTTCTTGAGGAAGTCGGTGACTTGTATCTTCTCAAATTTTACCATCAATTATCTGATCTTTGAGCAAACTTAGGTCAACAGTGATAGCATTCACTAAGTAGTTGGTGGTCTAGTGGTCTTGAGACTTGAAAAAAAGTTTTCAAAGTTACTAGTTCAACTCCATTTGGGAGGGGTGATTTACGCCTTACACGTGATATTATCAACAACTGGTTTTTGACACCGAGGAAATTATGGATCAAAGATCCGGAACTCCAACGGTTTATAAAAAAACAAAATAAAAAAAAACAAACAGTGGTAGCATTTTCCTAATATATATGTACTTACCCATATATATTCAATTGATATTATGACAGTATCATGGGATCAAGGTCCGAATAGTGTAATGATCGATCGACTATGTTTCAACTTTTTTTATAAGGATCTAAAAGCCTTAGACCATCTCCAATGGTTCTAAAAATAGAGAAAAGGTTCACTCCAATAGTTGCCTCTATTTCTTTCTTTAAAAATAAAATATTCCATATATATCCTATTTTTATTTTATTTCTAATTTCTTTTAAAATCCTTAGATTTCCAAATTTACAAATTCTACCCATATATAAATTCTACCCATATATTTTATTTATTATAATAGTGCAACAATAAATAACAATATCATTCAAATTAATTGTTGCATTTTAAACTAAAAGTAATTTAGTATATTTTAAAAAACATATATAAACTTTAACTTTGTCACAAGGTAACATTGTTGGGTTCATATATTATTTTGGTAGGTGTTTTATGTATGATAAATTTTATTTAGGTATTAAATAAAAACTTGTCAAATTGGAGGACTATTATGTAAATAAAAAAGTTATACTCTAAAAATAGAGAAATGAATAGTAGTTCTCTATATTTGGAGAATTACTATTCATTTCTCTATTTTTAAAGCAAGATATAGAGTACCATTGGAGATGATTATACTCTAAAAATAGAGTTTAAAATCAAAAATAGAGTACCATTGGAGATGCCCTTATTCTTTTACAATTCAAGTATGATTTGCACCTCTAAATCTAAGCTTTCTCAGGCCAAAAAAGAAAAGAAAGTACTATAAGTTTAAGGGATTATTGCATGGAATATAATTTTTTTCATTTTTAATGCAAAAGTACACCTCTATTGTGAAAACTTGCAAAACTACTCTAAAAGGGTAGTGAAATTACAGTTAGAGCCTTAATGAACAAACAATAAAACTGCAGCCGCAATGACCGTTCTATCCTTTTGGAAGTCTTCATTGGAAATTTTCACCAGAAGTCTGCAGCGAAATATGGAAGTCTACATCGTAATTATTTAGTAAATTTAAATCTATAAATACATAAAAAATAATTTGACCATAAAATCTTTTGGATAATTAAACTAAATGCAATTGTGATGTTTTAAAAATAAAAGTTCACCACATACAGTAAAAAAAAAAAAAGACAAAACCTAATGAAAAAGTCTACATTTTGGAAGTCTGCAACGAAATATGGAAGTTTAAATCGTAATTATTTAGTAAATTTAAATCTATAAATACATTAAAAATAATTTGACTATAAAATCTTTTGGATAATTAAACTAAATGCACATGTGATGTTTTAAAAATAAAAGTTCACCAAATTAGCATAAAGTAAAAAAAAAAGACAAATTGGAATGAAAATGAATGAATGAACTACATACTATCCTTTTCGAAATAGTATATTTCATCACATTCCATTGAGAAGTTTTGTGACAATGTTGGGACATGGTATTAGTAATTGTTTTGTATTATGTATGTATAGTCTTTATGACTGTATGATTGTAATAGATTAACGTTTTAGAGATTTGTGTTACATGATCCATGGTTTATAATGAACAACTTATAAGAAGTTTCAATGTAGGGTTTGATTATGAGAAGTTGAATTCACTATGAGGGGATGTAAAATCTTTAATATTATGAGTCATGTATGTTACTGACATTAGTTTGTGGGTTTATGAGTTAAAAATATGGGAAATGGATCGACGTTACAATTTGAAAACATATTTTTACGTTTAGGGTTACATTTAAAGTTCATAACTTCAAGATTTTAAATGTCAAATTTGCAAAAAAATCTAAAATTATGAATATATTAGATGTTTGGATGATTAATAATATCTTTAATTAACAGTTATGAATAATCTAAAGGAAAAGTTGATTTCTGTTTTGAATTGTAGACTTCCATTCGATTTAGTGTTTGAATTGCAGACTTCTATTGTACACTTCAATTGTAGACTTCCAGTTGCGTTTAGGGTTTCATTTTAGAGTATAGGGTTTCGTAGACTTCCATATGGAAGTCTACATAACCGGAATATTATTAACCTAACCGAATGTCTACTTACCCGAAATTTTGGTTTAACCTAACCAAATATTTTAGTTTTCTCTCTTCTCACGTTTTTAGAGAGATTTTTGAGAAATTTTTGTCCAAGCCTTATCTTCTTCAATTCTCCACCGATTTGAATAATTTTTGGGTTTAATCCATACGAAATCTCGTACTATTTTTTATTCTAGCTACTAAAATCACTTTCAACAAAGGTATGTGCCTCAATTTTTGCTTTTTCAGTTCGTCAACCATTATAATGGTTTGAAATTTGGATGTGTTTCTTCATTATTAGTTGAGTTTGTGTTTTTCTATTCATTTTAAGATTTGCACATACTTCTCTTCTCTTACTTTTGATTCCTAAATTTTTGCTTCCTTTGTTTTCCAGATCTAGAGATATGAAAGGTGGTGAAACTGAATGGAAGAACACCGATGAACGAAAAAATCTCAATCCTCAACACATTCGCAAATCTCAGATCTTTGGTGAGTTTTCTTCATGTGTTGCTTATTATGTCCTTTCAAACTCTTCAATCTCCACTAGATCTATTCCGTTGTATGCTTTTTAGATGATTTGATTTTGTTTGTGTTTCTTAGGTTAAAGAAATCTACACGGGAAGTCTACACGGAAGTCTACTAACCATAATTTTTGTCTCCATATATAAGCAAGTTTTTCAATGAAAACCCTAATTTTTATTTTCAGTTCTAGCCTCCTAACATTTTCACTCTTTTCACGTTTTTAGAGAGATTTTTGAGGAATTTTTGTCCAAGTCCTATCTTCTTCAATTCTCCACCGATTTGAACAATTTTTGGGTCTATTCCATACAAAATCTCGTCATCTTTCTGATTCTAGCAACTAATTTCACTTTGTACAAATATATGTGCCTCTATTTTCACTTTTTCAGTTCGTCAACCATGTTAAAGGTTTGAAATTTGGATGTGTTGCTTCATTATTGGTTGAGTTTGTGATTCCTCAACTTTTGTTTCCTTTGTTTTGTATAAAGATGGTGAAACTGAATGAAAGAACACCGATGAACGAAAAAATTTGAATCCTTAACACATTAGCAAATCACATATCTTTGGTGAGTTTTCTTCATGTGTTGCTTATTATGTTCTTTCAAACTCTTCAATCTCCACTAGATCTAGTCCGTTTTATATTTTTTTGTTGACGATTTGGTTTTGTTTGTGTTTCTTAGTTTACAGAAGTCTACATAGGAAGTCTACACGGGAAGTCTACTAACCCTAATTTTTGTCTCCATATATAAGCAAGTTTTTCAATGAAAACCCTAATTTTTATTTTCAGCCCTTGCCTCCTAACTTTTTCACTCTTCTCACGTTTTTAGAGAGATTTTTGAGGAATTTTTGCCCAAGTCCTATCTTCTTCAATTCTCCACCGATTTGAACAATTTTTGGGTCTATTCCATACGAAATCTCGTCATTTTTCTGATTCTAGCAACTAATTTCACTTTCTACAAAGGTATGTGCCTCTATTTTCAGTTCGTCAACCATGTTAAAGGTTTGAAATTTGGATGTGTTGCTTCATTATTGGTTGAGTTTGTGATTCCTCAACTTTTGTTTCCTTTGTTTTGTAGAAAGATGGTGAAACTGAATGGAAGAACACCGATGAACGAGAAAATCTCAATCCTTAACACATTCGCAAGTCTCAAATCTTTGGTGAGTTTTCTTCATGTGTTGCTTATTATGTCCTTTCAAACTCTTCAATCTCCACTAGATCTAGTCCGTTTTATAATTTTTGTTGACGATTTGATTTTGTTTGTGTTTCTTAGGTTACAGAAGTCTACATAGGAAGTCTACACGGGAAGTCTATTAACCCTAATTTTTGTCTCCATATATAAGCAAGTTTTTCAATGAAAACCCTAATTTTTATTTTCAGCCCTAGCCTCCTAACTTTTTCACTCTTCTCACGTTTTTAGAGAGATTTTTGAGGAATTTTTGCCCAAGTCCTATCTTCTTCAATTCTCCACCGATTTGAACAATTTTTGGGTCTATTCCATACGAAATCTCGTCATCATTTTGTTCTACAACTAATTTCACTTTCTACAAAGGTATGTGCCTCTATTTTCACTTTTTCTGTTCATCAACCATGTTAAAGGTTTGAAATTTGGATGTGTTGCTTCATTATTGGTTGAGTTTGTGATTCCTCAACTTTTGTTTCCTTTGTTTTGTATAAAGATGGTGAAACTGAATGGAAGAACACCAATGAACGAAAAAATCTGAATCCTTAACACATTCGCAAATCTCATATCTTTGGTGAGTTTTCTTCTTGTGTTGCTTATTATGTCTTTTCAAACTCTTCAATCTCCACTAGATCTAGTCCGTTTTATATTTTTTTGTTGACGAATTGGTTTTGTTTATGTTTCTTAGGTTACAGAAGTCTACATAGGAAGTCTACACGGGAAGTCTACTAACCCTAATTTTTGTCTCCATATATAAGCAAGTTTTTCAATGAAAACCCTAATTTTTATTTTCAGTCTTAGCCTCCTAACTTTTTCACTCTTCTCACGTTTTTAGAGAGATTTTTGAGGAATTTTTGCCCAAGTCCTATCTTCTTCAATTCTCCACCGATTTGAACAATTTTTGGGTCTATTCCATACGAAATCTCGTCCTCTTTCTAATTCTAGCAACTAATTTCACTTTCAACAAAGGTATGTGCCTCTATTTTCACCTTTTTAGTTCGTCAACCATGTTAAAGGTTTGAAATTTGGATGTGTTGCTTCATTATTGGTTGAGTTTGTGATTCCTCAACTTTTGTTTCCTTTGTTTTGTAGAAAGATGGTGAAACTGAATGGAAGAACACCGATTAACGAGAAAATCTCAATCCTTAACACATTCGCAAATCTCAGATCTTTGGTGAGTTTTTTTTTCTCATTTATTGCTTATTATGAAAACAAAATCTTAAAAAGCTATATTTGTTCCTTCAAACTCTTCGATCTCCACTAGATCTAATCCGTCGTATGCTTTTTTAGATGATTTGATTTTGTTTGTTTTTCTCAGGTTACGGAAGTCTACACGGGAAGTCTACTTACGGAAGTCTACACGGGAAGTCTACTTACAGAAGTGTACTATTCAATTTCGAAGTCTACCGGGGAAATTATGAATTATGCATTTTTTCTTGTTTTATTTTATTATTTGTTGTAAAATTATGGATGAAGCACTAAAAACAGCAAAATCCCAAGAAGCTTAAGGCTAAAGATGTGAAAGAGAGTTTCTTTGTTGTATCATTGTATAAAAGATATAAAATTTTGATATTCCGATGATAAGTTTTGATAACACCGAATCAAATTTTTGTTTTCGAATATTCCGATGATAAGTTTTGATAACACCGAATCAAATTTTATTTTTATTTCAAAAATTATTAGTGGCTTAAGTAACTTAGCAAGTAATATAAAAAACGTAAACAAACACTTATTTCTACAAATTAGCTAAGTGCTAACCAAGCAAGATCAATTTATTCCACAAATGAGCTAAGTTTCCACAAATGAGCTAAGTTTTTAAGTGATTCAATTTTAAATTCGGTTAAAATTTGGCGGTAATTTAAAAGAAGTAAATTTGGAGGCAATTTAAAAGAAGTATGGCGGCAATTTAAAATAAGTAAAAATTAAATTAGGTTTAAAGAAGTCTACAAGGGCAGTCCATAAACAACAAGGGAAGTCTACAGATAAAGTCTACATCATAATAAAAAAAAATTGTCAAATTTAACGAATAAGTTGCAATAGCCTTACTGGTTAAAGACTCACACATACTTACATGATACAAATCATTCCCCTTGGTTCGAATTGAAGTGAAAACAAATTTTTTTTTTTTTTAACACAAGTTTGAACATGAGAGTAACCTAGATTGAACACAAGTCCAGACACAAGTTTTAAAATTAAAAAAAAAATTTGCACAAGTTTTAACACAAAGTTGTACATAATAATAACTTCAGTCCCGACATGATAATATCTTACTTATGAACACTAGTTTCAACACGGTAATATGAGGCGTAGTTAGCAACAATCGAAATTCAATAGACTTCCCTGGAAGTCTGCACAAATAAGGTAATTGGTGGTACAAACATAAAATTGAGTTTGACATGCAAATCTTATAACTAAACATGTCCAAAACATACAAAATAATTATTATGACTCATGTGTAAGACAAAAGTTTTTCAAAAAATAATGTTTAAATCTATAAAAATGCGTTTTAGTGTTTCTGTACAATGTAGACTTCCGTTTTTTTTGTAGACTTCCCGTGTAGACTTCCAATCAGTCGCTCGAAGTCTACGTTGAATGAGCTTACTAGTCACCAAATGAAAAAATTAGATTTACCCACTAAATATTAGTCTTAAACATGTCAAACTTACACAGATGATGGAGAAATAGGTACCACACATGTGAGAACAAAAAAAAACATCAAATCTCTTTTTAGAATGACATATAATTAGGTTTTAAAAAAGACTGTGTATTGTAGACTTCCTCTGTAGACTTCCATTTTTGACCGTAGACTTCCCGTGTAGACTTCCAATCAGTCGCTGGAAGTCTACGTTGAATGAGCTAACTAGTCACCAAATGAAAAAAATAGATTTGCCCCATCAATATTAGTCTTAAACATGTTAAATTTACACAGATGATGAAGAAATAGGTACCACACATGTTAGAACAAAAAAAACATCAAACCTCTTTCTAGAATGACATATAATTAGGTTTAAAAATGACTGTGTATTGTAGACTTCCTCTGTAGACACCCGTTTTTGTCCTTAGACTTCCCGTGTATACTTCCAATCTGTCAAACAGAAGTCTACAGGGGGGTACTTTTGCATTTTAGGCAAACGCTTTGCAGACATCCAGGGAAGTCTTCACAGCCGTAGACTTTCCTGGAAGTCTGCAAATGGTAGTTTTGCATTTGACCAGAGGTTTGACTTTTTTTTGCAGACTTCCCAGAAAGTCTGCACAAAAACAGGGGGTAGTTTTGCATTTGACCAGATTTTGACTTTTTTGAGGGAAGTCTGCAAAGAAATGAAGACTTCCTAGGAAGTCTTCACAGAAAAGTAGACTTCCTAGGAAGTCTGCAACGAAAGTCGGCATCCGTACATGGTACTTTTGCAATTGCCGGAAGTTCGCAAATGGAATGTGAACTTCCCTGGAAGTCTGCAACAAAAAAATGGTAGTTTTGTATTTGACCAAATTCGTAGACTTTAGTAGTAGACTTCCTTGGAAGTCTACACTGTCTTCTGGAAGTCTGCAAATATTGGTCAATGTTTTACTTTTTTGGTCAAATGCAAAACTACCTCTTTTTCTGTGTAGACTTCTAGGGAAGTCTACTTTCCGATTTCCAAATGCAAATCTACCCTTACTTTTTTGCTGACTTCTAGGGAAGTCTACACAAATCTTTGGTCAAATGCAAAACTAACCCCGTTTACGTGGCACTGTTTTTCTGTTTCCAAAGGAATCATGCGGACTTCCTAGGAAGTCTACTTTGTATTTTTTGCATAAATGGTCAAATGAAAATCTGCCCTGTTCGTTGACTTGTAGAAATCTACACAGAAAGTCTATGAATTTCAGATCTGAAATTTTAAATTAGTATACAATCGCAAAGCTCCATCAATCACTGACATTGCGGGGTGATTTACCATCGTTCTAGAAGGTTCCAGAAGACGATTAACATACTGTTGGAAAGCCCCGACTCTCAGCTTTCTATCGATACCAATTTCATTTCTATCGGAGTTGCAAGTAGAAAGTTATCGTTGTTTATGTACACTGCGATTTCTAGATCAGAAATTTTGATTTTACAAGTTTCGGTTCTTTTTCATACGTTGAGCTCGTTTTTCGCTTCCTCCACCACTGGAACTTGAAAATATAACCGATATTGAAGAATCTATGGTGTGTTAAAACAAGATTTGTGGGAAACTTTGATAAATTTTTTTGAAAACGAAACTTAAAGAGATTTATGTATAAAATTGTAGAGGAGAACAAAGAGAATAAGTAATAAGGATAATAGAAGAGCATTAAGAGCTCAAAAATTAGTTGTTGAGCCATTATGAGCTTGAAATTGGTTGTTCATGGTGGTTGGATAATTGATGAAGATGACATTACTGTAAATAGTTTGATTTCTATAGGATTGTTGAGACTTTTCATCTATCATTGGAAGTCTACGAAACACAAAAGGAAGTCTACGTAATGGCAGTTTTGTAAATAAATGGACAGTTTAGTGGCAAAGACTCAAAAAATAGAATAGAGAGAAAGAAGGGTGTAGTTTTGCAATTGACCAAGAAAAATGGTGTAGTTTATATAACTCAAGTCTAACATAGACCTCTGAATATAGGCCACATGTTTCTACTACTACATTTGTTCTCATATATCAGATGGATTAGAAATTTTATATATTTCATTCTAACTAATTTTCTCAAAATTTTATGTAAATTTGTTTTGTTATTAATATTTTATAACCATTAGCATTCTACAAAATTTATTTTTATTGGTTGGAGGGGTTTTAATAAAAAAATAAGTAATGACTTCAATTAAAAAAATATATATTTATAGTTTCTTAATCTCGGTACTTTTAACCAAATTTTTTTATTAAATGAAACTGAAGGAGCATGTAAGTCCAAAATGGCTGTGAATCTATTAGCCATCAAGAATTTAATGTCAAATTGGCAATCATGCTTGCTTCCTCAATCTAAACCAATAATTGTTTACTGATGCAATATAGCTTCTCGTTTGAAAGGCTTACTGCATTCTCTTTTTTAAGAATTTTATTTTTCATTTCAACCAAAAAAAAAAAAAGTCACTTCTTTTTCATTTTCTTAAAAAAAATAGAGAACATATATACAAAGCCGCATGCATCAAACTCGTCATCTGGTCCATTCCATAGTATTTTCACCACCTCATTGGTAGGCATTTCCATTGCAGTTCATCGTTTTTCCCTATAGCTGTCTTCCATAGTAGGGGTTTTCAGTCGATTTCACATTAGTATTCCCATATGAAACTCATCTTCTACCATAAAAATCGATTAAACTCTTTAAAAATTGATTGATATTTATAAATTTCTCTTGTAATATGTACGGAATAGTTTCGTTTAAATGAAAGAGTCACCTTTAATCTCTTTTCGTTCTTGGTTTTTCTCAAGTCTCGATCTTCCTAGAACTAGAGACCCCAAAGAGCGTAACCACAAAGAAAGCAAAAGTTGATAATAAAGAGACGTGAAAGTAAATTTGCAAAATATTAAATATATATAATTAATAGAAATTGAGGTGGTGTCACTGTCTTTGAGGCTGATCTTTGAAGAGAGACAGAATTTCATTCTTCAAGTCTCCCAAAAAGCAATAATCTGTCTTCTATCTTTCAATTTTGAAAGCACTAAGTTTCAAAAAAAAAAAAAAAAATTTGAAAGCACTATCTTCTCTCTGTCTCTTTCTCTCTCTAATTAAGCACAACAAATACATATGTAAGTATGAATGTTTTTATAACCTCATGATTATATCATTTGAGCAAAAATGAGCAAAAATTTTAAAGTGTATTTGCATTACAGGACCAAAAATAATAGTGAAATTAGGAACTAACGAAAGTCTATGTGCTTTTTTGGCTATAGTTTTCCAAGTTTACTATAGTTTATGGTTTTCTAGCTAATTAACTCAATTATATATTTGGGGAAACTATAGAATAAGTATGCTTAAAAAAATATTTAGACCCGGCGCATTTTCTTATCTAAAAGCACTAAAATAACCGATTGCATTTTAGTAAATCATTCACTTGTTTTAAATAGAATACCCTTTAGCCCAAGAAAATAATTTCTACGAAATATTTAAAAGTTGTAAAAAAATTATCTACTTATTAATTTATAAAAGTTTTTTGTTGATTGAAAATAAGTTTGGTTTTATGGTTTCATATGCAAAACATTTCTGTCCACGTGCTCTTTTTGATAAATAAAATCAATGCTTTTTTTTTATAAACAAAAAATGTCATTTTTTTGAAGAAGAAATATGAATCATGATTAAAATTGAAAGATGTATGCAAATGCACCAATTGCACACCGGAAAAAACAATGTTGGAAATAGTATTTATGACACCTAGTCTAACCAAGCTAGCTCATAAAGCTTTGATTGGCAATATTGCAGGGTGGTGAAATCGTTGATTCTTCTAAGAAAACACTTAAAATAAAATGATAAACTCATTATGCGAAAATAAAAAGCCTAATTAAAACACGCATAATAACAAAATTACTATGATTTGATCTTAAGCGATATTTTTTTGACAAAAGAAACTGCTATTTCTCGTAAATAACTAAATACAGTACCATTCAAGTGATACAATAATCCAATATTATCTGATAGCTAATAGAAAAGATTGGTGGTCCTCACTGGCGCGCGATTGGTGTCAGAAGACAAAACATTGCATGTTATGAAGAATTTTAAGCTTTATTGCGCGAAGCAGTTAAGTTTCCACAGACATTTGATCATTAATGGTACTCAAATTATTGCCACCTTTTTTTTTTATCACTATTTAGTTATTTTTATACAAGATGTATACGTATTCCATAATCATTGTGTCTTCTCCCATGCAAAAGCTGAACCTCAACGTACCAATAAAGCTTGTTTAAAGTATGTACATAAATATTTTTATACAACATGTATACGGTTTTGACATGTAATGGCAGATTCGATCGCAATTCAAATACATGCTATGCTATGCAAGTTCCGCACAAACATTTACCGTGGTCGTTCATAGCAAAAACTTCGGATCGCAATTCAAATACATGCTATGCTTATGAGTCCCGTCGGGGACATCCGATAGAATTGGAACGATACAGAGAAGATTAGCATGTCCCTCCTGCTAGTCCTGGGCATAAAACCCGGTATCGAAGAACCGAACCGAACCCGACCCAAATTATCCCAACCGAATTTTTTAAATACCCAAATGGGTTCTCAATTTTTAATACGGAAAATCTGAACCGAACCGAGACCCGAACGCGTACCTGAATATCCAAAACATAAAAAACGGGTACTTTTTATAAAATTTTAGTCATTTTCGGTTTTTTTTTGTTGAAAAAAAATTGGATAAAAAAACTAAAACATAGTAAACCCGAAAATTTTTCATTTTTTTTTTTAGTATTTAGAGTAAAAATTACCCGAATATTTCCTATTTTAAAACTCGGACCCGACTTGAATCCGAAAAGAACCGAACCAAACCCGACCCAAATTTTCTAAATACCCGAATGGTTCCTATCTCTAGATATCCAAAAACCCAAAAATTCGAAAAGCCCGAACCAAACGGGTTCGGGTACCCGAATGCCCAAAACTACCCCAGTGCAACAAATCGAGAAATGGTCCAAATTTTTGAAAAAGTTTCAAAATAAAACATAATTTTGGAGGATCTTCTTACACTACAAAAAAGGTGGTTAGTATTATTTATTTTAATAGTTTACATCATTTTTTTGATTGACACAAGTGAAATTAAATCATTTCATCCAGTGACTCTAACAATGGTGACTCTAATATTTTGTATCGATATAAAAGACCGACACAAATATTTTCATCATTTATGACAATTGATGTTAATTTACATTGCTTATTATAAAAACGAAATTAAATTTTACACCAACTTGTATAAATGATGTTAAATATTTGTTTCGGTTACTAAAATTGAAGTTAATTTTTATATTATTTATCAGTTAATTAGGTCCATTAAAAAAAAGTGTTGTTATTTTACATAACAAAAACTTTTTTATTTAAAATCAACTTTGGATTCTATAAAATCTTAATTTTACACTTCTTGATTTTAGTTATCCATAATTATAATAATTGGCATATCTATGATCTTATTTATAAAGAAATTTTCTCTTCAACTATTCCACAACTATCGATGTGGGATAATTTGACTTTCTCCACTTGCATCAATAATTAATATCAAATAACATCAATTTAATTTAATTGATACAAAATAAATAAATAATTATAATTAAAAATGAATTAGTATCATTTTTTGAGTGATGTAAAATCGGTATCATTTTCAAATAATGTTAATGCAAATTAGTAAATGAATCAATAATTTAATTGATGTAAATTTATAATTTTGGTATCAGTTTTGTTTAAGTGATACTAACTAATATATATATTGTATCAATTTTATTAAATTGATGTCAACATAGTTATTATCAACATCAACTAATATAATTGATACTAAATTACATATATTTGTTTCATTTATAAATAAGTAATTTAAAACAGTATCACTCTGTTTTATGATACCATTTAAGTGATACTAGCCATTCTTTCTTTTTTTTTAGCGTTAAAAACACACATTTTTGGAGATTTTAACATACTCCACATTAATTTTTGTTTTCTATCGTGGTATAGTGTGCTACACCTAAATTATTCGTTGCATTATTCGTTTACACGGTTCAGTAACCTATTGATTGCATTTGTATCAAGTATGTATTCACCACTTTTGTTGGTTATAAACTGGATACTTTGTAATACCCAGTTTTAAACTACATTTCATACATATATATATATATATCAATTTATTACAAGGTATGATATTATCAGAGAGACAAGTCGGGGACAAAAGGTAAGAACCAAAAAGAAATCAAAAACTAAAAAAAAAAAAAAGTAAATAAAGAAGGAAGGTTTGAAGAGCTTTTGCTACTGAAATCTAAGAGAATGTGATTAAAGTTACAGCTCAAGAAAAAATATACAAATAAAAACAAAAAAGAAAAGGTTATATAAAAATAAGAAAAGACATAGATACATATGTATGTAATAAGTTAGCAAGTACTTTTACTTTCTCGTTTTGCTTCATATTGTATGGTTATATTCTGCATGCATAAACGATGACGTATTACTGATCATTGCTGCCACATTCTTTCTCCGATCTCTTAGTTTCTCTGATCCCAACGAGAATATTTCCCTTTATTGTTTTTCTTTTTTCTCCTTTAATAAATCTTCTTTTTATGTGAATTTAAAGATTTTGATTTTCAAAAGAAAGTAAATCTTCCAATGGTATAAAGGGCACAGGTTAGGGTTACTTTTATCTGATCGATTATCTTTATTTTTCATAAATCATAACCTCCAGGTTAGATTACAGAAATCAGATTTAAAGTCGAATAATAAAAGTTAAAACCAAAAATTAATGCCATCATTATATTTTCATAACTTTAGGGCTACTGTACTCGGATAAAGAAAAAGAAATAGCTAAATACATTTGATATATTATAATTATATGTATGGAAAACTTGGTTATGTTTAAATCCTTAATAAAGTTAATAATTCGTGTCTCCGAATAGTCTTTGAGAATAGATTTTTATTTACTTTACTTTATTGTCATTTCCCAAAGAAAAAATGTATGAGGGGTTATTGGGTAGATGGATTTTTAAAGATTTTTAGAATTTGTATAATCCATTGTTATTGGTTTATGGATTATGATATTTTTAATGAAATCATTTGTAATTGATTTGATGACTTTAAACTCCATTCAAAATCCCTTTGTTATTCTAAAATTTTAGTATTTGTTGATTCTATAAATCTATTAGAATCTAGTGTTATTGATAGATAGATTTTTTATAATTTTACTCATTAAACAAGATTTTGAAAATACCTTAGAAAACCATTGAATTCTTAGAATCTTTACCACTAAACTCTTTTAATACACTAAACTCTCTACAAATTTAGTAAATCTTTTAATTTTAAGAATCCTATCATCCTCCGTCCTCGCCTCGATTCCACGATCACAATTTTCCTTTACTTGCAACTCAAAAGAAACCGGGAGTTGCGTGAGTATTATCACAAATACTCAACAGATTAAACATAGAATAACATTTAACAATTTACAGATAATACACATTTACCACAATTTGCCAATTATTCCCATTTAAATCAAATTCTCAATGTTCAATAAAAAATTATAAAGTTTCCTTAATTCTCAACCTGGTGTCGATCGACACACCACGACGGTGTCGATCGACACTTGATACCCACGTACAGGAAACTGCACCGAGTGTCGATCGACACTCACAGACAACGAGTATCATTTCTTATCGTGGTGTCCATCGACACCCTGTTACAGAAACCAGAGCCGAGACTCCCCTCTCATGTCTCGACCCGGAATCAACGTTTTATCAACTTCCGATCAATCATACGGTAACACCACGGACAATCATCATCAAATCATCAAACATCAACCATATACCACAAAATCATACACACAAACGCTATAAACGCTAAACTACAAGTAATCCTAGCGATCACGCACTCACCTCGGTGAATGAACGGGATTTCGGATTGACAACGGCGAGGAACTCCACGGTCACAGACTCGACAATCTGGAATGGCGCTGAAAAACGCTAGGAATCGCACGAACTCTCACCACAAACGATCTCCGGAACGAACGGAAGAAGAACACGAGCAATATCACGATTCTTACTCGGAAACACGACGATTCACAAATTTTCTCTGTTTTCTCTCTGAGTTTTCTGCCTCCCCCGACGGCTCCACACAGAAACTCCTTAAAAACACGCGACTAGGGTTTTCAATAACCGAACCGCGAGAAAATTGCGGTTCAAACCAAAACATTCGGTTCCTGCAACCACAGTGTCGATCGACACATACCAATTGTGTCGATCGACACCACCAAAAAATCACCAAAATTGGGTTACGGTCGTTATAATTCTCCCCCACTAACACTGGATTCGTCCTCGAATCCCGATAAGACCACCAACTACTGGCCATAAACACAAAAACCCGACCCCAAACCGATCACGACTATCCGAGATCATAACACTCGATCCTCGAGGCTCTAGTTCTGTCTCATGCTTATACGTCCGTTTCCAGACATCTATTACTCTTAACTCATTCCACACCCCTCCCACTCGCAGGACGCATCCTTTGAGCTACAGGTACACAGGGGAACTAATCATCCCCTCGGGAGAACTAATCATCCCTCGATACTCGCAATGGAAACTAATCATCCCAAAGAGTATACAGGAGAACTAATCATCTCCTCTGAGGAACTAATCATCCTCGCAGAAGAACTAATCATCTCCAGATAAAGTGAATGAGTTATTCGGAACCGCAGCCCCTAGAGTAATAAATTCTAAAACGTCTATAAACATCTATCAACCAAAACCACCTCGCGTGGCCAACTCGATAATCCCTAATCCCGGATTATCACCACCTAACACATATAAGAAAACTCATCTTATAACAACACAGAGATAAATAAGCAACAACTCCATCTTATTAATCTCAAAACGTATAATCGTTACAACATAAACGAAAATACAACGATACAAAAGCATATACATGCTGACAATCGAAACTAGAACCGCAAAGAGAAATAAAGCTCACGTCGCAACATGCTTGTCGAACCACTTTCTGAACTTTAACTTCATCTTCGCCTCTGGCTCCCAAGTCTCCTCCTGGCAACCGCCACAATCCCACAAAATCCTCAACAATGGAATCTTTTTCCGACGCAGCTCCTTGACTCCTCTCTCCAGAATCCTCACAGGAACCGCCGGAAACGTCAAATCTGGCTGAAGATCCGCAGGGAACTCAGGCACTAACTCCTCCGACTCATGCAGGCACTTCCGCAACATTAAAACATGAAATACCTTATGAAATTCCTTCATGATCGGAGGTAACTCGAGCCGATACGCAACCGGTCCAACACGTTCCACCACAGGAAACAGACCCATAAACCGCAGACTCAGCTTGTTCTCCCCAATGGATCTGTTAGGGTCCCTCAACATAGCCATCTTGAGATACACGCGATCTCCAACCGCAAACTCAAGCTCTCGCCTCCGCTTATCCGCGTAGCTCCTCTGACGATCCTAAGCTTCCTTCATGTTCAATCTCACGACCCGGATCTTCTCTGTCGTTTCCTGAACGTAAGTAGCTCCATGAATACTACGCTCCCCCACTTGGGTCCAGCATAACGGCGTCCTACATGGCCTCCCATACAAAGCCTCAATAGGAGCTATACCGATACTCGCCTGAAAATTGTTATTGTAAGCGAACTCGACCAAACTCAATTGATCCACCCAATAACCACCCCAATCCAACATATACATCCTCAGCAAATCCTCCATAGTCTGAATAGTCCTCTCTGACTGCCCGTCAGCCTGCGGATGATACATTGTACTCATGTGCACCTTAGTGCCCATCTCTGCCTGAAACGCTCCCCAGAACTCCGATGCAAACCTGGGATCTCGATCAGAAACAATACTGGTTGGCACTTCATGCAGCCTCACTATCGCCTTCACGACCTCTTAGCCAATTTATCCACTCCATCGGTTTTCTCAATGGCAAAAAAATGCTCTGACTTAGTCAACCGATCCACAACTACCCAGATAGCATCATATGTCCCCGACGTAGGCAAACCAACCACGAAATTCATCTTAAACATATCCCACTTCCACTCAGGAATGGGTAAACTCTGCAGAAGACCACTCGAAACTCCATGCTCGGCCTTAACCAAAGAACAAGTATTGCACTTAGAAACATAAGCTGCCACGTCTCTCTTCATCCCAACCAAGTGATAATACCGTTTGAGATCTCGGTACATCTTAGTCGCACCCGGATGAATCGAGAACTTGCTCGAATGAGCCTCACTCAGAATCTCTTGCCTCAATGCCTCATTTCGAGGAATACAAACTCGACCACGAATCAAAATCGTCCCATTCGGAGAGACCACAAACTATGAATCCACTGCTCGTGACAAACTCATCAGGCCCTGATTACTCTGCTGAGCCACTTCTATCCTACTGAGAAGATCTGCCTGATCGACTGCCTCTAAGCCCAAAGGCTCCTCCGAAACAGCACAAAGGCACAATGTGCTAACCTCCGTCGATATCCTGACTATGGGCTGAATCGAACCTCCGTCGACTCAAGGCATCTGCTACCTGATTAGCCTTGCCCCGGATGGTAAATGATCTCCAGATCATAATCCGCCAACTCAATCCAGCGCCTCGGTCTCATATTCAGCAATGGCTGAGTGAAGATATGTTGCAGATTCTTGTGATCCGTGAAAATCTGCACTCTACCTCCATACAGGTAAGACCTCCAGATCTACAGAGCGAACACAACGGCTCCCAACTCTAGATCATGCGTAGGCCGATTACGCTTACTACCTTGCAACTGCCTTGAAGCATAAGCAATAACTCGACCCTCCTGCTTCAGAACACAACCCAGACCAACTCCTGAAGCATCAATATACACAGTGTAAGGCTTCCCCGGCTCGGGTAATGCCAACACCGGCGTACTAGTCAACATCTCCTTGAGCCTCTCAAAGCTCTCCTCGCACTCAGGTGACCAAACAAACGGAACCTGCTTACTGGTCAACTTCGTCATCGGCTGCGCCATACTCGCAAAGCCCTTGACAAATCTCCGATAGTATCCTACTAAACCCAGAAAGCTCCTGATCTCAGTCGCACTACTCGGTCTCGGCCAATCTCGAATCGCCTCAATCTTGGCCGGATCTACAGATACTTCCTCTGCAGACACAATATGACCCAAGAATCCCATCTGCCTCTGCCAAAAACTGCACTTGCTCAACTTTGCATAGAGCTTCTGCTCCCGAAGCTTCTCCAAAACCAACAGCAAATGAGCCTCGTGCTCCTCAAGACTCC
Source organism: Draba incana (assembly GCA_963576765.1). Classification (NCBI taxonomy): domain Eukaryota; kingdom Viridiplantae; phylum Streptophyta; class Magnoliopsida; order Brassicales; family Brassicaceae; genus Draba; species Draba incana. Next base: position 22,996,426 of record OY755210.1, on the reverse strand, counting down.
TCGAGTAAACCAATATATCATCAATAAATATGATCACGAACACGTCCAAATACTCTTTGAACACGTCGTTCATCAATCTCATGAATGCCGCAGGCGCATTCGTCAAACCAAAAGGCATAACTACGAACTTGAAATGCCCATATCTCGTCCTGAATACCGTCTTGCGAACATCCGCCTCATCAATCGGAATCTGATGATACCCTGAAGCCAAGTCTATCTTGGAGAACTAGGTCGTACCCCTCAACTGATCCAACAACTTATCAATCCTCGGGAGAGGGTACATGTTCTTCACAGTAACTCGGTTAAGTCCCCGGTAATTGATGCACAACCGGAAACTACCATCCTTTTTCTTCAGGAACAAAACCGGTGCTCCCCACGGCGAAACACTCGGACGAATAAAACCCTTCTCCAGAAGGTCCTCTAACTGCTTCTTCAACTCCGCTAACTCGGCTGGAGCCATCCTGTAAGGAGCCTTAGATATCGGAGTTGTCCCGGGCTCTAGCTCAATTGTGAAAGGATCGGACCGAGATGGTGGTAATCCCTTCAACGATCGAAAAACGTCCTCGAAGTCCTGAACATCACGATCGTCGTTAAAAACGCCTCGCAACGTCGCTCTATCATCTGCTCTGCCTGAATAGCCGAAATCACAAGGCTACTGGATGTCGGTCTCAAGCCCTGAAACACCAACTTCTCTCCAGCCCGCTCGAAGACCACTCTGCCCCGATAACAATCCAAGTGAACCCGGTAGAAAGACAACCAATCCATACATAGAATCATATCATACAGTGCTACTGGACTAATCACCAAGTCTGCTGGCATCGAATGCTCTGCGATCTGAACATCTACTGCTCTAGCACAGCCCGAAGTAGCCAGGAAACCTCCTCCAGCCACCTTGACCATGCCTGCGCGCTCACCAGCGCTGCTCCGAATGCCACTGCTCTAGGCACACTCTGGAGTAATATAGCAGTGTGATGCTCCCAAATCAAACATCACGTGGGTCTCAAAACCGCCCAATAACAAGGTCCCTACACAATTTTATATGCGTTGAGAACCCTGATGACTCGACCACAAGTAAAATAAAAGAACACTAGTGCAATAACAATAAAATTCTTCAACTAGGAATTTACGAAGTTTAAGTCTAGAATTTTACCTGTGATCTATCTGGCTCCGCTGTTCTGACCGAACTCTGCCGTAAAAAACACCCTCGGTGCTGGCCCGATCTGCCCAATCGTCTGCTGCGCTGCCGCTATCTGACCCATAGGCTGCACACCCGCTGGCTGAATCGCAGCTACAGCCGCTGGCTCTCTGCAGTCTGGGACACATTATCTGAATATGCCCCGGCTCTCTGCAGTAGAAACACACTCTCAAATCCCGCTGCTGCGGCTGCTGTTACTGCTGCTGCGGCTGTAACTGCTGATCGCCCTTACGGGGGCAACTCGACAGACGATGCTCCAGACTCCCGCATTCATAACATGCTCCGCTCCTCTGACTGGGCCTGAAAGCACCATCCCATTTCCATTTCTGGCCCTGCGCAGGCTTGCCGCCTTTGCCGGAACCAAAACCGGAACCACTCTACTGCTGCTGCTGCTGCTGTCTCCTCGGCTGAACAGCAGGAACAACTGAAACGAGAACGGCCGCTGGAATGGCTACAACTAACTGACCCCTCAGATCCTCCTCAATGCTTGCAGCCATCTCAACTAGCTTCGCCCTCGAGGCGTACTCCGAAACCCTGCAGCGAATCCTCAAATCAGTGCGAAGTCCCCTCAGCAACCTCTGAACCTGCGTCCGCTCGTCCTCCATGCCACGATCCGCATAGACAACCAACCTGCTGAATTTGGCATCATACTCTCGCACAGTAAGATCACCCTGGACCAACTCCACAAACCTTATCCCGAGACGATCTAAAGCCTCCTGAGGAAAGTATTTGGCGTTGAACTCAGCCACGAACTCTCCCCAGGTCCACACAGCACCAGGCCTCCTTGCCTCAATCGCTCTCCACCATAAATAAGCGTCCCCAGCCAGATAGTGGATCGCTAACTCAACCCGATAATCCTTCGGACATCGAACCGAACGGAAGTTGCGCTCTATGCGCATACGCCACTCATCTGCCTCCTCAGGCCCATCACTGCCAGCGAAGAAAGCAGTACTCAAAAGCCGCATCTGACCCAAAGTCGGACGCACCTTAGCCATCGCAGCCCTCGGCTGCACCTCCGCCACAGGAGGCACTACAGGAGCCGAAACCGGAACCGCCGCCGGAAACTGCTCCATCAGCTGCGCCAGAATACCCTCCATACGATCCAATCGATCCTGAGCCGGAGCAGCACCCACACCTGGGCCCACTCCCCCACCAGCCAACCCGACACCTCTCCCGGCACCTACAACACTCACACTGGTCTCACTCACAGATCCCGCAAGATGCGTAGGAGTATCTGACGTATGCGTAGCACTCGCAACCACGCTACTGGACGACTCAACCACTGGTCCACGACCATGACCTCGGCCTCCACAGCCACCAACTCTGCCACCCCGGGCACCAGCTCTGCCACGACCTCTAGCTCCAGGAACCATATTGCGCTGCATTTCCCAAAAACACAGGCTAAGCTACTAGAAGTCACACAGAATTAAAAAAAAACACAACATACCGTGGAATCACATTGGAGGCTCGGGAGGATGATCTAAGACTCTATACTAACACAGTAAATCACATAGTCTCAGATCACACAATCTACGTCCTAAAACCGTATAGGCTCTGCTACCAAAATGTAACACCCGCAATTTTTTTTTTTAAATAAATAAATAATCATAATAGCTCAGGGTGAACAACACGCGGAAACATAAACAATAAATATTCCAAAGCAATTCCAATAAAATAAATAACCAAAATCCAACAATACCAATTCAGAAAAACCAAGTCTAACAAATTCCAAAACATCACTAGCATCCTAACAGGCTACCAAAACAAATCCAATAACATAAACAAATAAAAGACATCCTATCATCCCCCGTCCTCGCCTCGATTCCACGATCACAACTTTCCTTTACCTGCAACTCAAAAGAAACCAGGAGTTGCGTGAGTATTATCACAAATACTCAACAGATTAAACATAGAATAACATTTAACAATTTACAGATAATACACATTTACCACAATTTGCCAATTATTCCCATTTAAATCAAATTCTCAACACTCAATAAAAATTTATAAAGTTTCCATAATTATCAACCTGGTGTCGATCGACACACCACGACAGTGTCGATCGACACCTGATACCCACGTACAGGAAACTGCACCGAGTGTCGATCGACACTACCTCTAGGTGTTGATCGACACTCACAGACAACGAGTATCATTTCTTATCGCGGTGTCGATCGACACCCTGTTACATAAACCAGAACCGAGACTCTCCTCTCATGTCTCGACCCGGAATCAACGTTTTATCAACTTCCGATCAATCATACGGTAACACCACGGACAATCATCATCAAATCATCAAACATCAACCATATACCACAAAATCATACACACAAACGCTATAAACGCTAAACTACAAGTAATCCTAGCGATCACGCACTCACCTCGGTGAATGAACGGGATTTTGGATTGACAACGGGGAGGAACTCCACGGTCACAGACTCGACAATCTGGAATGGCGCTGAAAAACGCTAGGAATCGCATGAACTCTCGCCACGAACGATCTCTGGAACGAACGAAAGAAGAACACGAGCAATATCACGATTCTCACTCGGAAACACGACGATTCACGAATTTTCTCTGTTTTCTCTCTGAGTTTTCTGCCTCCCCGACGGCTTCACTCAGAAACTCCTTAAAAACACGCGACTAGGGTTTTCGATAACCGAACCGCGAGAAAATTGCGGTTTAAACCAAAACATTCGGTTTCTGCAACCACAGTGTCGATCGACACCTACCAATGGTGTCGATCGACACCACCCAAAAATCACCAAAATTGGGTTACGGTCGTTACAAAAAGATATCCCCTTTCTATTAAATGCAAAGTTGTTTTAGTTATAGATGATTAGGTGTTTTAATTTTATTGGTATATGCTTAAATAAATGATGACTTGGAATGATGACATGTCTTAGCATAAAAGATGACATAGCTTAAACTAATAGTTTTCTTAATTAAATTATTGTTATTGTGTAACTAAATGAATTAAAAAAAAAATTGTCTCAATTCACGAGTAAAAAAAATTATGCACGGATATAAATTAAATTTGTTTGTTTCAAATGTTTGTTTCCAATTTACAAAGGATAAAAATTTAACTTACAAAATCTTTTTTTTTTTTTTGATTAACTATGTCACTTTCGTTGGCCACAATTAAATCTATTGATGTTGCAAAGAATTGGTATCATTTCTTTTGTCAGTGTAACAAGAAAGTTAAAAAATATTGCGAAGATTCTCATGATCTAGATGCAAATCCTATACAACTGTGAAAAATGTAAACACGAGATTTGCATATAAATTATTTGTTTTTCGATTTTAAAATAATTTCTAAAACAAAACACGTAAACAAAATCATCTTAGGAATATTACGTGTTTGGTTTTTCTAGAACCAATGATATATCAATAATAAAATCACAAATATTATATGATAAAATAAAAAGAAGTAATCTGCACTCTTCTATTTTTTCATGACTATATCATAATGTCGATCATACCAGAACAAGATTCTCCAGCCGTACTCTTTATCAATATTTTGACATCGTTTGTAACCAAAAAAATCAAAGCTCAAATCATTGTCTTGTGAAAATTTTTGAAGTCCACGTGAAATTCGATTGAGATGGTATTGGTAGAAAGAAGTTAGTTATTCATATGATAATTAATATCTTATCAATACCAAAATCTAGGACTGAGTTAAAAATCCTAATCACCGATAAATATCGTCTACAAGAAATTGTTTCAAAACCTTCATCAGTTTTTTACAATTTTGACTTTTGTTTTGTTTAAATTTCTTAAATCAGACTTATGTTCTTTATCATCTTTCATTATTTAACATATCATTATTGAGTAAGTTATAAACAACATTTTCAATTTACTTTTATATGTTACGATATCTTAGTTTTTCATAATTCATAATTTATAATATCTTTTAATATTAAAATTAGTCACGTTACGAAATTATGTTCACACCCGCACACGGTACAAGAAGTCACCTAGTTTCCAGTAACAGAAATGTGAAGTGCCTTTCATTTAATTCAATCTCTGTCGATTAGTTTTGTTAGACTTTTTCGCAATCGTATATAGTATATGAACTTGTATTACACATTGTGGTGTACGTACATGGTCCGGTTTATTATTAAATTTCATTAAACACTTGGGCTAATAATCAAGGGGTTACTCAAAGCCCACACATGCAAGCAAGTAAGGAAGGTTAAATCAACACAGTAAAAGTAGATTATTATAATAAGGATTATTACACTTTATCACCTATAGTGATCTGCTAAATTTACGTTTTTTTTTTCCACAGTTGTGTATTTCTATTCGTTGGGTAAATGATTCGAGCTAATATTAACTTGCAATTGTAGATTTATAGGAGAATATTTCATGTTTTCATCAATTATCATTTTCTTTAAATGATAAAGGGGAAGCTGAAGTTAATAAAAGAAAAAAGAAAGGTAAAAGTGGCTATAGGATATTACGATATGTAGTACAATATTCCACAATAGCAGTCAAAAAAGCATTTTTAACCTTTTGCAACTTTTATGGATAGTTTTCGGTATTTTTACAACTTAAAAAGATGAAATATTAGTTTCATATAATATTTTCGATCATCTAGCGCCGTATCTAAAAATAAAGCTCATATACGTATCTTTACTTTTGTTTTTTTCGGGGAATATTAACTTTAATTTCTATAAGTAAGTATTACTGATCACCTTTGTTATGTGGATGGATAAGTTCAGTTTTTTAGTTAGAGGTTTAAGATTAATGACTTTCAATCTAAATTAATCAGTTAGAAACTTTAGATAAATAGCTTTTGCAAAATTTACAAAAGAAATCAAATCCAGTTTTTAAGAGTAATATTTTCAACAAATTATAGTTTCTAGTCGAATTTATTTGAAATATGTTAGAAGTATAGTAATTGTCGAATTATTATTTCTTTAATAAAAAAAAAAAAAGTTTGTATCAGAGTCACTGCCTAATTTGATTCTATCATATTTTATTAAAAATAAATTAGACGGGAAACGCGAAAAAACGGAAGGAATCATTGGAGAGGCTCGGTCAAAGGGGAATAATTAAGCTCTTTTCTTTTTAACAAATTTTAGTGTCACTCACTTTTATATTTGTCTTTTGCTGGGGTACAGGTGAATGAATGTTTCTTTGCTTCCATCACAAGACAAAAAATTCATACAGTACGTAAGTGTTTTCTAATGGTTATATATTTTTAATGTCGACTACGAAAAATAAGTTGTCCTAAACAATCCAGCAGGTAGCTGGATTTGGAAGACAATTCTTAAACTTAGTGAGTTAGCTCGGCCATTCCTGAAAAAACCAACACGTTTTTTAATAAATAATTAACCCGGATTTAGTATTCCCATAAATACTAACCCTCAACGGCTAATTTAGCAAATACCAATAACAACGGAAAGCACATGATTAAATCATCCAATCATTGTAATAAAATAATTTAATTTCAATAGCCAACTTAACTCAAATTCAATTCCAATAACCAGTTAAATATTTCTAACAACATAAATACCAGATTCTACTAGAAAAACAATAACAAATAAATCCCTAATCATCATCTCCCTAAAGCCTTGATTCCGCGATCACACTTTTTCTTTACCTGCAACACATGAAACAAAGAGTTGCGTAAGTATTATCACAAATACTTAGTGAAACGGTCATTTCGCCAACATGCTAAGTACATCTAACCAATAACCAGCAATGACCAGACAACAACCAACAATACGATTTAAAACATCAACTCATAAACATATACTGGTGTGTCGATCGACACAACCACTATATCTCGATCGGCACTCAATCAACAACAGTGTCGATCGACACTACCACTAGGTGTCGATCGACACTTCAGTCGCATAAACCGCAAAACGAGCCTCTCCTCTCACGGCTCATTCTTGCGATTTCCAAGAACTGAACCTGCACGAAATCTCACATTCACAGACCACAAAAACACGATTTAACACTAGAAATCATCCACAATCATCACAATTATCACATATCAACACAATCAATCATCAAAACTAACTATTGGCTTTGATGAGCCTACGATCACGCATTCACGTTTGCCTAGAATCAAATTGGTTCGCGATAGCGAAGAACACGACGAAACGGAGACAAAAACTCACTGATTCGAGCCTCTAACCCCACGAACTCGCTGGAACGAACGATTCAACGCTTCTAAACCTTAGAAGATCACTTCTTATGATCCTAATCTCACTCAATTCTCAAGAACTCTCAATTCTTCTCTTTTCTAAAGAATTTTCTACCTCCTGCCTCTGAAAAAACGATTGCTCCTAATTATAAACGAGCTTAGGGTTTTCCTTTTTCCCAAACCGCAACAAACCGGTCCAGAACGATGGTGTCGATCGACACACCCCATGGCATCGATCGACACCCTTACCAAAAATCAATATTTGGTTTGCGGATGTTACAATTCATGTGTGGTAAAGTGGGCTCTGATGAATTTCTATACTTTTTGCATGACAATTAGCCCGGATTGAGGTCTTTAATTGAAACTCTCTAGTGTTAATGGAATTCGGGTCCCGAGTATTTCTCGACTAGCTACAATGGCTTAAGCATTTAGAGATAGCAACTGGCTTCTGCCTAGAGAAAGAATTTGAATTCTTATCTGACTCCGAGCATGTCTATCTGCAGAGCCGACCCTAATATTTCGAGTGTTCTAAGCAAAAAAAAAAAACAATTGAGTTTTCCAAATTTTTTTGTTTTTGAAATGAGAATAAATAAAAAATTTAGGGATTTCTTTTACCAAAAATAAAAAAAGAAGAAGACATGTTTACAATATTAAAAAACCAAGAAAGTTTAGGGGGCCTAGGCCCAAACTTTAATTGCCTAGGGCCAAAGACCGGCTCTGCTTGCTGTATACCTTTGATACAAATTCAAATGATGTATTCTTGTATAAACACAATAGCAACGCTGAACCTTGTCATTTTTTCTCTTCTCTTACTTTGTCTAGCCTTTATCTTGAAACTAGTCTTGTAACTTGGTGGAAATCAGTGTGGTTCTCTGTAAACACCCGAAGCACGCTTTCATTCTCTGGTTGGTTATGACAGAAAGGATCACCATGAGAGACAAGTTACTTGGGGATTAGTGAGCTTGTTAAGGATCATTCCCTTGTGAATGCAAAAAAAAAAAAAAAAGATGAAAGGAATTGTGAGCCACTGATTGAGAGAGGCAATCAAAACATCATCACCGCCACTCTACTTTCGTTTCACCTTCCGCGCACCAAGTTTGATGATCACTTTGATCATATTTGTGAATAAGATTGTGGAGGGATTCCCAATCCTAAATCAAGACAAGAGCACTACGACTTCCAACTCCCGTAACTCAGATCGTAATGGACATGAAGTCCAGACGCACGTGTCAGGCCAATATTCCTTCTTGACCATTCAACAATAGATGGTAATACTTTTATCATTTCTTTTTCTTTCAAACTGCATCTATATTTCTTATCTATTCTTACAGGAGGAGGAACTAGGGCGACATGTATTTTTTGGTGAAGTATTTATGAGGACTTATACAAGAGCAAATGAGAGTTTTGTTGAACAAAAAGGTAAGCAAGTCGTTGAGACTTACGAGAAGACTAGAAAATTCATACAACTCTTCTCACCAGAATCTCACCATTGATGAAATGAATGAGATCTTCCTTATGGTATGCTTTCTCTCATGCTTTTTGTTTTTGTTTCCTATCCTTTATTTTGTTTGAGAATTATTTTGTGTACCATTCCTTGAGAATCATTGTCTCTGTTTTGTATTATTGTGTGTATTATTGCTTGAGTATCATTGTGTGTACCATTGCTTGAGAATCATTGTTTATGTTTCGTATGATTCATTCTGAATTAGGTTATTTGTTAGTGAAATATATACTTGTTCATGCTTGAATTTAAGTATAGTAGTGAACCATACTTGATTTAGGTATGTAGTTTATCATTCAATTGTTCATGATTGGATTTAAGTATTATGTATGTTAAATATATACTTGTTCATGCTTGGATTTAAGTATTGTAGTGAATCATACTTGATTTAGGTATGTAGTTAATCATTCACTTGTTGGGTTTAAGTATTACAATGTATTGAATTCGATCCTAAGGGTAACCCTTATGGAATTGGTCAGCTGTCACAGAAGGTTAACAAAGCAAAAAGGAAGATAAGTTATCGTGAATCTTCTTCATCATCCTTGTTAGAGGTCCAGGACGAGCTTAAGTCAGCTCGTCAAAGGATTTCTAAAGAAGATAAGGAGAATAAGTGACGTGATCTGGAAAATGCTCGCCGTGATGCGGAGCTAAGGCAAAATCACACTCGGATCAGTGAAGTGGAGAAGCTGCTCTTGTTTATGAAGAACAAAGATCCAACACTTGCTGCTTACATGAATGAACTAGATACTTGTCTTGGATGCTTCACCAAGGACTGCACAACATACGAATGAAATCGCTGCACAACCGACCGTTGAACCAGTAGCAATAGCCACCAGCACAACTATCACCAAAACAATCTAAGCCAACACTTAGACTGCTTCTCAAACTTTTAAACTTTCTGTTTTGAACAAATTAGTAATGTTTAAATCTTTTTTGTACTCTTGTTTTAATCATTTTGTACTCTATAATTATTATCAACCGAAGTGCTTAAATACGTAGTATACCAATAATGTAAGGACTTTTAGTTCTTTTGTTGATTTTGGCATTTCATAACCAAACAAACAAACACAAATAAATAGCAAATTTGTAACTAAAAAGAGACAAATAAAAGTGTCTGAACAAGCAAAAGTGTCGCACATAACTAGCTAATTAGTATTACTTTAAAGACTATTTCGTGACTACAACGATTTGTAACCACTACCAAAATAGTCTTTAATGAGTAACTTATTTACGACTATAATATCCGACACATATTAGTCTCAATATAACAACTACAATAAGCGACACAAATTAGTCTCAATATACCGACTAACATAATTGATCACAAAACAATCGTAAAGTCGCTAATTAGTCGTTCATTTTCGACTACCAGTATTAATCCCAAAGCAGTCATACATTTACGACCCGATTTAGCAGTCACATTGTAGTTGATACTCCCTCCATTCCACAAAACTTGATGTTCCACACTTATTAAGAAACAATTAATGTTTAATAATAAATACATTAGTTTTCTCACAAAACCACTTTTTCATAACTATGAACCAATAGTATTCAAATCTTTTCATTTAATACTTTTTGAAGTTCACAATTTATTAATATTAACTAATATATAAAAAATGTAGAAAATCAATTTTTGTGGAACAAATAAAAAAGGAAAATTGGCATCAATAATATCCATTACACCAATAATTAAGGATCTAACGTAACCTAAATTATATTTAGGTAAATAACATGCATTGTATCTAAAATGACCGTTTTGCCCTTATTTGATTTTTCAGTTACAATAGTCAACTATTTTTTATATGATAGTTAGTTATTCGCAGACTAGATAGCTGACTATGCATGCATAAGTAATCAACTATAATCATAGTGAATTAATCACAAAATGAACTATATTATAACTAGAATAACAAACACTCGTTTACAAAGAGAATGCTTTACAGAGTCAGCTATATTGATATAATAGTTGGCTATTCGCAGATAAATATTAAAAAAAAAAATGAATAGCAGACTATGCATGCATAAATAGTCAACTATAATCATAGTGAATTAATCACAAAGTGAACTATATTATAACTAAAATAGGAAACAATGGTTTACATAGACAATGTTTTACATAGTCAACTATTTGAATCAATATATATATAGTCAACTATTTCAATTAGCATAATAGTCAATTATCTATAATTAATTAGATCATTAAGGGTATTTTAGTCATATTTTATTTAGTGGGTGTTATAAAGGTAATTTATAATTAGGGCATGTTATACACCTAATTAAAGACATTCAACCTATTATACACCTAATTAACCAATACAAAAGCTAGAACATCATCTTTTGTAGAACGGAGGGAGTATTTTGCGACAGATTTGTGACTATATAAATTAGGGACCAAAATTTAACTACCGATTTTGATTGTAAAGTAGTCACAAATGGGTCATTTGTGACCATTTTGTGACTCTTTTAGAAGTCACAAATGAGTTGTTTTATTATAGTGAATATCTACCAAACAAGTTCAATATCTTTGATGTGTAATATCCTTATAATCGATCTGCAATCTTAGTTTCCTTCAACAACTTTTGTATGGCCATTGAATTCACATCTTTTGTCTTTAAAGCTTCCGGTTTCATAGCAGCAAGATCTATTCCTTTTCCAATTCAAATATGTCAATTCTAGGGGAATCTTATTAGAATAAAACATGTAAATTTTTTTAAAATGGAACAAAAAAGTGAGAGAATTAGAGAGATTAAGACGAAAAAACTAAGAAAAATAAGCTTTTATTTTATTTTGGTGGAATAGAAAATTAAGCTAAGTTGTGAATTTTGAATTATTATTGCAAGATTGTATTATCATTCTCATATGTTTTTTATGGCCTTTTTATTATAAATTTTTTAATATTAAAACCATTATAAAGTATATCATAATAAATATTATATATATATATATATATTTCAACATTGGGCCACAAATAGCCAGTCCATTAGCCTAATTCCTCCATTAAGTAGGCAGAAAGACTCGATCCCGAGTATGATGGTACCTGCTCTTAGTGGACCTATCTCTTGCCACTAGACTAAAATCACTTCACAAATATTTATATTTTGATTAGTCGATTTCTTCATGTAAAATTTCATGTAATGATTTCTCCCAAGACTTTATACTTTTGTTTTCATAATCCTATAAAGAACTAATTGGCAAAAAAATATGATAATTATTGTAATAAACAATATATTTTATATATATCTTATTGTACTAATTTTATATCTTATTATATAAAATATAATAATAAAGGATGCACATAATTGTAACTCAAGAAATCACGATACATGTTAAGTAGTCGATTAGATTTTAACATATTTCAATTATTTAAACATGTAAGTTTTTCAATATCAAAATTGCTAATTACTTAAAAAGGAAGAAGTTAAAATAGAAAAAAACAAGCATAAAGTAATTTTACAAATAGCACAAAATCTCTATACGAATAGTTATATAATATATTTAGTTGAAAATGATTTTTAATAAAGAAAAATTTAACGTAAAACAAAAATTAGGAAAAGGAAAATAGCAAACTATATAATTAAAAATAGAAACGAGCATGTTTCTATCGTTATATATAGACAGAGGTTTAACATATGTATATCTATGGGGAATACAAAATAATTCACCATGGATAAATGGATAATTAGATCAAAGAAGAAAAGCAAAGATGAAGAAAATTTGGTTAGTGGTATTTTTTACATGTTTAAAGTTTACGAAATACGGAAATAGCATCAAAGAAGGATAGTCAAAACATCTAAGAATGATTTATTTGTTATATCAAATAGTTTGATGATTTAAACCATATTTACATATATCAAGCCTATATATTTTATTGATTTCCAAAATTTTCAAATTATATGAGATATGAGACTATACTTTTTCAAATTACATATAAATCTATAACTTTAAAAATTACATTATATAAGTTAGGGTTTTGAATTAAAAATATACTATGTTTTTCCCCAAAACATTTTTTAAACATAACTATTTACTGTAAAATATTTCTCGTATAAATCTAGTATATTATAAAAGGAACATTATATGTAATTTTTGATGATATGTCACTCTCACAAATTTTTTTTTTTTTTTTTTTATCATTGAATGGTAAGTTTACTAAGACCGAAAAACGATGTGAATAGAATAGAAAATTTTAAATAAAACACCAGTATGTGTTATATACAGCACGAGGAACAAAGCTTCACGCTTGTAAAATTTTAACATATCTCAATTTGAGGTGATAAACATCATCACGAACATAACATCTCAACTTGGGCATTATATGCTTTCATGTCTGTTAGCGGACTATGCCTTCCTGAGAGCACGAACTAACAACACCGATAAAACATAAAATATAAGGGAACGCAAACCGCAATTAAAGAAAAATAACCAAATTTAAACATGGAACCAGTTACATTCACCAAAACCTACACGCTTATATTTCTAGGCCAAACCCAGAATGTATATCGCTGCTCAAAGGCAGAATTATAGTCTAATTTTTCTTTGGGTATACTTTACATTTTCTTTAGACATGTATTTTTCCCTGATTTTTCCTTTTTTCCGATGTTTTTGGTCAACCATCCTGATAATTCCTCATACATTAAAATTAGAAGTGGCATGTTTGCCATGATTTTACATTGGGCCCATATATTTTAGCCCCAGTCGAAAGTAGATTGAAGCCTAAAACAAAGAAAAGCCCATTTGGTAGTTTTGTCAGCATATTCTTCACATGTTGTTGCTGGAGACCAAACATTGAATCTCAAATTAAGAACTTCCTCCTAAGGTCATTGTCCCATTTGACAATGAAAATCATAGATGGCGAACGATGAAAAATATATATAATCAATAATAGTTTAGAGAGGAGCGTATCGAATCGAATACCTTTTCGGATTAATCATTATTTGTGTAAATAATATTTATAAATTTTTGACATATCTCATACATGTATAAGCTTCCTCCACTATAATTAAAATATAAATAGAGAAACATTTTTAATTCTTGACGGTACACATAATTAAAAATGTTTATCTGAACAAAAAAAATAGAGAATTATTTTTAATTATGTGTACCGTCAAGAATTTTTTTACACCTGGCCCACATAGATGACAAAAAAAAAAAAAAAATTCTTACACCACGTTAAATTTTCTCATCATCCTCTACCAGATTGAATGAATCCTATACAGTACAAGAAAAGTTTTATATCATAAAAATTACATATAGTCTTATTATCTTTACTGTTGAGATATCAATCCAAGTCCCACATCCGAAGATTAGACGAGATATGTCTAATATATAAGTAAAGTCCAACCAAATTAGTATGAGACCTTTTGGAAAGGAAACCAAAGATAAATCCGTGCGGACTTTGCCACTTGGACCCAAAGCGGACAATATCATACAAATGAGGGGAGTTGGATATGGGCTTTAAAAGCCATACAACATAGTATAAGAGCGGTAACGATCCTGGAGATCTGAAGAAGTTATGGGCAATTAAATGATGTGGGAACATTCTCCTCATAAGATGACCTTGCGAATAAGAAGGTACATGACGGTGCCAAGATTTCGCTAGACCCTAACAAACAAGATGGGTACATGATGGTGCTTAAGGTTTAGCTAGAAGGGACGACACGAGTCATGTGGTCTTTGGTTTGAAGGGGAGAATGTTGGGATATCAATACAAGTCCCACATCTGAAGATTAGACGAGATATGTCTAATATATAAGTAAAGTCCAACCAAATTAGTATGATGTCTTTTGGAAAAGAAACCAAAGATAAATCCGTGCGGGCTTTGCCACTTGGACCCAAAACGGACGATATCATACTAATGAGGGAAATTGGATATAGGCTTTAAAAGCCATACAACATTTACTGGGAGTATATTAAAAATACATAAAACAAATGGCTAATTTTAGGTCACGTATATGCTTCCTTCTAGAAATAATATTTTATAAGAAACGAAACAGGCTAGAAGAAGTGTTCACTTTTATTATAAACAAAAAGGTCATTAAAATCCGACAATATTGGGAATGTTTACTTGTCATTCGGACCTAATATCATCAATTTCATATACTTGCAAGATGAGTTAGCCAGATTTATGAATGTTCAACAGATAATAGCTAGATTGGCTTCTAACCTAATATTTTATACTATCCAATAATTATCATAGATATCAATTAAAAATATGACTAGTAAGACGTTTAAATGAATTCTAACCACAACCATATCAAATTATCAATTCATGGCATATACAATCCTCCATACACGTGGTAACACACTCGAGTGTGTATTTAGCTAGACTTTAATTATAATTATCTTTGATCATCAAAATCTTGTTGGGCCACCCAAGCGACGACTTTAATAATATGAGATAAAATCCTAAGGAACTAAACAATATTCTATTTCATACATTTTTTTTTTGCTAAAGATTCCATACGGATATAAAACAGAATTGGTCTAACCAAAATGAAAAGATTTCTATTTCATACATTTATTTCCTCCATACATTTTCTCAAGATTCCAATTGTAAATAAGTGCAACTGATTCCAATTAATAACCAACTAGTGTTGGTATAGTGGTAAAGGAAGCTACACAAGTAGTCTTCCGTCCTGAATTCGACGCTAGCTGACCACCCAACCCGGAGTTAAATGCACGAAAAGAAAGCAGGGCCGAAAAGGCATTATGGGCCAAATGCCCAAAATCTCCGGACTATCAAAAAAAAAAAAAAAAATGATTCCAATTAATAAACATAGCATTTCGTTTTCATTCTGTTTTTGCTCGAGTACTATCTTTATAATATTTTAAGGTTTACAAAAGCCAACAAGCACTGACAAGACGACACGTGTCATCTCTTTCTTTACAAATTTTTATTTAAAAAAAAAGTTTAAAATGTTTTTTCTAGGTTTTGAACCCAGCAAACCTCAGTTATTAAAGTGCAGAAGAACCACTAGACTACTATAGACACTTATATATATCACGGATATAAACATATATAACCCGTTACTAAAAGTTTTTCTAAAAGTCATTCACACAAGTAAGAAATATTTTTAAATGCCAAATATTTTTATTTTTTTATAATGTAGAATCTATTTAATTAAATAAATTTATATACCTCTAATAATGATCATTCGTGATTGATATTAATATCTAAACTTCCAAAATTAATCTTTCCATTTATTTATCAATTATAATTAAACATTTAATTTTTAAACGCCCATATAACATTTTGATTATTTAAATTCAACAAATTATTAATTATTGTACCATCAAATTGATTTCATCTAAATTTAACGTCCACATTTACTTACTACAATAAACTTACAAAATCTAATCAATTTATTATTGGAGATAATTAGGAAATCTGAACATTTTACCTTCATAGGAATCAATTTATTTATCATATAAATATTAAAATAGTTTAAAATTACTTTACTTTTATATGTTTATGCAATATAAATAAGAAAATTCACTAATTTAGTTTCAAGTCATCTCTTACAAAATTAGTTTTTTTGGCAAATATAAATATTAAGACAAAACATATTGTTTGTCTTTACATCTAATAAAATTTTCAAACATTTTATCATATAATTTTATATTTTGATTTTTAAAAATAGAATTTGTGAGAATATTTTTTAAATATCACTTATATACAGTAAAATCATTTTAAAATTTATATAAATAGTTTTTACACGCAACGCGTGGACTTTTTCTAGTAACTAATATTCAATACGGATATAAAACAGAATTGGTCTAACCAAAATGAAAAGACAATATATATAATTGAGAAATTTCAAGATATGTCACTTTTCAAAAATGCCACTATCACTTTTTCCAAAATTTTAAATCATTTATGTTTGTGTTAACTATGTTATATTAGGGTTTAGTTTTTTGGGTTTAAGATTTATGAGGGATCAAAACATTTTTTTAAATTGGAAATTTTGAGATAAAAGGTTTTTAAACGGATTTATAAGTGACATATTGGTAAAAAAAATAATTCAAGAGTGGCATATTTGAAAAGAAGCATGTCAAAAGTGGCATTTTTGTAAATGTCCCTATATAATTCGGTTTGATTTTCTTACATCTAACAAAATAACCTAAAACATAAGCAGGTTGAAGTCTAAGATAAAACTTAATTTTTTAAAATACATTTATATATATATATATATATATATATAAATTGAACAATTCGACCCCTTTTTTTAATTATAATTCGAATTAAATATTCACTTAAATATTTAATTCTTAAACTCAATTAAACCAGCAAACAATCACAAATTAGCGGAGATCATAAAATTAACTAAACCAGAATTTAAACCAATAATCCAATAATTCAATTAAACCAATTCAATAATCAATTTAACAATTCAAACAAATAACCAACAACCTAAACCAACAGTTTTAAAACTCAATAAAAATCACAATCAAACTCGAGACCTAGTTCATCCTCCTCTTCATCGCCATGATTCCACGATCACATTTTTTCTTTACCTCCATCACATGGAAAAACAAGATGAATGAGTATTATCACAAATACTCAGTGGGACGGTCATTCCATCTACCGGCTATACACACATGCATAATAAAACATCAAGACACGACAATTCAACCAACACTTTAAACCAACGAACAAAGCTATAATCAAGCAACCAATTTTTTTACACATTCAAATTCTGTGTCGATCAACACCCACCTGGTAAGGTGTCGATCGACACACAACACTATGTCGAGCGACACAGACTGCAAAAACCTAAAATCGAACCCTCTCCTCTCTGGTTCGATTTCAATCCGCACTCGATCAAAACCCTGCAAAATAAACATCAACAACCACACCAATAGCACGAAAACACAAAGAAAACAACTCAATCTCTTCATCAATCAAATCAAACACACAAAATCATCGAATATATCGTTCCATTTAGCCTGATAAGCCATGGTCACGTACTCACCTTAGAAATCGATTGATTCGAGACAACACAACGACAACCACAAAGAACGGAAACTCTTCTCACACCCAAGAATCTGATCTCCCACTCTAACACCAAAGAATCACCAAATAATGATCCTTATGCTTCAAAAACCAAAATCAAGCCTCTTTCTAATCATAAAAATCATAAACAAACCCAAGACTCTTTCTCTTCTCTCTAAATCACGTAATCTCTCTGATTTTCGAGCAAAAGAGAGGTTGTTCGTACTTATACACGACTTCTAGGGTTTCCCAAACCCAAACAAAAAAAACCGGTCGGTCCAAATCAACTAGTGTCGATCGACACATCCATGGTGTCGATGGACACCCTCTCCAAAAATCACATTTTTAGTTCACGAGTGTTACAACTCTCCCCCCATTAAACTGGATTCAACTTCGAATCCCACAATATTGCTCACTACGGTTCAACCACCTGACAAACCCGGCCAACACTACTCGAGATCAACACTCCCGATCTCAGAGGCCCACATCCAGTCTCATGCTTTTAACCACGTTTCAAACATAAATTACTCTTAACTCATAACCACACCCCTCACACTTGCATGATTACATACTTTGAGCTATTGGTGTGTCATGCCACTCACACTCTCAAGAACAAATATTTTGAGCTATCGGTATACAGGGGAAATACTTATCCCCTCGAGATAAATCTTCATCTTTCACTACTTATATTGGGAAATCCTCATCCCAATTAAGTATACATAGAAATCTTTATCCATCTAGAGAAATCTTCATCTCCCAATGAGTTATTCGGGGAAATCCTCATCCCCTAGAGGAATCAATTCTTTAACGTTTATAAACATCTATCGACTAGAACTGCCTCATGACATTCTACTATCCTGGAATATCATCTTAACCATAACCAATCATCAGTCAACTCTAAACCAAACATATAAGAAATACTCATCTTATAAATCTCAAAATATAAGAAAAACCCATCTTATAAATCTCAAAATGTAATAATCGTTACATCCCCAATAAAATTACATAACCAAAACCACATAGCAAGATGCTAAAACTCTGAAACTAGAAACCATAAAGAGAACAAAGCTTAAGCTTCAACCTGCTTGTCGAACCACTTCGTGAACCTTTCCTTCACCTTAGCCTATGGTTCCCAAGTCTCCTCCTCAACATCGTCACAGTGCCACAAGACTCTCATCGACGGTATCTTCTTCCGGTGCAGAACCTTGACTCTCCTCTCTAGAATCCTTACATGTCTCGCCTCTAAAGTCAAGTTGGGCTGAAGATTTGCAGGAATCTTAGCTAACACCATCTCAGACTTATGCAAACACTTCCCCAGCATCATCACATGGAAGACCCTATGAAATGCCTTCATAATATAAGGCAACTCTAACCGATACGCAACCAGTCCCACCCTTTCCACAACCCTGAACAAACCCATAAACCTTGCACTCAGCTTATACTCCAAAATAGATCTGTTAGGACCCCTCATCATAGCCATCTTGAGATACACCTTATCCCTCACCTCAAACTCTAGATCTTTTCTCCTCTTATCAGCATAACTCCTCTACCGATCCTGAGCCTCCTTCATGTTCACCTTCAAAACACAGATCTTCTCCGTTGTTTCCTGAACAAAATATGCACCATAAATGCTCAACTCCCTCACTCGAGTCCAGCATAGAAGTGTACGACATGGCCTCTCATACAACGCCTCATAAGGAGTTATACCAAAACTTGCCTCGTAGATATTATTATAAACAAACTCTACCAAGCTCAAGTGGTCTGCCCAATGACCACCCTAATCTAGAACATACATCCTCAAAAAATCCAAGTGTCTAAATCGTCCTCTCAGACTGACCATCCATCTGAGGATGAAAAGTTGTACTCATATGCACCTTAGTGCCCATCTCAGCCTGAAAAGCTTTCCAGAAATCAAAAGTGAACTTGTAATCCTTGTCTCACACGTTACTCGTTGGCACTCTATGGAGCCTCACTATCTCTTTCACATACTTCTTAGCCAAAACCGCCGCTCCATCGGTTTTCTTAACGGCAAGAAAATGTGCTGACGTATTCAGACGATCCACAATCACCCAAATAGCATCAGAAGTCCAAGAAATTGGCAATCTTACCACAAAATCCATGGTAATCATATCACACTTCCACTCCGGAATAGGTAGACTCTGAAACAAACCACTCGGAACCTAATGCTCAGCCTTCACTAACTGGCACACATCGCAAGTTGTGACCTTGTTAGCGACATCCTCTTTCATTCCGACCAAGTGACAATACCGTTTCAGATCCCAGTACATCTTAGTCACTCGTGAATGAATAGAAAAATTGCTCGCATAAGCCTCTCTCAGAATCTCTTGTCTCAAACTCTCATCCTTGGACATGCAAACTTGCATGTGCACAAGAATAATCCCATTAGCAGAGACCTGATACTCATAACTTGTAACCTTAGAAGCATCAATAAAGACCTTATCCTTCCCCTGCTCAAAAGATCTGCCTGATTATCTGTTTCTAACCCCAAAAGCTCTTGTGAAATAGCACATAACCTTAAAGTAGTAATCTCACTCACCAAAGCCTCCACATCCTGCTCCTAAGCCGAAGCAACCCGCTGCCAACTCAAAGCATCCGTAAACTATGTCTAGATCATAATTTTCCAATAGATCCAATTACCGCCTCTTCCTCACATTTAGCTCTGGCTCAGTAAAGATATGCTTCAGATTCTTATGATTGTGAACATCTGAACTCTTCCACCATAAAGATAAGATATCCAAATTTTTAAGGCAAAAACCACCACACCCAGCTAAGGATCATGGACAAGGTAGTTGCCCTCGTTCTTCCTCAATTGCCTCGAAGCATAAGCAATTACCCTACCTTGCTACATCAGCATACAACCCAAACTAACTCCCAAAGCATGTGTATACACCACATAAGGCTCACCCAGCTCAGGCAATGCCAACACTAGTGTACTAGTCAACATCGCCTTCAGGTTAGTGAAACTCTCCTCACACTCCGAAGACCATACAAAAGGAACATCCATCCCTGTCATAATCGTCATAGACTGGGCAATACTTGCGAAACTCTTGATGAATCTACTATAATAACCTGCCAACCCGAGAAAACACCTGATCTTGGTGGGGTATCTCGGTTTAGGCCACTCCCTGATAGCCTCTATCTTCTCCGAATCCACCAAAACGCCATCTGCAGAAACAATATAACCAAGAAAGCACATCTCTCTCCGCCAAAAATTGCACTTGCTCAACTTAGTAAATAGTTTATACTCTCGCAGCTTCTCCACAACAAATCTCAAATAAACCTCATGCTCCTCATAACTCCTCAAATACACCCAAATATCATCAAGACAGATGATCACAAACTCAACCAGATACTCCTAAAAATCCCCGTTCATCAACCTCATGAACGCTGTTGGTGCATTAGTCAACCCAAACGCCATCACCACAAACTCAAAATGCCTATATCTCGTCCTGAAAGTCGTTTTCCTCACATCTGCCTCATCAATCAGAATTTGATGATATCTTGACACCAAGTCAATCTTGGAGAACCAAGTAGCACCTCTCAGCTGATCCAACAACTCATTAATCCGCGAAAGAGGGGACTTGTTCTTCATAGTGACTCGGTTAAGTTCCCGGTAATTAATGCATAACTGGAAACTCTGATCCTTCTTCTTCACAAACAACAGTGGTGCTCCCCACTGTGAACTGCTGAACGGATAAAACCCTTACCCATTAAATCATCCAGATGCTTCTCAGCTCTGCCAACTTTGCTAGGGCCATCCTATAAGTTGACTTAGATATCAAAGTTATCCCAGGCTCTAACTTAATCGTTAAAGGATCAGACCAAGATGGCGGAAATCCCTGCAACGAATAAAAAACATTCGTGAAGTCCTGAACAACTCGAATAACAAGTCTCGCAACCCTTCTCTATCATCTGCTCTGTTTGCACAGCCAAGATCATGAGACTCCCTGAAGTCAATCTTACACCATGGTAAAACCATACCCAAGATAACATCAGATACCTCCACAAGACTAATAATCAGGTCGCTAGCACAGACTCCCAAGCCACCTAGATATTTATGTTCCTAGCCCGGCCAAGAGTAGCTAGAAACTTCCCTTCAACAACCTTGACAACTCCCAACGGCACACCGGCATCGCTCCGGATATTGCTGCACTCATCACATGAAACTCACAACATGCCACTAATAAGGTTCCTACACAAACCTCATTTGCTAAGAAATCTAACATTTCATCACAAAATAACACAACCAAATAAAATTCACCAAGTTTGAGTCTAGAAATTTACATGTGATAGGCCTCGCGCTTAGCCCACCCGACTCCACCGTAGAGTACACTCGCGGTGGCGTTGCAATCTGTGCCACTGGCTGAACTGCTGCCACCGCCATCTGCTGCAGCTTGGGGGCATTTTGACTCTCTGCAGTGGTAGCAAACTCGAGTATCCCGAGCCTCGTTCTTCCTAGGACAGCTCATCAATCTGTGATCCATCCTCCCATACCCAAAACATCCCCAACCATTCTGACTCGACTTTAAAGTGTCCTCTCACTTTCTTTTCTGTCCTTGCGCATGCTTACCGCCCTTGCTCAGAACCACCTGTTGTTGTGGTCACCTTGGCTAAACACCTGAACTAATAACTACCACTTGATTCCTCTGATCTTCCTCAATCACCGGAGCCATCTCAACCAACTCCGCCCTTGAGGCGTACTTGGTCACTCTACAACGAGTCCTCAAATTAGGTTGAAGCTCTCTCAAGAACCTCTTCACCTGAGCATGCTCGCCCTCCATAGCCCGACCTGCATAAACCAGGAGTCGGTTAAACTCAACATCATACTCGCGTACTGACCGGTCACCCCGAACCAGCTTCTAGAACCGCATCTCTAACCGATCCACTGCCTCTTGAAGGAAAAAATTGGCATTAAACTCAACCAAAAAGTCCCCCCAAGTCATCATTGCCTGCATCCTCCTAGCCGGAACACCTCTGCACCTGAGATATGGGTCTATATCCAAATAATGCACTACCAGATCCACCTATTACTCCTCGGGAAAACCAATAAAGCAAAAATTACGCTTAATCCTCATCCTCCACTCGTCAGCCTCCTCAGGCTAAGCACTATCCGAAAAGAACACTGTGTCAATCCTCTGCATCTGCTCCATCATCCTGAGGAAGGATGGTAGCTCCTCCGCAACCACAACTCTCGGTTGCACTTCTACCAATAGTGGCACCACTAGAGCATGTACTGGTACCGCCCCCGGTAACCGCTCCAACAACAATACCAACAGATCTGCCATACGATCATCTTGTCCCTGTGATAGAACCCTGGCCAGCTTGGATCAAGAGACTAAGAAACCGGACGAGCCGCATGAACCCGAGGAGCAGCTTGAACCCGTGGAGGTTCTCAAGAACGCTAAGGACTTGCAAATTCCGAGTAAACCCTTGATGAGGTCAAGAAAGAAGAAACTTAACCAAGCCATCTCTTTGCTTATGGTTAAGACCACCGGCCAACTTCACTCGAACGCTTATCAAACCGCGTTGGTTGTGATTCAAGCCGGGGAAGGATGATAATGGGAGGTGTGCGGACTTGTACTCTTTTTCCCTCCTTTCGGTTTTGTCCCTTTGGGTTTTCCGAAAGAGGTTTTTAATGAGGCAAGAACACACACTTTTTCATAAGCCTCATTATCATACTTAGGCTAATTTTTGGACTTTTAGAAGCCCAAAAAAGGCCCATCACGTTTTGATAAGAGCTTGAAGTCAAAATTCATCATTTCCTATGTATTTTGCATGCATTTTCCATTTATTAGTCAAACCTTTAATTATGTTGTTTTTCCAAGAGAGTGTGTATGTACACTTCTCTTTTCCTATATAAGTGGCTTGCCACTTCTCATTTCAATCATCAAACATTTTAAATCATAAGTCTTTTCTTAAACTCGTTTGATCATCCTCTTGAACCCGAAATTTGGATCTTCATCCCATTTCACTCAAGAGCCAAAAGTCTAAGGATCTCTTCACATCCCTTGGAAGTTTCACATCAATCCCCCTCTTGTTCATCGTGTTTGGATCTTTATCCTTCACAAAGGGCAAGCTTTGTAGTCTTAGAGATCGTTCAAATCTCTCGGAAGTACGCATCGATCCATTTATCTCTTCATCCTTCACATTCAAACCGTTCATCTTCTCTTTCGAAATTCATCCATCATCATCATTCCGCATCCTTAAAACCATTCAAAGAGATCTTCGGGCATAGATCCTCACGAGGAGTCTATCACCCTGGGCTACACCTGCTGTCGTACCCATACATGGGCCTTCTGCATCACCTGTCAACCCGGCACTAACCCCGGTATCGCAAGTCCTCATACTGATATACACACTGGCCTGCTCGTGCGTAGAACTCTGGGCCACACTCTCAGCAGAGTCACTCACTCGTCCCTGACCACGCCCACGCCCACGCCCTCCACGATCACGACCACGACCTCTAGAAACTCTAGCCATCACTATATGTATTTCCCAAAAACACAGACTAAGAACATTAAAATTCTAAAAAGGAAGTCAAACAAACTCTTACTGTGGAATCTTATTGAAGGCTTGAAGAGGATGAGCTAAGACTCTAAAGTAATACTCAAATTGACTAACTACGACATAATCAATTTCAAGCAACGAGGTGAGAATTTTGTTTTTGGTTAAACTATAGATTATACTTGGAGGATATAAAGGAATTTGTTAAGAGAAGTGAGTTTTTGTTAACACTTAGATACTTCATGGAGGAGGTAAGCAAAACTGTTTAAAGAAGTTAGCTTTTTTATTGTTCAAAAAAATCGCTTAAGAAAGGTGGGAGTACACGAGTGTACGTACTCCTCCTCCCCCCCCCCCCCCCCCCCCCCTTTTTTTTTTAAGGAGGGGAAAGCTGAACCCATTCAAAGATGAGCTACGTACGTACCCTTTGTAGGGATCAACCCGCCTCGTATTTCAAGTAAGTACTTTTAGTGATCCGTATAGGATGCAATTTATATATCCGTTCAGATAGGAATTTGAATGATTCATAAAGGATGTAAGTAATATGACCATTTAGGTAGGACTTTGAATGATCCGTAAAAGATGTAAGTGATATGTCCGTACAGGTAGGACTTCGAACGATCCGTAAATGATGTAAGTGATATGTCCGTTAAGGTAGGACAATAAGCACATGTGTTAGGTAGCGAAGTAAGCAGCGGATGATCTAGGCACCTAGGAGAGGTGGTAACCAAATGAGCTAGATAGCTAGAGCTGGTATACAAATAAGCTAGGCATTGAATGAACCAGACTGCTAGAAGAGTTGGTACCAAACGAGTTAACAAAGAAGGTAGGTCATCTTGGTGATCTTGGCAAACCAGCGATCTTTGGCGACCCAACAATCTTGGCGAGTCAATGATTTTTGGCTAGCCGCAAACAATTGTGTAAATCCAATGATACGAATGTGACGATCCGATCGTTTAAGTAGTGGATCATTGATTCATGTAGTGTTAGACTTTGAGAGAATTGTGATGGCAAAAATGACGATCCATTGCTTTGATTGTGAAAATTTGAAGCCAATCCAAACATCGGGTAATGATGACGATATGAGTCAAGCTAATGCTGAACTGTCTCCAAACTAACGTCGATCCAGAGACACCATGTTGTCGAGCAAAAAAAAAAGACGACAAAATGATAATTCATTGTCAATAAGAATGACGATGTGTGAACAAGGGATGACGATCCAATAAACTTAGCGAATCGATGGTCTCGACGATCCACAATTTTAATTATGGTGAGCCAAGTATAGAGAAGATGATGATACAATGCTCATAGTGACATTGATGAGATGATAAGAATCATGACAATCCGATATACGAGTAAGGACGAAACGACGGTAAGTGGCGAAGCGAAATTGAAAGAAGCCAAATTGTGGCCATCGTAAAAATGGAGGCGTGCCACGATGTCATGATCATGACGAGCCGTGATGAGGATGGTGACGATTTGATTGACACGCCGATTCGATTAAATGGTCTTATTGAACCATTTTTGTTGATGTTTTAATGATGACGAAGCTATGGAATCGGCGAGCAAAAGGTGTATGACGCTAGCAATGATCTAATACACGAGAATCGTGACAATCCGTAAGCTCGTAACATGCCGATCCAACTACAATCATAGATGGTGACCCGATAGTGCGTTATATTCCATTCTAAAATGACGTTTTGACTCCGACGATCCAGTGACGCTTATCGTTCACAAGCCGGTGATGATAATACAATAGTGGCAAGCCATGACACAATGGTAATAAGAATGATTATTCGATGACGCCAAAGATGCCGATCCAAGTGATGACGAGACGGCTCGCCGTTATGTTTGACACTTAGAATATTTTTTATAAGAGGTGACGAGTAAGGTTTCCAGGGAACATGCGTCACTGGAAACATGATTGAAGAAGCTACATATCTCCGATTATAGATCTGAAATCTGTTCTAGAAACTAGACGAAGAGATTTTTCCTATGCTATGTAGATCGTCTCCTCGGTTGTTCTGGGTCGCTGGGAGGAAGCTTTTGAAGGTGAATCACGGAAGGTGATGAGTAAGGTTTTCAGGGAACATGTGTCACTGGAAACATGATAGAAGAAGTTACAGATCTCGGATTATAGATCTGAAACATGTTTTGTAAACTAGACAAAGAGATCTTTCTGGTGATATGTAGATCGTCTCTTGGGTCCATCTTTGTCGACGGGAGGAAGCTATTGAAGATGAATCACCGGAGGTGATGAGTAAGGTTTCCATGGAACATGCGTCACTGGAAACGTGATAGAAGAAGCTACAAATCTCGGGTTATAGATCCAAAACCTGTTCTTGAAACTAGACGAAGAGATATTTGCGATTATATTCAGATTGTCTCCTGGGTACGTCTTGGTCGCCAGAAGGATGTTGATGAAGTTGACTGGGCGCAATTAGTTCGTACGTAACACAATTCTTCTATGTAAGAAAATCTATAGTATCCTCTCCTTTTAGTGCTAAATTATGGGAGCTGGATCTCCTCGAGTACCCGGCCGAGTTCAGAAGCTCGGCTGGTGGCCTTATGCATCTCGGCTAGTGGTCGAGTTCAATTAGGTGTTGTTGACGTTGCGATGTTGGTCACCGCTGGTGCGATCCACGTTGCACTTGTGGTCACGGGTGGTGCTGTCAATGTTGCACTGCTGGTCGCCACTGGTGCAATCGACCTTGCGCTGTTGGTCACCAGTGGTGCTGTCGACGTTGCGCTACTGGTCGCCGTTGGTGCGATTTACCTTGCGCTGCTAGTCACCGCTGTTGCTGTCAACGTTGCGCTGCTGGTCACCGCTGATGCGATCCACGTTGCGCTGCTGGTCACCGGTGGTGCTGTCAACGTTGCGCTGCAGGTCGCCGCTGGTACGATCCACGTTGCGTTGCTGGTCACCGCTTGTGCTATCAACGTTGCGCTGCTGGTCATTGTCGCCAGTGAGGTAGAGATTGTGTTGGTTGTTGTCACTTCCAGTCATATTTGTTTGCGTAGCTTGCACGGTAATTTTCTTGAGTAAAAACATCTCACGTTTTCCCTTAGTCGGCGCCAAGTTGTAGGAGTCATAACTCGCATAATTGAATTTGTAAGGGTTTTAGAGGAAATGCGAGACTTGTGAGTAAATTACAATGTAGAAAGATGTTAAGACTTGTTTTATTGCTTTGAGAAAATCATGATCCCCTTTCTGGGTGAATACAATGAGCTATATATAGTTTTTCTAATCTAGGTTAAGTAATAGATTTGTGTCTGACCCATTAAACAATTAAATAGGTTTTAGGCCCATATTATTATTAAGTCCATTTTTATATGGGTTTAATATCATTATGGGCTTAATTCTAAATTGGGTTTCTACAACCATTATTATGATCTCTTCATTTTTTTGCAGAATCGTTCTTATCATTACATGGATGATGTGCTATGGAAGATTTCAACGGTCGTTCTCCAGTGGATGGGTCTCATGTGGATGCCACGAGACATATTTTGTTTCGTTTCTAGTTTCAGTGCACAATTGTAATTGACTTTATGTCATGGACCGGAGAAAATAACCATCGAAGACGGCGGAAGAGATTATGGTATTTGATTATGCCGATGTGTCTATCTGTGAATTAGAATTATGAGATGTTCAAAAGATGAACATGTTGTGATGATTGATATTAGTAGCTTAGGAAATTTTTGGATTTCCAACATCTGGTTAGAGAGTAGACGTTGTTTCTTTGATTCATAGATTGTGTCCATGGTTAAAACATGGTGAAGCTTGGACAAGAAAACCTTTATAATTTGTTTTGTTCAAATGGGATAAAGAAACATTGTATCCAAAATCAAGTATTCATGACAATATGTCCACGATCTATGTTGGCATCTATAAAATATGTCAAAAAATATGGATGTCTATTTTTTGGATGGGTACTTGTGGATGTCGTTAAAAAAAGTAACAAGTCTATTGTGTTCTTACTCTGAACTAATTAATTTCTCAAACAATTGAGAAGCATATCCATGATGAAGATATCAAATTTGTACACATAAAATGATGTCTAATTCGATCCACTGTAAATTGTCCATGGTAATATTGATTCTTTATACATTGTACAACATACACTGTCCACAACTATCCGTATACCTCATCAATAAGAATGATGCACAGACTCAAAATTTCACCACCAATCTGCAAATTGTCTTCCTCATCTTCGTCTTCTTTGTTGTAGTTATGTTCTATATTTTATTTCCCTTCTCTAAAGGAAGTTACTATGATTCAAAAGACGATTTTAGCATAGAAAAAACAAAGAAATTAGTGAAAAAGTTTTAGGAGAGATCATCGACTCTCTTTGATCAACATGACGAAATCAAAATAGGAGGATTTCATGCTCCTCATGTAATCGTTCAAAGATCTCGTCGGATCGAAGATCTCGAAGCATACATATATTCGATTTTTAACAACAGAAAGTTGATTAATTTATAGTTTTTTTTTTAATTGAAATGACTTGATAAGCTCAAAAGATAAAAACTTGTCCCTTCCGTAAGAAATCAAAGAAGAAGATATGTAACAAATAAGAAAAAAGAGACGTATGTGGATTTTTAATCCTTTTAATTTCTACCAATTATTAATTATTTTTTTTATAACCACATGATTCAAACTAAATATAATAGATGAACGGTCCAGATTTTAAGTCATTTAACTCTAAGTTTCCTTACATAATTAATTCTCTTTTTTTTCCTCATTCAAAGTCGTTATTGCATAAGGGCAAATTGGTATTTAAAAAATTGTACAGTGGAAAAGTATAGTTGCCTCAAAAAGTATCTATTTTAAAAGTAGAAGTTCAAAAAGTATCTAGACATGTAAATAACCCTTTTTGAAAAAGGTAGAATGAGTAAAACACTATATTTTCATAGGGTATTTTAATCTAACTACTATTCTAATTTGAGACTAAAAATACCTGCGATTCTCGAGGACTCTTCTACCGTCGTTTACCGACGCCGACGGGCGAAAAGCTCGCCGGTGTCGCCTCCTCCTCTGCTCGTTGTATATGCTATGTTCTGATCTGTGTTTTGTGTTTGCATCTTGGTCCGTATCTTCTATGTGCTTATTCGCGTTTACTCTTTTCGTATCTCCTCCGCCTTCTTCGTCGTCCATGGCTCATCTCTTGGGTCAAGTGCAATCTGACAACAACCTCTCTCCTCTGGATCTGACATCGTCGATTACCATGGAGAGTTTGGTAAGATCCGCTGCCTTCCTAATCAAGCTCTGTCTTTTCCTCTCCAGCGTCTCCACCCACCACTACCACCCCAGTGTTTTACACATCTACGATCATCTCTTTAACGCATCTCTATCCAGCAGGAGTCTTTTCCCCTCCATCGTATCGATAATTGTCCACTCTCCAAATCCAAATCGAGCAACATTTATCATCCTAATCGGCTTCCTCCGCGACTCGCCACTCACAAGTATCACCGCTCGAATCTGCATCAAGAAGACACCTCTTCCCTTACGATGCAATTCACCACCACGATCATGAGTCTATCCACGAGTTTCATCGCCGGAGAACTCTCTTCCTCAGATCCCGATCAATCTACAACTTTTAATACATGGGCTTTATTGCTAATGTTACATATGGGTAATGGCCCAATGAACATCCCAACAAAGAAGGTATATGTTTTTCTTCTCCATCAAGGCCAAGTCTCTCTATACTTTCATACTTGGGCATGGAACAAGAGTTTTTCAATGGGTTTTATTTATAAAGTTAGGTAACTAAGGTCTTTTTTTATTGTTGTTGCCTACGGCTCTCGAGTTTCTTCATGGTTACTCATGCCGGCCAACAATCTCTTACAATCAAAGACAGTCATTGTAAGCCGCTCTTCAACTCTTTCATAAGAGTGTATCAACGTCGATACAACTTCCGACTATATGGTGCTTTTTCAAGCATTTGTTTAGGGTTTCAAGTGAAGTTTCTCCATAGATTTATTCACGTCGCCGAGCAAGTCTCGCCCCTTAACGTTTCTATCCTCTGTTTTTGAAACAACCAAGCTTTTTTTTTTTAATATTTAACCCAGATTTATTACTCCCATAAATAGAAAATCTTCAACGGCCAAATCAGCAATTATCAAACAGACAATGGAAAGACAACAATTCAATTGAACCATTTAAATCCACAGAAATAATCTATTTCAAATAAACAACCAACTCAATTCGATTCCAGAATTAAAACAAATGAAACCAGCAACCTAAACCGGTTCTAAACACATCCACAGCAAAACTAGAGATCCTAATCATTCTCTCGTCCCAGCCATGATTCCACGATCTCAAGTCTTTACCTGCAACACATGGAAATAAGAGTTACGTAAGTATTTCATAAATACTTAGTGAGCCGGTCATACTACCTACTGGCGTATCACACAGACTCAGGTAAACAATTCTATCAACAATGAAAACCATCACATCACCAAGACAGATCAAACAGAGCATTTTAAAACCATAACCGAGAATCAAAAGCTTGTGTCGAGCGACACCACGAAGGCATCGATCGACACGACTAAAAGCCTGGTGTCGATTAACCCCACCAAGGCGTCGATCGACACACGACCAACACTCGTGTCGAGCGACACCCTCCTGGTGTCTAGAATCATGTGGTCGCGACTCACCTTTGCCAAAAGACACACGAAACCGACCCTCTAACCACGAGAATCCACTGATCCGAACGACCACATGAAGAATAAGGATCCTAACGCCTCTAACACGTTAAGGAGAGAGTTTCAGATTCATTTCTTTGCAACAATCAATCACAAACACCACAATCTCCCAATCCTCTCTAAATTCTCTTCTGCTCTCTCTGATAACGACGGTCAGCCACTTATGCACGCAGCCCTAGGCCTATTTAAACCCTTACGTGAGTCAAAACCGCGATTAAAAATCTAATTAACTCGGTTCTGCAGACTCAAGTGTCGAGCGACACCCACCGAGTGTCGATCGACACCCTCAAAAACCTTCGTGTCGCGCGACACGACCACTAGAATCCACATTTCTGGTTCGCGGATGTTAGAGTTTTAACGTAATATTTGTGATAATTGTCTCGTCGTCGAGCATTTCTCCGGTTGTAACCGCTAGCTTAATGAGCTTTTAATTTAATATAATGAGTTTGGAAAAAAAAAAAAACACTAAAAATACCTAACAATCCTAAAATGAAATTGGAACTGTACACCCCCATAATTAGTAATACTGGTTGTTGTAGGGGAACCTACAAATGAGAGTATATGACTAATCATTTTTTTTTTTTTTTTGTCGGGTATATGACTAATGATTTTGTGATGAGTGAAAGAGAAACATAGATAATCTCTGATTTTTCCAATTAAAAAAAAAACAAAAGGAATCAGATTTTGGATCTTCAGTGAACGGTCAGGATCGGATCTCACATATCCCACGTGCCTTATGTCAGACTCTTTGTCTTATAAAATCCTCGGGCCACTCTTGTTTACACTGAATCAAAAGAACAAACCAAACAACCAAAAAACCAAAAAAACCTTCTCTTTCAAGAAAGCATCGTTTTCTTTTCTTTTCTTTTCTTTTGTGTGTCCGAAAATGGAAGATCTTGAAGATGAGTACAAGAATTACTGGGAAACTACAATGTTCTTCCAGAATCAAGAACTCGAATTCGACAGGTACTTCAAGAATCTTATAAACCCCTACTTTATTTTTCAAAGTATTTTTGATTGGTAATTAATGAAACTGTTTTAATTTAAAAATTCTTAAGCTGGCCGATGGAGGAAGCGTTTTCGGGTTCCGGCGAGTCCAGTTCGCCGGACGGAGCAGCAATGTCACCCGCGTCGTCGAAGAACGTTGTCTCCGAGAGAAACAGACGGCAAAAGCTTAATCAGAGACTCTTTGCTCTCCGATCAGTCGTTCCTAATATAACCAAGGTGTGATTAGTTCCATTTATTGATTTTCTTTCTCTTTATTAGTTTAATCAACTGTCCCTTTTTCTTTCTTTTTCTCTCCAAACAAGTTCGTCACCAGCAAATATTTTTTTGGTCAACATAAATTAAATAATGGAATAAAACTCTCTTCTTTTTTTCGAATTGACATCAAACTTGTGTATACACACATGTTACATATATATATATATATATATATATATATATATATATATATATATTCAATCTAATTAAACCAAATCCAACCAGCATTAAAAAAAAAAAAAAGGAAAATCAGATTCTGATCCTCTAAAACCATGTCAAGCCAAAATAAAATGTATTTTGATTCTCTAACTAATAACATATTTTTGTATATACGTGTAATTTGATTATCATTGGATTAAATTATTAATATAGTTGGACAAAGCATCAGTCATCAAAGATTCTATCGATTATATGCAAGAACTTATTGATCAAGAGAAGAGGCTTGAATCAGAGATCAAAGAGCTGGAATCGCGATCAACACTGCTAGAATATCCGATAAGAGTTTACGATTGCATCAATAATTTTGCGGAAAATCAGCAGAAAAATTTATCAGACATTAATAAGGTCATGAGATCAAAGAAGTTCAAGCAAATTGATTACAATACTTTTGGATCTTCGAGTATTACTAGAGTACATAATCACTCCCCCATTGAAGTACTCGAAGTAAGTATCTTTGTTACATATTTTTGTTTGTACGTACATTGGTTATTAAAGTTGATTCCAAATTTATGAAAAAAAGATGAAGGTGACGTGGATGGGAGAGAAGACAGTAGTGGTATGCATAACATGTAGCAAGAAGAGAGACACAATGTTGCAGCTTTGTAAAGTGTTGGAGTCTTTGAATCTCAACATTCTCACTACTAATTACTCTTCCTTCTCCTCTCGTCTCTCCTCCACTCTCTTCATCCAGGTTACTTTCCCTCTCTACTTTTTAAAAAAAAAATTTCTTAATCCATATTTTATAATTTTAGGATTTATATCTTTGATGATTTATATATTTGGTGAATTTGCTACTTGTTGTTAATTAGCACAAAGGTGGTGAAACGTAATTGTTTGAGATCAAAGTTGTTGTCACAAAACTCTAAACTCTTTTTTTTTTGTTAAAGACAAACTCTAAACTCATTTACCATTATCATATATATCCTTTCAGTAACATAAAAATATTTTTTCAGACAGGATTTCTTAGCTTAGCATAATCCATAAGATAAAATAAATTTGTCGGGATATAAACACCAACCAAAAAATATTTTTTCTGTCACAACTATTCCAAACTTTATACAAAATTTAAATGTTATTTATTTGTTGACAAAAGATATATATTTTCTTTTTGGGTGATTTGGGAGAAAAATGGTCGCCTGACGGCACGTAAACAAATCTCCCTTATGCGTAGTACATCAATCAAATAAAAAACATATGTCTAAATGCTTTAGTAAAGTGGATTGTTTTCTTTTTAGGTGAGAAAAACGTTTGTGCTTATTCATTACAATTGTTAAAAGTAATTCAAACCATTTTTGGAAAATCACTCACAATTTTTTTTTTTTAATTTAAAATCACTCACAAAGCACAAGAGTATTCTTTAAACGGACCCATTTAATTACGACTTTGTTCCCACCTGTCTCCCTTTAAACGTAGTTTATTTAATTTAGTGGACTTTTATTCGTATTACACCTTTCTTCGCTCTTTTCATTTTTTTTCAAGTTCACGTTACACCTTATGTACTATAAACTTTTTATAATCTTCATACTAAATTATATTTTAGTATCCTAATCAATCAATTAAAGTTCCAATTATTGAGGTGGCCTCGAGCCCATCACATTTCTTTTGAATATCGCCTTGACTTTTTTTGTGGGAGGGTTATAGATTCTCTTAAAAGCTAATACCATACTCCATTAAAAATTACTAGGATAATTTAATTTAATTGTGTGTGAAATCTAAGTGCCTTGTGTCACATAAAGCGTCGTCCAAAGGTAATAGCAGCACAATAAAAACGTGACTTATATTACGCGCTTCAATGTTTGTCTCTTTCTCACTTACACAGTTTTAGGACGTGACTTTCCACTCCCAAGCCAATACATTTTTTTTTTTTTAACTATCCCAAGCCAATACATCACATCTTACATTAGTATGTAGGACGATTCTCATAGATACCACTTTTAAAAGTTTTTTTTTTAGATATCATTAATTTTTTAAAAATTCCATAGATACTTTTTTTCCAAAAATACCGCAAAATTAAAATTAGTTTTAAATAATCAAAACTAAACCCTAAACCTACACCTTACTCCCTAAAACTATACCCTAATTGTACAATAGTTAACCCAAACCCAAAAATTTATATTCTCACCCTTTAAAAATCAATTTCCCTACCCCTAAAACTATACCCTAGTTGTACAATAGTTAATCCAAACCAAAAAATTTATATTCTACACCTTTTAAAAATCAATTTTTGTGTTTGTGGTTTTTTTGGAAATTTTGATAAAAGTGGTATCTAAAGAACTTTTAAAAATTAATGGTATCTAAGGAACAAAAACTTTGTTTGGTGGCATCTTAGGGAATTTCTCTAGTATTTATTCATTAAGTAAATGTCGCATAAAACAACAACAATAGACATTACCAGAGTAGATGATCTTCGATAATTGGTCAAATTTGTCAAATTTTCTTCTAGTTTATTTCAGATGAGATGATCCTCGATATGTTTGATGTAAACCTAGTATATATGTTCATTTTGGGAGAACTGATCTTTAGTAGTCGTTTCGTTATTATTATTATTATTTTTTTGAATTGTATTTTTTCTTGGTTTACATTTTTTATAACTTGGACAAATTCTAAATTTGAATCCAAATATGGCACAACGATATAATAACACTAAGAAAAATTCCTTAAAATACTACATTTTGAAGTTTTGTTTCCGAACATACCACCAATTTTTAAAAGTTTCAAAAATATCATTTTTCAAAAAAAATTCAAAAGTTACAAAAATACCACAAATACAAAAATTAATTTTTAAAGGTTTATAATTTAAATTTTTTGGTTTGGGTTAACTATTGTACAATTATGGTATAGTTTCAGGGGGTAAGGTGTAGGTTTTAGGTTTTAGGGTTTAAGGTTTAATTTTGAGAATTTAAAATTAATTTCAATTTTGTGGTATTTTTGGAACTTTTGAAAAAATAGTATTTTTGAAACTTTTAAAAATTGGTGGTAGTTTTGAAAACAAAACTTAAAAATGTAGTATTTTTGATAATTAATTGGCCACCATTTTTAAAAAAGTTCCCAAAATACCATTTTTTCAATAGTTTCAAAAATACCACAAAATACAATTATCAAATTTTGGTCCTTTGGTTTGAAAATTTTACCTTCCCAGGTGCTATACGTTCCTAAAAATTGATTACAAAGTATATTGTAGGTTGAAAATTCCAATTACTAAAAAATTAATATAATAATGATATGTTGTTTTCGCTCACCTTTATAACATTTTATTTTCTTTAAATCATAGTATAATCAGACGCTAAAAATACAGTGAGGTAGACCAGTGAAAATAGGAGAGTTGGTGAAATCTTACTCCAATCATTTAAAAGAAAAAAGTTGATCATATTATTTTCTAACCTATCTTTATCTATCATTTTTTTTTTGTCGACTATCTATCATTTTCTAAATTATACAAAACAATGATTTCCACAATCCCATTCCACGGAAAATAATATTACTTTTATGCTTGTAGGCCATTTTTTTATGCGTGTAGACTTGTAGTATATACTATATAGAGATGGACAAAATTATTTGGTACGTTCCGATCTGTTTTAAAACGTAGATTGTTTAAAATTTTGTAGATTTAATTTATTATCTTAATTTAAATTCAAGATATTTGGATCCAATAAAATTCATATCTAGTTTTTTATTATACGTGTACAACATTTAGATATATAACATAAAAAATAACAGAAACGTGATATATTTTCTTAGAATGTTTTTAATCAATATTTTCTAAAATATTTATGAACCCAATTTGATAAAAATTATATCACATGTATTAATATTTTTATATGGTGGATTAATAATATTTTTATAGTTTTCTATTGTATATTTGTTAATTATGGAAAAATCTAATTTATTTAATGTCAAAATATGTTGATTTTGTAGGCGGATGAAGAGGAGAGAAATACAGTAGAGGCAAAGATACAAACAGCAATCGCAGCCTATAATGATCCAAATTGCTTTATCAACTTTTAATTATTATTTTCGTTAAAATCGGTTTTAGTGAAGAGGTGTATTTTGTTTTGAGAAAAAAGTGAAGAGGTGTTGTTGTAAGAGGTACTAAGGGTTTATTTGAGTTACAAAACATCTGATGGGTCATATAATAATAAAATAAAAAAAACTTATGGGGTCCCCTAATGAAATCTTAAAATTATCAATCCAAGTCAAGAATTGGATGAATCAATCACACAAACAAAACCTGTATAAGATTTTGTTAATATGTTTGCTTTACTGCTTCACTTTAACTAATCAAAGTGATAATAGGCTTCTGATTCAAATGGTTTCCCTTTCAAGTCTTAGGGCATCTTCAACCCCATTTCTAATCTCACTCTAAAAAGAAGTTTAGAGTAAAATCTTCTCCAATCCCACTATAAATCTCATTCCAAAATAGAGTAACTCACCTTTTTAGGGCATATCCAACCCCATTCTAAAAGAAAGTTTAGAGTAAAATTCTCTCCAACTTCACTCTAAATCCTACACTAGAAGAGAGCAACTATCTTTTTTACTCTACATGTAGAGTAAACTCATTTCTCACTCTATTCTAGAGTTGGATTTTTTTATTTATGAAAATGTCTTTTAACTTTTTACTCATTCTACTTTTACATCTAAAATATATGACTAAATATATGTTTTTGTTATTGGTTCTTTAATTTTTGATTAAATGATTAATGACCCTTTAACAAAATTATAAAATGATAATCAAAATTCATATTTAAAAAAGATTTTTAACCAACACAATTAAAATGCAACAAAAAAAATTCAAATACAATGAAATTTATTAATAGAAAATAATGAAATTTAGATAAATAACATAAAATAAATATTATAATTAATGACTTAATATTTTAAATCATCAAAGTATTATCCAAATGAAGAAGACGAAGATGAAGCTTGTTCATGTTGTTGTTGCTCAACCCTTTATTGAAAAATCCATGCTTTTTAGTACATATGAATATTCGGATCATGTATGGATAGTCTTGACGCAAAATTCTGTTTTCTTCTTTAAGTTCTTTCAAGAATTTCTTGGGCGAATTAGAAGAATCAAATATTTCTAAGCATTATATTATTGATTTCAAGGCGTAATTTTTGTCTTTAAGTTCTTTCACTTCATAATGGTTTAGTTGATCATTTGTGAAAAAAATTCGGTAATACTAATGCTTAGAATATATTCTTTTATCTTTTTCTATTATGTAATGTTATTTTATTTCTGTAATAAAATTTCAATTAAAATATTATTGTGGTTTTAGTTAATTATTGCTAATTATAAAATAATTGGGTAAATTGTATAATTTTAATAAGTGAATGACTAAATTGAAAAATAATATATTTATAATATTGTTTTAGAGTGAAAAATAGAATCATGGGTTGGAGATGGTCTTACTCTACATGTAGAGTAATCTCATTTCTCACTCTATTCTAGAGTTGAACTTTTTTATTTATAAAATTGACCTTTAACTTTTTATTAATTCTACTTTTACACCTAACATATATTATTAAACATATGTTTTTGTTAATAATCAAAAATTAAAATGCATAAATATGTTTTTGTAAATAATCTAAATTAAATATTTGTACACAAAATTACAAAATGATAATCAGAATTCATAAAAAAAACCTTTAACCAACACAATTAAAATGCAACAAAATATTTCGAATACGATGAAATTTATTAATGAAAAAAATGAAATTAAGATAAATAACATAAAATAAATATTACAAAGGTGGAGCTTGTTGATGATATTATCTTATCTTTTTCTATTATGTAATGTAATTTTATTTCTATAATAAAATTTCAATTAAAATAATATTATGATTTTAGTGAATTATTGCTAATTATAAAATAGTTGGGTAATATGTATAATTTTGAGAAATTAAGAATTAAACTCAAAAAGAATATATTTAGAATATTCTCTTTAAAGTAAAAAATAGAGTAAAGAGTTGGAGAAAACCCTTACTTTAAAATAGAGTTTTAGAGTAAAAAATAGAAAAATAGGTTAGAGATGGCCTTAAAATGAGGTACTCAAACGATTATGCTATTTACTGATTGTCAACAAAGTTGCAAACATCTTAGATTTTGAAAGAAAAAAAAAAATGTGTTTCACATCTTATATCATGAAACGGAAAAAATAGTCTAATCTTTGAAAAAGAAGCTAAAACTATTTAGAAAAAAGAGTAAAAGAAAAGTTGGAAAAAAAAAACAAAGCAATACATTAAAACAGAGCTAAAATTATATTAAAAAAAAAAAAAAACACTAGTTTAAAAATTTTCTGGCATTTATGCGATGTTTGAGTTACATTCACAAACAAAATGATACAAAAACTACATGAGCGAAAGGAAGCTTCTTTAGACATGTGGTTAAAGTAGACATATGCTAATCTTCCACATGGCGACTCCAACTTCTCTCTTTCTAGGATTCAAGTAGGCCCAACACAGGAAGAAGAAGAAAAAGAAGAAAAAGAAGAAAGAAAAAAAAGCTACATGAGGTTTCTCAGACTAAGTTTAGTTCCCAAAGAATCTAACAAAATACCAAAACTTCTACAACCTTTTCTCCTTGATCTCTGCTGTTGGAACATACTCTACTGACTCTTGTTCAACTACACATGAAGAAGACTTGCCTGACTTTTTCCGCCCTTTCGGTGTTTTAAATTTCTCAACCCTCTGCGTCACGTCCATTAACTTGTTTTCTGCCCTACAAATCATCTCCATCATTGCTTCCAATTCTTCCTCTTCCGTCATCTTGCTCTCTGTCTCCTCCTCTAGAACCTTCTTCGGGCTCATTTTGCTGTTTAGCTCTTCGTGTGGCTAAACACAAAATTAAAAAAGAAAAAACAACTTAAAAAATCTGAAAATTGTCCAATACCACACTGGTCAAGGCAAGTTCATAAGAGCAAAACTGAATCAATTACTAGAACTTTAATTCATATCATACCACTTGAGTGAAAGAAGAGTCTTTCTGCTCCAGACTTTGATCTGTGGGTGTCGGAAAGGAGGCATTGGCCTCTTGAACTTCCTCCTGGTTATTGTTACAGGGAGAAATTGTTTTCTGATTCTTAGCAGAATCATTCAATCCGAACGAAACAGTCTCATCCCTCCTATCTTGAATTTCATTAGTTTCTTGTTTGTTCTCATCCGCAGTTACTTGAATTTCGTTAGTTTCTTCATTGGTATCCATGACTGGTTCTGGTCCAGAATATCCAGAGACTGCCTTAGAATCCTCAGGTTGTTTCACACTTCCCGTCTATCACAGAAAAATAACGGCCAAATGATCGGTCTTATTGAAAGAAGTCTAGTTTCCTAAGGAATCCAAACAATGAAACAAGTAATAGCGACAATTTGGTAACAAGTTATTTACCTTCCTATTCCTCAATGCCATATAGCGTGCATTTTTGAACCATTTGCTGACCTGAAAAACAAAACAAGTTTAAGCATGCAGAGAAGCAAAACAAACTAAGAAAACATAAGCTTCCAAAATTCTAAGAAACATTCTCAAGATTACATTTTTTCTGGTCTCACTATTACCTTCTCTGGATCAAGACTCAACTCATTTGAAAGACTGTCCCTCACAGCTTTTGAAGGAAGCTCATTCTCTGCAAACACTTGACGTAGCTTCTGGTACATTTACGCAAACAATTTTAAGCTTTAGTAAATGGGATTTTTCAAATGTATCATTCGCTAACTAATATATATAAGATAATCAAACAAGGAAGAAGCAATTGCAGACCTCTACTGCAGCTCTTGGGATTCTGAACATCGGCCTTCGGCCTCCTTTCTCTTCCACAGAGACAGAATCTCTCTCACTCTGTTCCGGTATTTCTACAATATCGTCTTTCTTACTGTTTTCACACATAGTTACAAGTGCGGTTGCTGCATCAGACGCTTTTCTTCTCTTCCTTCTGTCATTTGGACCCCAGTCTTCGTCTTCACTACCTTGCTCTTGCAAACCAGCATCCTTTCCAAACATTTCCTGATACACCAGAAGAAAAAAAACCGAAATTGACCACCACAACAATCATCGATAAAAACTTTAAGCAGATCAACATTTCTAGGGATTTTGGTACTCACGTAGTATAACTGTGTGTAGTCAACAGTCCTCCGCTGTCTTGGCCCACTTACAGCTTCTTCATTACTTGCTTCGCATAATTCCACCATATTGTTAAATGTATGCTCTTCCCATGATCCTGTTGAAAGGGCTACACCATCAGAAACTAAGCTCAAGCTAGTTGAATCGCTTTCTCCATCATCATCACCATCACCATCACCATCACCATCACCATCACCATCACCACCACTAACGTTACTGCCGCTTCCTCCACCGTTATCCCTCATTTCAGGGTCATAATCATCATCCTTAGAGTCATCAGAAGGCCAATCTGCTTCGTTATTGAGTGTTGCTTCAGATCCGATAGGAAGATTAGCTTCTTCGTTGAAGATATCCTTAATCCATTAAAAAAAGAGAGTAAAGTTTTTTCAAAATTAGCAGAGTTCTGGTAATGAAATGTCTCTATCTCGCATTAAAAAAAAAATTAAACACTCTGGTACTTGCCAAAGGTTTACCTGCCAGTTGCTGTTTACAGGGAAATGAGTTCCTATTTGCGCATTCATTGTATCGATGATTTCCATTTTGCAATCACAAAATTTGCAAAACCAGCCCTGATCTCCAGGAGGTACTGTTGAGATTATAGAACAGAATAATCAGATGGAGAAGACACACTGTATAAACTCTCTAAGACACAATATACATATATATGTAATAGATAGACAAAGCATACTGTTTTCTGTTTCCAAAGGAGGGTCAAGGCACTTCTGATGAAAGGCGCGATTACACGTTCCATCACAAAGTATTATATCATTGTCCAGAAAAGCTTCTCGAGAATTACATTTCGCACAAAATATCTGCAAAGGAAATTTTCCATTTTGAATCTTAAAGATATGAATTAAACATATGCATAACGTGTTAACATGTCGATAAGGCTTACATGGTCATGATGGATAGATCCATCTGGAGCCATCACTTGCTCTTCCATTCTTCCCACCAAACTAAGCAAATCCAGCTGGTGAACGGCCTCACGTAGTCCAAGCTTGCAGTTTAGGATCTGTTTTCGTGCTCGCTCAAGCTCTTTGTCTGGTCTTATCTTTTCCCGGCTGAAGAAAACACAGAAATACAAGAGTCAAACCAAATTAAGGCCACGATTGTTTCTTTGCGTTTTCATTTTTCCATATTGAAATTTACAAATGATGATCAAAACATTATAAGCATGTAAACGCAAACGCAAAGTTTGTTCTTACGTCTAAACCAATCGTGGCCTAAGGAGAACATAGAAATAATCGTTTGGTTTGATTCGTAACGCAAAGTTAACCATTCCTTTTGGTAATAATATATCCAACGAAATCGTAAAATCCAAAAAAAATTTCCATATATAAAAAATTGAGTCTTAAAGAGAGGGAAACTCAAAATTTTTGTACCTCTGACCTTTCCAACCTTCAGTTGCGTATGCGTCGATAAGATTCTGCTGCATCTTCATCTTAATAAGCAAATACCTTGTTCGCCTCTGCAACCGTAACGCTTCATCTACCTCAACCTTATCAACCTTTTGTTGTCTCTTACTTTTCCTCTTCCTTATTTTCTTACCCTCCTCCTCCTCCTCCTCCTTCTTCTTGAAAGATTTTGAACATGTTTCTTCCTCGGCTTTGCGCTCATTATGCTTGTAGTTTCTCTTATTTGATGTTGCTTTTCTTCTTTTTGGAAAAGACCTCTCACCTGAATCACAAGCCTTCTCGGTTTCTTGTTCGATTGTCCCCTTTGTTTCGCTCTCCTCCATATCACAGACACTTATTCCTCTTTAGCAAATCATATCATATAAAGATCTTACCCTGAAATATTCAAAACCCTTCCCAAATCAGTTTCCTCACTTTTACACAAACCCAATTTGAGATACAATCAAAACAATGATTCCTAGAATCAATACAATTTAAGAAAACAACACATTTAAGACACTGCTTAATTCGGATATGTGTTTTTTTTGACACTGAATTGAAAGTTTACTGATTTCTGATTGAAAGCAGAAAAGATAACGAAACAGATCGAACACTAGACTAATCAAGAAAACAATCTCTTCACATCTTTTACAATGATTGTGAATCAAATAAGGAAAAATTCTGTAACTTTTCATTCCTCCGAAGAACAAAACAATCGAAAGCTTAACAATTTTCAGATTTTTTTTAACAGAATTAAGCAAAAAAGAACCTGGAAGAAGAGTAAGGAGATGGGATTTGAGGATTATCAGTCACGGGTTGAGAATCATGAGGCCAGAAAAGTGAAGATCTTTACGAAAAGTGAAATGGAGGAAACTGAGAAACTTGATAACGGCGGTTCTGAGTCACCGGCGGCGAGTTGAAAGGGTGATTTCAACGGTCGGGTTTACGTCACTCTCCGTTCTTCTTCTTTCTTAGGTAGGTACTTTACTTTGGTAATGCTCTCACAACAAACTTTTGTGTATTTTCCATTTTAAGTCCCTGTATTTTCACAATTTGCTTTAATTTGTCTCACATTTTGGTTCAATACATTTATGCCAATTAAGTTTTGTCTGTTTCGGGAATATTGAAATTCATTTCCATTTATGGTTTTATGAATAATTTTGGGCAGATTTGTTATTCAGCCGAGTTAAAAAGATTTCGGGCTGAATTAGTGAATCAAGCCCATTATGGAAAAACAAATAAAAGGGAAAAATGTGATTTCATACTCTTATAATAATTCAAGAGGTCGGTCGTATTTGTGGTCGGCCAAAAGTCAGATTATATAAATGTAACATAGTGGTTTGTAACATCATTGTGTTATTATCTCTGTAATGTATATTATTGATAAAATAAGTGTATTTATTGTTGACTAGACTGGCCAAAATTGTTAAAGTCATTCATTTTTGAAATTGTACTAAGTA
The DNA here is from genome assembly GCA_963576765.1 of Draba incana. NCBI lineage: Eukaryota > Viridiplantae > Streptophyta > Magnoliopsida > Brassicales > Brassicaceae > Draba > Draba incana. Next base: position 22,952,905 of record OY755210.1, on the reverse strand, counting down.
CTGATTTTTTAACTACAAAATCAGATCGAATCAGGATTACACTAATTAAGGTTAAGCTTTATACAAAGTAGCCTATATATCTAAGCACTCATAGTTTTCATCATATCCATTTTCCACATTATTCACACATTGACTCGGAAATAATCACCGACTATTTATTTCATGGTGCCTAACCTGTTGATTGCAAAAGACCAAAAATATAATTTATGTTTCATGCCAAAAATATAATTTATGTTTCATGACAATGAACATAATAATGGAATTAGGCATATCTAAACATGCCAATTGCTAATTCTTTCTAATTCTTTCTTTTTCTTGTGCCACTAGCCCACTAGTCAATTTAATTTGGTTTTTCAGTTTTACCAAAGAAATATTTAATAGTTCTCACACTATTAAGGAAAAAGACAACAGCTTAAGAAAGATGTATTTGAACCATGAGTCGACAAAAAAAAAAAAAAAAAGAACCATGCACCTCCCGGGTGGGTATGAGATAAGAACAAAAGATAGCCATAAAACAAACTTTGGTATTTTCCACATTATTCACACATTGACTCGGAAATAATCACCGACTATTTATTTCATGGTGCCTAACCTGTTGATTGCAAAAGACCAAAAATATAATTTATGTTTCGATTAAATGAGGTGCATTACTCGGAAATGCCAAATTTAATGACATGTGGGGCTAAATGTATTACTAGTCTTTTTGACATGGGAGGGTCCTATGCATATGCCAGTCTTGTTGCTTTGGAAAATTATTGTATTCCCTTCAAATCTAAATGATGGGCTAAAGAGGCAAACCGAACAAAGGTTGTCAGAAAATGAACATGTTTCGATTATTGCCTTTTAAGTTTATGAGATGTGATACAATTCCAGCAGGATTAGTTTAAAATGAGTCAGTTTTTAATAAGTTTTGATTTTTTTTGAAAATGAACATGTTTCGATTATTACCTTTTAAGTTTATGAGATGTGATACAATTCCAGCAAGATAGTTTAACATGAGTCAGTTTTTAATAAGTTTGATTTTTTTGGTTATATATATATATATATATATATATATATATATATATATATATATATATATGGTTTTACATATTTAATTTTCCGAACCAAAAGAGTTTTCATATTTTGCAAAAGGTTGAAACCAATATGGAACAAAATACGAGAATATAATACTATAATTAGTGTAATAAGGACTTGTTTCGATACTTAACATGTGACCTAATTCGTTTGGTGGATAAAAGACAAAAATAATCAGGTCGAAATTCTCTTAAATCTTCGTGAATTCTTGAGGTATCGTGTAAAGAAGTTCAACTTTTCTAATCTACACTATAAAACCAGTACCTAAACCCTTGTAATAAGAAATAAATTCAATCTTTATAAAACCCGATCTACAAAGTGAATAGGCAGTCCATCTAAGAGCTTCCGCTTTCGTTGCTAACATGGAAAATAGTTTTGGCATTCATACTTCCCCAACGTATCACTTAACCACCATATCATTTTGAGCTATCAAGAATTTCTAGAGAATCTAAGGAAATATCTAGTTTTTATGCATCACGGTGCAAAAATAAGACTCATGGAAAGTTGGAAACTTGAAATAAATCAAATTTGAGAAGTTTTCTCCTTCGTGCTCCATACCAATCTCGTGAAAAGATGCATGGATGTGGTTGGTAACTATCTAAGTTTCATCAAGTGGGTGGTGGCCAAGTAATATTGAGAGTAAATATTCATTAAGATCAAGATGACTAACTCAACTCGATATAAAAATGATGGTTTACGTATTAAATGTGGTATTATCAACGGTTGACCCCAGACACTAAAAAAGATTATTGATCAAAAATCTAAAACTCCCATGGTTTATTATATAAAACTATCTTAGTTTCTGCTTTACATCTTTGACATAATTTGTTTTTGATTAGTCTGCAATTAGCCATGATTTCTGCTACTACCATGCAGTTTTGCATAGATTGTTCAGTCATATGCTCACTAAATATTGTTTATTGTTTTGGTTGAATATATAAATATGGAGAATATTTGGATGTTAGCTTGTATATCTAAAACAAGTTTATTAATAAGTTTTGCGATAATATTGTTTTTAATGGTCATTTATATGGTGTACTTAATATTGTTTTTAATATTATATGGTGTACTTATTCCAATTAGTTACAACCAAATCGTAAATTATAAACAAACATGAGACCTGAGGGGGATTAGTAGAGATGTCAAATGGGCCTCTCCAAGACCACATGGGCATGTCCGCGTGGACAAACATTTTTGTGGGCTATTTATGGTCAAGCCCATGTGGTTTGCAAGCCCATGTAGTCTTAACCCATTTGGACAAAAGGTAAAATCTATGGACATGGACCGTCTAGATGGGCATAAAGAAAAATAATGATAGCATTTGTCAATAAACCTTGTTTACGTATATTTTCTCGCCAAAACGTGTTTTTCGTAAATTTCCCGCCAAGAAAACGTTTCCGTAAATTTTCCCGCCAAAACGCGTTTTCCGTAATTTTCCCGCCAAAACGCGGTTTCCATAATTTTCCCGCCAAACGCGTTTTCCGTAAATTTTCTCGTCACAAAACACGTTTTCCATTATTTTCCCGCCAAAACGCGTTTTTCGTAAATTTTCCCGCCAAAACGTGTTTTCCAAAATTTTCCCGCCAAAAACACGTTTTCCATAATTTTTCCGCCAAAAACGCGTTTTCCGTAAATTTTCCCGCCAAAACACGTTTTCCGTAATTTTTTCGCCAAAATACGTTTTTCATAAATTTTCCCATCAAAAACGCGTTTTCCGTAATTTTCCCGCCAAAAACGCGTTTTCCATAATTTTTCCGCCAAAAAACGCGTTTTCCGTAAAATTTTCTGCCAAAACGCGTTTTCCATAATTTTCCCGCCAAAAACGTCCAAATAGGTGAAAAATGTATAAATGAAAAAAAATCAAATATATACTTGGGCTATGTTGGGCTGTCCACTGTCCATATGGTTTTCACCCATTTGGACATTAGCCCATATGGACATTAACCCATTTAGACTATTTTTTGTTGGGCTTAAAATTTATTGACCATATGGACTTAAAATGTTTGTGGACATGGGTTGTCCATGGACAATTTGTCCAATTGACATCTCTATATGTATGAACATTCTTTGGCTCGAAAGACATGAGAGAAGACAGAAGACAACTGGGCCTATCTGATATTTTCCAAACCAATAAGATTCTCTTTGCCTTCATAATAGATAGATAGACAGCGCAGACGAGGTTTAGAGCAAAGCTAACCCTAGATTTTACGCCTCCCATTCGCACGCAGCTTCTCTAATGGACGTCGGCGGATCCAGTTACGAAGATTCTCCAATTCCTGGAGTGCTCTACGTCGAGGGTAGTATCACCTTTGTGACAGAGCCCACGAAACTCTTGGGTAAGATCTCTCTCTATCTCTCTCAATTGTTTATCTATGATCTTGATTAGATTTCATAATCGTTGATGGATCTAATTTAGTGTACCCACGATCCACCTCGCAGAGCGCAGAACACGAGTGTTCTGGGACATAGAGGATGCATCAGTCTTTGAGGACATAAAGGATCCCTATTCCTTTAAAGAGGAAGTCATAAGAATTCTTGGGAAAGAGGGTTTTAGTTGTTTTGTCTCAATCATTGGTTATGTTGACGAGGGTGTTGTCCCGCAAGAATTAGTGGAGAAGTGGTGGGAAGCAGGAATTTTTATCAGTCAAGCACCCAAATCGGATGGTATTGATTTTCTTTATGTATTTTCTATTCCTTACTTAATCTAAATTGTCTTTGTTCATGTTACATGTGTTAAAAAACTTGATTTGATCTTTGTGGATATTCTCGTGTTTGCCAATATGAGTCTTTGTGGTGCACGTGCACCTTTAAACATGCTTCTACTCTCAAAAGAGGTCTCACAAGAGTTCGAATTCGAAGAAAAATGGTGCTTCAGCACCAGGTATGGCTTTGCAGATCCTCACAAGTTCCTTGCCTCAAACCCAAAAGGAAGCCTAAACATGTTAGGAATCAAACGAGGAAAACAGTACTCCTTATACTGCTCTTACTGTGGCAAGTGGATTGGATCTACAGTATCATTAACACCAGAGATCTGCTCACAACTAGAAAAGTTCACCGCTTGTTCGAAGAATCCCGACTTATTAGCTCGGTTTGTGATTGAAGATGGGCCTAGTGGGCCGTGAACTTATCTCTTTCCTTAATATTTAAGTTTTATGTATCTTTCCAATTTGCTATATATATAAAGGGAAAATTGCTACAAGAGAGTTGTCACTTAAATAATCAAATACAAAATCACCTTCTTCTTATGAGATCATAACCGGAGTAAACCGAGATTTAACTTTGTCAAAAATCACGTTCATTATCAGTTTTTTTTTTTGTTTAGTTGCCCAAATTTCTTGTGTATTTAAGTTGCGTTTGTCCTATGGAAATTATTTGTTTAGTTAGACCATTTTGATACACGTAGAAGTGATGAGGTGGAGCAAAGGAGAAAGTCAACAAGAGTTCCACGACCAAACCCAAAGTATCGTGATTGAAGACTTGTCTCTTAGTTTGTTTATTTGTCATTTGTTTCTGCAAATAATGTTTACTGGTTTCCTAGTTTATAGGAGCAGTTGTCACTTTTCTATTTCCCTGTTTTGTAGGAATCAGTTGATTCCATCGTTGTTTCATTTCCTTATTAATAAACAGAAAAACCAAAAAAGAGGTAGTCATTACTACCCAAAACAAACTTGTGTTCTGTTCTTTAAAGTATTAAGAGATTGTTCTTTAGCTTGATCGGGTTCAAGCTTAGGGACCGTATCATTTTGGTATCAGAGCATTGACTCTAATTGTTTTCTTTTTTTTTCTTGTTAACCACAAAATCCATCACACCAACACCCACCATGCCGCCAAAAAAATTAAAAGGAAAAGAGATTTTGTCTCGCACCTCGTCAGGAGAGTCAGGCATTAGCACTAAAGATAGGGTTGAGATGCTGGAGACTAGCCTTGGGACGATGCAAGATGAGATGCAGAGGATGTGAACGACGATGGAAGAATCGTTCGGTAGATTAATGGAGAATATGGCCAACAATCGTGACAACGGTCCTAGTGCCTCTCGAGGAAGTCGAAGATCTGACGAAAGTCCAAGGTACATGATAAGAAAGCTTATCAGTTTAGAAAAGAAGAAGAAGAGAAATGAGAAATGAGACCAGAAAGAAGTAGAAGGAGACGAGTAAGAGAGAAGGGGGCGAGAGTTAGAATAGGAAAGTTTATAATTTCAATTCATAACCCAAAACCCTAAGTTTGTGAATGAGATTAAATACACTGTAGACTTTAACTCAAACGACATAGTTTTGCATAATATAAGTAAAAAGCCTCTGTTACAACAAGAGACTTTGCTTCCTCTTCAATAATCGATCTTTAGCCACTCTGAGACTTCTTCTCCAACCTTCTAGCTGCTCTGCCTCCTCTTGTTTTCTTCTTACAATAAGCCAAAGGAAAAGCTAGCTTATCAGTACAATCCAGGCCAGCGAGGAGAAAACACCAATCCGTTCGCTCTACCGACACCGCCTTCGAATCATAACCGTCATGTGAAGCTTGACCAACCTCATGGCTAAGCAAAGTAAGACAGTACTTTGAGTACCAAGAGACGCCGCACGAGCAACAAGTCCGTTTTGCTTCATTTCACCTTGATGGCGTGGCTAATGAATGGTGGCAGGCCATCTCAAAAGCTCTCCACGACGACTTGATTCGGATCACATGGAAAGAGTTTGAAGAAGAGATGTGGGCACGGTTCGGACCAATCGATGGTGAGGATTTCCATGAGGCATTATCTAGGGTTCGTCAAACCGGAACACTGCGAGAGTACCAGGAGGAATTCGAACGATTGCAGAATAAGGTCCATGGGTGGCCACAAGCTGCTCTTGTCGGCACTTTCATGGGCGGGCTTCAGCCTGCAATTACTGATGGAATACGGATGTTCCGACCCAAAACTCTCAAAGAGATAATCAACCATGCGAGGCTGCAAGATGGTCAACTTCAACGCCAAAGGAGAGAGACGGCGTTCACACGACCATACACGCGTAATCTTTCCCAACATAGACCAAATCAAAGCCGCGACACCGCTGAACAATCACCAAAGAAGTTGAGTTGGGATGAGTTAAAGAAGAAGAGAAGTCTCGGCTTGTGTTTTAGTTGTGACAAGAAGTATACGCCTGGGCATCGTTGTCGCAAACCACAACTTTTGCTAATGGAAGGAGAAGAAGAGGATGCGGAGACAAAAGATAATGAAATCGCAGATGACGATCGAGCTGGAAATTTCACTTCAAGCGTTAAATGGATGGGGATCTTCGAAAACAATGCGAGTGATGACGGAGATCGATCGCCAACAAGTGGTGGCTCTCATGGATAGTGGGTCCACGCACAATTTCATTAGTGAACGAAACGCCAACCAGCTTAATCTAAAAATTACCGTAACGAAGCCGTTTACCGTACAAGTTGCAGATGGATTTCCATTGTCGTGCAAGGGAGCTTATCGTCAAGTAAACATGGTTATTGGTGGTGCTAACTTCACCGTCGATTTGTTTGCTCTTCCTCTAACCGAGCTTGATGTAGTCTTGGGTATTCACTGGCTTGAAACATTAGGTCCAACTATTTGTGATTGGAAGGCTCAATCATTAGCATTCACGTTAGGTGGAGAAAAGAAGGTTTTACATGGGCTTCATGGAGAAAACATCAAGCAGGCCCAATTTGATGAATTAGCTAAAGAGGCTCGTATGGGGCAAACTCTTTTTGCTTTATGTCTTCAAGATGATAGCGACGCCGCATCTTCTGTTGTTTCCAATGAGATGCAAAAACTCATCGATGAGTTTGATGAAATTTTTCAGACGCCGACGAAGCTGCCACCACCTCGCGATATCGAACATCACATCGTTCTTAAAGAAGGATCCAATCCCGTCGATTTGCATATTTTCAGAAGGATGAGATTGAGAAGCAAGTTCAAAGCATGATGGATTCAGGACTAATTCGACCACGCTCCAGCCCTTTTTCATCTCCGGTTCTATTGGCAAAAAGAAAGATGGGTCTTGGCGATTCTGCACCGACTACAGAGCATTGAACGCATCGACGGTTAAGGATCGATTTCCGATTCCAACGGTGGAGGATATGTTAGATGAGCTCCATGGAGCTACGGTCTTTACCAAGTTAGACCTCACCGCTGGCTATCACCAAGTTCGCGTTCATCCTGCAGATATTCCCAAAACGGCGTTTCGCACACACAATGGTCACTATGAATATATGGTGATGCCATTCGGTCTTTGTAATGCGCCGTCTACTTTCCAATCACTCATGAACTCGGTATTTCGAACTCACCTGCGCAAATTTGTTATTGTCTTTTTTGATGATATATTGGTTTATAGCTGCAATTGTGAAGAGCATGTACAACATGTTCGGGTAGTCTTGGAGTTGCTACGTGAGCACCAACTTTTTGTTAAGTTCAAAAAGTGCGAATTTGGGAAGACGGAGCTAGATTACCTCGGTCATATTATCTCGGGTGAAGGAGTAAAGGTTAACCCATCCAAGATTGAAGCAATGTTATCTTGGCCAGCACCGACGACGGTAACAGAGTTGAGAGGATTTCTTGGTCTCACCGGGTATTATCGGAAGTTTGTGAAAGACTACGGAGTTATCGCAAGACCGTTAACCAACCTGTTGAAGAAAGGTAAATTTGAATGGAGTGAATCCGCAGAAGTAGCATTTCAAAGCTTGAAATCGGCAATGACATCAACTCCAACGTTAGCTTTACCTGATTTCACGGTTCCATTTATTATCCAGTCTGATGCTTCGGGGGATGGCATTGGCGCTGTTTTAACTCAAAATGGCAACCATTGGCATTTATGAATCGTTCGTTTGGAGTGGCAAAGCAAAATTGGTCTACATATGCTCGTGAGATGCTCGCAATAGTCATCGCTATACGAACTTGGCGTCCTTACCTTTTGGGTCGTTGGTTTACCATACAAACAGATAAAAAAAGTCTACGTTTTCTGTTGGAGCAAAGAATACTCACTCCAGAGCAGCAAAAATGGATGGGCAAGCTTATGGGTTATGACTACGAAATCATATACAAGCCGGGTTCTGCAAATGTCGTCGCAGATGCTTTATCGCGTCGGTCAGATAGTCCACAATTGAATGCAGTGTTTGTGCAATAAACTAATTTATGGAACGAGTTACGAGAAGCTGCAGAATCCGACGCCTATTTGCTCAAGGTTGGGGCTCTAGCTGACAAGTCGCCGGGACAACCTTATGCGTGCAAGAATGATTTGATTTGCTACAACAATCGCGTGGTAATCCCTCCTCACTCTCGGTTTCCACTACATTGTTGCAGGAGTACCATGACACTCCATTAGGTGGTCATTCGGGTACACTACAGACGTTTAAACGACTCGCGCAACAGTTTTATTGGCCATCTATGCACCGTACCATCAAAGAATACATTGCCGCTTGTGACGTTTGTCAAAAGGCAAAATCAGAAAATCTCGCTCCGGCAGGATTACTACAGCCTCTACCGGTACCAAGTCAGATATGGACGGACGTTTAAATGGACTTCCTCGCTCTGATGGTCATACAACGATAATGGTGGTTGTGGATCGCTTAAGTAAGGCAGCTCACCTTGTGCCTTTGGCCCATCCTTACACTGCTCGGTCCGTCGCTTCGAAGTTCGTGGAATACATTGTTAAAATCCACGGTTTGCCTCGTTCTATTCTTAGCGATCGTGATCCAATCTTTATGAGTTCGTTTTGGTGTGAGTTTTGGAAATTGGCACAAACTAAGCTCTGCAGGACATCGGCGTATCACCCCCAGTCCGATGGACAAATGGAGGTGGTCAATCGTTGCATTGAGAAGTTTTTACGTTGTTTCGTTCATCATCGACCCAAGCAGTGGAGTGGTTTATTACCATGGGTTGAATATTGGTATAATACGACATTTCACGTTTCTATTGGTATGTCTCCTTTCGAAGCAACTTATGGCAGACCTCCACCACCGCTTCCGGCCTACGAGATTGGTTCTACCATCATCAATGAATTAGACGAGCAGCTATTGTCTCGGGATGAAGTTTTACAAGAGCTAATGGCGCAATTGGAACGTGCGAATAACAGAATGAAGCAAATCGCTGATAAGAAGCGCATAGATATTCAATTTGCTGTGGGGGATTGGGTTTATCTACGTCTGCAACCGTATCGTCAACACTCTGTTTTTAAACGGACTTCTCGTAAGCTCTCTAACCGCTTTTATGGTCCTTTTGAAATTGAAGAGCGTGTTGGTCATGTTGCGTATCGTCTAAAACTCCCGGCTGATTCGCGTATTCATCCGGTCTCTCATGTTTCAAAACTCAAACCATGGCGGGGCAGCGACAAACCGAAAGAAGGATCTTTACCACCGCTTCGATCCAATGGCGAACTCCAGTTACAACCTGAATGTTTCTTGGACCATCGTCGCCAATCTTATGGCCAAGATAGCATTCAAGAAACGTTGGTGCAATGGAAAGGGTTACCTTTGGAAGAAGCTACTTGGGAGAATTCATCTCAGCTTAAACAAAGTTTTTCAGACTTAAACCTTGAGGACAAGATTTATTTTGGCGGGAGGAGTATTGATACACGTAGAAGTGATGAGGTGGAGCAAAGGAGAAAGTCAACAAGAGTTCCACGACCAAACCCAAAGTATCGTGATTGAAGACTTGGTCTCTTAGTTTGTTTATTTGTCATTTGTTTCTGCAAATAATGTTTACTGGTTTCCTAGTTTATAGGAGCAGTTGTCACTTTTCTATTTCCCTTTTTTGTAGGAATCAGTTGATTCCATCGTTGTTTCATTTCCTTATTAATAAACAGAAAAACCAAAAAAGAGGTAGTCATTACTACCCAAAACAAACTTGTGTTCTGTTCTTTAAAGTATTAAGAGATTGTTCTTTAGCTTGATCGGATTCAAGCTTAGGGACCGTATCACATTTTCCAATGGAAATAGTAGTCGGAATCATGCCTATTTCTTGTGGAACGACTTCGAGATCATGATGGCATAAATGTAAAATAATGGTTTTGATTCTCAAAAGTAAATGTCTACAAGGTTGGAAGGCGGAGGAGATCATTTATTAAAGATAAATCATATTTTGAAGTTTTGTTTCCAAACATACCACCAATTTTTAAAATGTTTCAAAAATATTACTTTAAAAAGAAAATTTAAAAGTTTCAAAAATACCACAAAAATTGATTTTTGAAGGGTTTAGAATTTATTTTTTTAGGTTTTGGTTAACAATTGTACAATTAGATATAATTTTAAGGGTACGATGTAGATTTAGGGTTGAGAGTTTAGTTTTGAACATTTAAATTTATTTTAATTTTGTGATAATTTTTGGAACTTTTAAAAAGTATTTTGGAATTCTTAAAAATTGGTGGTAGTTTTGGTTGCCCTTTATTAAAAGTGCTACGTAGGGGTTGACGCATCAGTTTTATGCTAGTGTAGAAAGAGGAGGCCCTAATATTTCCATAACATGTGTCGAGGAAAAGTATTTAGAACTTCTTTTGTTAGCCATGTCTTCTTTATAAAGTTACTTGTAATTAGTTTCACATACAAAAAAACACAAAAACGTTGGAATCGGAATCTGTCAACGTTGGCTTAGCAGATCCTCATACGTTCCTAAACTCAGACCTAACCGGAACCTCACAAGCAGAAGAGCAGATCATTCATGATGAATAGACCTTGATGCATCAAACAAATGAAAGATATACCTAGTTTCAAATATGAATACTCAAATTTGGTAGAATCAATATAACCCAACCTAACTTAATATAAACAGCTGGTCTTTGTTGTTACATAATTACACAAAGAGGCATCATTTTATGGTTGGTGCATATTCACATAAATACAAATTTTTAGATAATTCTAAACATGCTACAAATAGGTATCTACAGTTTCACAGTTTGAGATTCTGATGTAACAAACAATGGAAATGGTGCATTGCTTTCTCCACTAGTGCATACCTTTGTCATAAGCCGGCGATTCAAGACCCCTTTGAACATTCTCACACAACACAACATCTTCCATCTAAATTCACCACACTTACACATTCTTTAAACTCAAGTCTCTTAAAATGGCAATATATATTAGTATAACAAGATCAGTCTCATACCTGAACTCTGTCACTTTCTTCCAAACTTCTCTTGATGAAAGCTTCATCATCCTAAAGCCAAAAGAATGTTTTCAGGATTTGCTATACAGAGCCCAGGCTATAGATGTTTATGTTGTTGGTTTGTTTTACCTTTAAAGAAGGATTAAGAAAATAGTCGAAGACTACTTTGCATTTTCCTGGTCCTAAAGGTATCACTAGATTTGTGTCCATCCAAGGTCCATACCTCAAAAAGATAATCCATTCAGAGTGAGTCAGTCATTGAAAGATGAATCAAAACTAGTGTAACAAGTGGAATTGATGTCTATTACCTATTTATCATGAAATTTGGATAGACGACAGCGTATAGAGCTTGAGATCCAAGCCTATCAAAACCGTCTTTTTCACCAGCCTTAGAACCACCTCCACATTCTTGGATACTAACCCTTTCAAATATCTGATATCTTAAAACAGAGAGCTCATCACATTGAAAATCATAGAGTTTGGCCATAGCTCAGAATGCACCAAAAGGTAAATACCGTTGTAGAATAGGTTTCGAGATCAAGGCCTGACATCAAACCTTTATGTGCATAAGGTACATGATAGCCACCATCTAAGTAGTTATCACAGAACACCTGCAAAAATTTCCAAAATCAGACCTTGGGAGTTCATTCTTTTAAGAGTATATACTCAGAAGAAAACTTCACCTTCCAATTACAATAAATGGTGTACTCGCGTCTGCATATGAAACTAAGCTGGGAATCAACTCCACCTTGAATTAACCTCCCCACAGAAGTACCAAGCCATTGTGTTGCCACGACACCGTCGGTCTCAACTTCCTCTTGACTCAGTGTCACCTTGAGGAGAAGAAAAGGTCCCCAGACAGCCACTCTTAGAGGTTTGAGTCCCATTTCCTATAATTACCTCAAACAATCAAGCGCGAGAATTCAGCTTCTTTTCTTTCACATAAACAAAAGTGAGAGAAGACGCGCTTATCGCAACAAAATGCCATACATGTAAAGCAAAGTTCTCTATCCCAGCTATTCTATTAGCTTTGACAAGCGACCCGCTCAAGCTATACGTCCATCCCTGCCATAAACCGTGAGATAATATGACTCAAAACCGTCTTTGCTCAACGCACAATCAGCTGAGTTAGGGTTTGAAGTCTATATGGTGAGTTACATGATAAGGGCACACAAAGCAAGACTTTTTCCCATATCCAGTTGCCAAAATAGAGGTATGGTGAGAGCAAACGTTGTGAAAAGCATGACTCTTTCCATCATCATCTCTGCACACCACAAACTCTACGTCCCCAAGTCTGCAAGCAATGTTTCAAAATTCTCATAGAAAATTGTAAGTTTCTCTAATTACAATGAGTGTATATGGTTACCTTCCGGTGAAAAAGTCGCCATCGCCGGTGAAAAAGTCGCCAGAGTATCCTGAAATATCAAAAATAAGTAAGAACCCTAGAGAAAACAATCAACACTCAAAACTCAGTCAAACCAAATTTGAGTTTTCCTAACCTACGGCTGGCCATCCTCCATAGAAGACCCGATCGAGCTCGAAGCTGTAGAATTAGGGATCAGTGTACCACGAGCTCGGAGGAGTCGATGCCCTCTTCAACGGAATCTTCGGATCAAACTCCGTCACGAGCTTACTCATTTCGGAAACGGCCAAGACTCTGCTTGAAGAGCTCGGACTGAGAATTCTTCTCCCACCAAATTGACCGTGAGAATTGAAATATCTTCTGGTGGATTTCACCGGCACCGTCGCCGTTATCGTGACCATCATCATCATCATCGGAAAAGCCTCTCTCAATATTTACCATTCAAAAGTAAAAATAGAAATTGTGACCAAAAAAAAGAAAAATATACTGAAAAGTCATAAAAACAGTAAAATTTTACCGCTATTTTTTCCCTGTATGTTAACTTTTCTCTTTCCTTGCTT